>JAPPVO010000007.1:8827118-9238617 GCA_030407325.1 Camellia japonica | reverse complement strand
TACATTTGAATTATGGAGCGAAGTTGCTCGATATATTTGAATTGGGCTGAAGGCCGTTTTGTGTGTCTGATGAAACGGACCCAAGGTCGTTCTGGATCTCTAATAAGACTGATTGACTGATATGATATGATTGAATTGCTGACAAGTCTGAATGACTGATATGCAATTGCAATAATTGAATGGCCATTATGCTACTGGAAATGATTGAATCCAAAGTCGTTCTGATAAGAGATGACTAAATCCGATCAGTGAGTCCGTTAACTGTTGTATTTGAGGTCATTCTATACGCTGTTGGCCTAAGGCCGTTCTATTGAGTAATGATTGAACTCGTACTGTATATTCTGCTATCTATTGAGTAATGATTAAACCTAAGGTCGTTCGGTCGGACCTAAGGTCATTCTATCATATGTTGGACCCGAGGCTATTCTGATATAAAATGCTTACTGATTTGATTAGATATGATCATCTGTTAAAAGGGGCTCATTCACTCAACCCTTTTACTTTGGTATTATTCACTAGGCGTTAACTCACTCTTTATTTATATGTATGTAGGTAGCAGCGGGATGTCCAGCCTTAGCTCTAGTGAACCCGTTAAGGACATCAGATACCGCGGAGTCTACTTTGGACGCCTCACGTGCGAGGCCTTATTTATGATTTTCCTTTTGTTTACTTTTGTGGTCCCGTAGGACCAAGTCTGTATCTAAGTATATAACTTAGCTTCTGTTAAGATTGTTTTTGAATGATTTTGGATATATGTATATCTATATTGGCTATATGGTGTGAGTTATTAATATAATGTGAAAAGTTTTTGTAATGCTATATATGCACAACTCATTGGACAAAATTTTAATTCTGCTTCTGCTTTTGGCCCCCTATTAATATTAAATGTGACTAATTTTTGACTGAGGCCATAGGTAATCTCATGATTACTGGCCGATTATAATCCTTACCTCTAGGGGCGGATTCGGATCATGACAAAATCAGTGGTGAGAGATGGAGGGGTTTATTGGTGGAGGATTTGCACAAAAGACTCAGTCACTCATTCTATTGCAAAAAGTTTCACAATGCAACCAACCATGTCAAATCATCTAACGCATATTATTACTACAAGACAAAAAATATATTTGATTTCCAATTAAAAGCAAGCAAAATCATCATGAAAACAAAAAATCAAAGACACTATCAACATCTAAATCTGAATCTGAATCTGCATGCTTCGAACAATAAACCCAAAAGCATGACATTGTAATCTACTACACATGACACAAGAAGCCTGAAAATAAGATGGACAATTGAGACACATATATTTACGACACTCAATGGATTATAATGTAAATAAATTTAACCTCAGAACCTATGAATAAATTAGAAGGCAATCAGCATTTAGAATCTACAGCAAAACAGAAGGCCATGCCTCCAACCCCTATGCCTTCCGTAATGTCGTCTTTCAGCTTTTGCCATTCTTACTGGACTGCTGTTCCATTCAGTCTGTAATCTGTAAACACCAAACACAATCATCAAAAATGTTAGTTATGGCTTTTTTTGTGCATGATAAAACACACACACACACACACTATAGGAACAAGTTTGGAGGACGTTTACACAGGGAAGGCAAAGGATCGGGTGCTAGTTGCACTGCTATCTGATCGAAGTGAGACACTCCCAGAAAATGCTATTGGGCCCGAGTAAGTTATTAGACCCAATACAGGGCCTGCCATCGAGAAACTTCTCTCTCCCTGACCATGAACGTTTTCAACCACTTCACTTGCAACTGCGAAACTATCAAGAATTCCATCCTCATGTCTATTGATCTTGCGGGGTTGTTCATGATCAACAACAACGTCGTTGTCATCATCATCGTCATCATCATCAGGGCTCTCATGTCTGCCACTAGCTGAAGGTTTAGAAGATTTGAAATCAAAAGTGATTGTTGAGCTCTCCACCTTGCTATTGTAAGGCAAGCCGTTTATTGGGTTGCTCTTTTTTGATGCTTCAGCTGCAGGGCTGTCACAGTTCGCTTTAGAACATGGAATCTGCAATTCAAACAATGACAATCTTCAACAACCCAGAATATACAAACTAAAGAGGATGGAAAAGAACAAAAGACCTTTTCAATTTTCACTTTTCTCATTTTCAGCAAAAAGGGAAGGCACCAACCAAATGAATCACCGTTTATGAGGACACATAATAATTCTGTAATATTTCTCCTTAAGTGGTCCATTTACTTGGTCACTACAGCCTACATCTTTCGCTGATTTCAGGTTCTAAACATAATATTTCTCATTAAAAAATGTATATTACAAATCGATCTGTATATCATGCATGGATGGATGTGTGCTAGGAAATACAAACCTTAACAGACTGTCGTTCAACTTCATTGCCATCACAATCAAGAGACTCAAGGAGTGATTTCAGAAATTTCTGTTTACTGAACTTCTGTGGTGAAGGCAAGCTATTTTTCACAAATTTCTCTCCTGATATATCATCTACTAACTTGTCAGTTATATTACAATTCGCTTCACCTATCTGTACTGGAACCAACGATTCACCATCATTGCCAATATTATCATCAAAATAATTTTCTGATGAAGATTTCAACACATCTGAAATAAGCAATTCAATTTCCACTTTTCCTATGGTTCCACATTCATAGGCATCAACCTCGTCATAATCGTTTTCTGATGAAGATTTTGACCCACTGGGACTAAGCAACTCAATTTCCTCTCCTTCTGTCATACAACCGTTTCGATTTCCATCAAAAGGAACAATGGTGCAAAATCCCTTATCATTTTCACTGTCAATCAAAATCTTGTCCCTGGAAAACACTTGTTTCTCATCAATGCAAATGTCCTTGACAACATGATAAGTGTTCTCTTTGTAACAAACTATCAATTCAGGCAGTTCGCATTCCATGATATTCTTATCAGTAAACAAATCTGTGTCCTCAAACAATTATATTGTGCTAGAAGGCATGGCACATTCGGCAACAGAGTCTCTGAATTCATTTTCTTTTCTAACTTCATTTTCATTACCATTCTTGTCAGTATATAAATCCCTGTCTCTCTTAAAAGGTTCCATTTCATTGGAAGGAATGGTTGATGGAGCAACACCTCTGACTTCTTTTTCATTACCATCACCATTGGTGAAATCTTCACCAACCATAGTACATTTGGGATGTGGAGTGTTACAAAATCCATTCTTATCATTGATCTTACATGCTAACTGAACTGCATCATTCTCACAGTTGTTTACATTACACAAGGCCCCATTCTGATGCTCCTTCATGATTTCCTCTAGTTCGCCGGCGTCAAAAGCACTGTTGTTGTATTCAAATGGTTTAGCATGCCTACAGACCAGAGTTGAATGGCAAAACAGAAAATTTTCATATGCATGAACAGTTAAATTTTCAATGCTTGCAAACATTTGAATCCTTCTAAAAAAACAAAAAACTCCATTTTCCATCATCTCTTTATATGTATAAGAACTTGAATTTTACTTACATGGAAATTTGAAAAGCATTATAGATTTTTAGCTCTCATTTATATGACATAGTGACAAACTGAACAGAAAAAAATGACAACAATAAGAGCATCCATAAAGAGTTCCCACTTTCATTTTTAGTATCTTTTATTTAAAATACACTTGATGATGCAGTTCGTCTAGGTGGATGGGTCGGACTGATCCAAGCTCCTTAAGCCCACTGGATAACCTGCAAACAAGTTCAATCGGGGAACGGGTAGTCCCCCGGCGAACCCTCCGGTGTATGAATCAATAAAGGTGATGGACCAAATGTAGAGAGAGAAAGGAGAGGGAGAGGAGGATGAAAAACTTAACCTTCTTCTTCTCTTCGAGTTTAGCTTATATCCCACTGTAATCATTTCGCTGTCTCCGTCGTTCTGATTGTCCCCGCCGAAAGCTTGAGGCGTGATTCGCCTTGTTCAGGGCGAGGGGGTGTGATTCCGGCTGAGAGGTGTTGTCGTAATAAATGCTGTGATGGGCTGCATTAATGGTGATGTGTTGTGGCAATAACTTTGCAGATCTTTGTCTGCTGACGTGGTCTGTTCTGCGCCTTCCACGTGTCCGAGCATCGTTGGTCTTCCCTGTCCAGTTGGACTCCAGCTGTGTTGAATTTGGCTAACCGGGTTGTATAGTGGGGTTTGAATGGTGGGCCGTGGGCTCTATGGGCCTATCCCTGTCAGTAGTCCCCCATTCCCGAGTGCAGCTTTAGTCCAACGAGGGAATAATGATAGTGGAGATGAAGCTGACCTACAGGGGGAGATTGACCGTGAGAGGCCGAGCGGGAGAGCCGAGCATGAGGTGACCGGCGGGAGAGGGCCGACCGTGACGGAGGCCGAGCTAGAGGGGAAGACCGTGAGGGTGGCCGACCGGGGGGTGACCGGGCGGGAGTGGTCGGCCGTGATGGAGGCCGAGCGGAGAGCCGACGTGACCATGAGGGTGGCCGAGCTGGAGAGGCCGACCGTGATGGAGGCCGAGCGGGAGAGGGCCGACCGTGGACCATGAGGGTGGCCGAGCGGGAGAGGCCGTTGATGGAGGCCGAGCGGGAGAGGCCGAGCATGAGGTGCCGAGGGAGAGGGCCGACCGTGACCGTGAGGGTGGCCGAGCGGAGAGGGATGACCGTGATGGAGGCCGAGCGGGAGAGGCCGAGCATGAGGTGCCCGAGGGGAGAGGCGACCTGACCGTGAGGGTGGCCGACGGGAGAGGCCGCCATGAAGGTGGCCGAGCTAGAGAGGAAGACCGTGAGGGTGGCCGACCGGGGGGGGCGCGGGGCTCAAGGGGCGTGTCACGTGATGATTTGAAGTGGAAAAGTCAGGGTGATGGCAGAAGTCAGTGCATCTGGGCCGTGCACGTGGGGGAAGGGGAAGCGTCAAGCGTTAGATCAGGAGTGAAACGTCAAAAACATTATTATGGGCATTGATGATACAATTTTTGGCGGGTGATTTGAAAGGTTTCAAACTGGCGAAAATGAACTTGGACCCTTGGAATACGGGTAAGCCGTGGGCGTTTGGTATTATTCGATTTACTTACCTGTTTTGCAAAACTCAAAATATTCGAAGTATTAGTGCTTTCGTTGCTGACGACACCCCATTGAAACACTTCTGCGAATTTTTAGAACCTGCATCCGAAGCTATCTGCAGACACAGTTTAGCAATGGCTCAGGAAGAGACTGCAATCGTCAGGGTGGACCCATTGGGGGACGATGATGCAGAAGAACTGGCGGTTCAGTATAGGTCCCAACGGACGGGAGAAAACGGCAGCGCGTGGCCATGGTTCCACCGTGGTAGCCGCGGCCCAACCCATCAGCCAGGTGGAACCAGACCATTGGCATTCGAGGGCTGACAGGTCCGTTATTACGGCGGCGGAGTTGGAGGTTATCCGCGAGAAGTACCAAATTCCAGCGGAGGTGCAGTTGGTGCGGCCGAAATCAACGGATAGGCCGTCCGACGTCAGGCCGGGGAGTTCTCCCTTTATGAAGAAGCGCTGAAGGGTGGGTTAAGATTGCCGCTGCCGCGGATCGTGGTGGATGTGCTCAATCACCTGGAAGTGGCACCAGGGCAGTTGATGCCCAATGCGTGGAAGATTCTGCTATCCTGCGCGAGCGCCTGGCCAAAGGCGATGGAAGGGCAGGCCATGACGGTGGATGAGTTCTTCTGCTGCTACAAAGCTTCGGGGCAGCAGGAAACTTGGGTGACCCTGCAAGCCGTGGCAGGGAAGGGCTTGGTGGCGGGGTTGCCAACTTCAATTAAAGGTTGGAGACCCAGGTGGTTCTATGTGTCCGATGCCGGCGGGTTTGGAGTGCGGACAAGGTGGAAGGTGCCGACTAAGTTTGTGGAGGCAAAGGTGGGTGCGGCGGTGGAGGAGAGAGTAAAAAGGGTGAAGGAGTGGAGAGAGAGGGAAAAAGTTAAGTGGGACGAGCTTGTTCAGCCGTCCGCACTGTTTGCCGCGGGATTGGGTCCACAGCCGGTCGGGGGGACCTCTCGATCGATCGGAGCTAGAGGCCAGAAGAAGGGCGCAGGAGGAGGAGGATCAAGTCATTATGGTGAAGGCCCAGAAGTTCAAGGAAGCTCAGGATGACCGACCGCCTCAACCACTTGCAAGGGAGAGGATTCGACCTCGTCCCAAGCCTCTGGGGCAGAAGGACTTGAGTGGGTTGTGCCACGCCCGCTCCCCAAGGATCCTCTGAAGGAGAGGTCGTTGAAGGAGATGGAGGACTTAGGCGTGGGGAAGAAAAAGAAGAGGGTGAGACGGGGGGAGGCAGAGGGTCTGAAGGAAAAGGGGCAAAGTGCCCCAGAGGGGGCTGCAGATGAGCCCGCGCCCAAAAAGTTGAAGGAGACCCCAGTTGTGGAGGAGGCTGCAGAGGGGCGGGTCGTCCCACAAGTGGTGGACGTAGCCTCCCAAGTTAGGGACGTCGTGCCCATGAGGGCTGCGATCGGCATGGGGGTGGGGAGAAGAGATCCTGAACAAAGGAGGGAGGAACGACCTCAGGGGGGTCCTGCGCCCCAGGAAGGGGGGTCAGCTCTGCTGCTACAATTTACCATACGCGAGCGGTGGCTGGGAGGCTGGGGGAAGACGGTGGCCCAGCTAAGGCGGCGGCAGACCGCTTAGTGAAGATGGTGGAGGAACCAGCTCTGCGCGCCGCCTCTGGATTCAGTGAGGCAGACCTGTTCAGGGGGTTATGCTCCGCCCAAATGGAGGTAACTACGCTGGCAGGGGCCCTGCTGAGGAAGACGGCGGCGGCCAAGGTCAGAGCGGACGAGGCCAAGGCAGACCTGGCCAAACTGAAAGGGGACAGTGCCATATGGAGGGCTGCCCACTCTGAGCTGCCATCAGTTAAGTTGGAGTTGGAGGAGGTGCGTCGTAAGGTAACGTCGCTCGAATTCCAGCTGACTGGTGAACAGAAGAAGCTGGAGGAGTCCCAGAAGGCCTGTGCCACCGCGATCGAGCGGCATGAGGAAGCCATGAGTAACAATGAAGAGCTGGTCAGGCAGAAGGATGAGGCAGATGCTAAGGCTGAAACTCTGCAGAAGGAGGTAGAGGAGGAGCGTGCCAGATCGGTGGAGCAGGGCGAGAGCCTGCGCAAGGAGTTGGAGGCAGAGCGAAGCAGGGCGGCAGTGGAGGGGGAGACCTTGCGGAAGCAGTTTGAAGAAGAGAGAGGGAAGTTGGCGGCTGAGGTGGAGGCCTGGAAGGGGGAGTTGGATGCAGAGAAGGCTAAGGCTGCGGCTGAAAGGGAGGCTTTACAGAGAGAGCTCAACGAAGAGAAGGCGAAAGCGGCCTCAGAGAAGGCAGCCTACCCTGATCTTTATGTTGCAGCTGTTGCACAATTCAAAGAGTCCCCTGAGTTCCAAATGGCGATTGATGCTGCCGTTGCCAGTAGCTTGGCCAGAGAAGATACTGGAGGGGCTGGCCCATCAAGGCCGACTGCTGAAGGGAGAGCTGAATCTGAGGTTATTGCAAGCTTCCAGCAGTCGGACTTCTATAAGCATGAGATGTCAGAATACTGGGACAGTGGGTGGAAAATGTGTAAAAGGAGGGTAGAGGAGCTCTTCCCAGATCTTGACTTGTGTGGCGTAGTCATTGGTGAAGATGATGTGGCCCAGACCCCACTAGACGAAGACGTGGAAGAAGAAGACCTGGCCTCAAGTGAAGGAGAAGAGTGAGCTGGGGATGTTTTGTGGGGGGTTGTTTTTGCCTTTGTATACAGATATTTTTTTTTTTTTTTTTTTTTTTTTAAGGTGATGTAATGAATTGTGTATAGACTTTGTTTGAATGAACAAAATTTCGCTTATGGTTCTAGTCGATGATGTACTTATGGCACATTTTTGCATATCTCTGTTTGTGTTGATTTGGTCTTGATTTGCTTTGCTTGTGACTATTTTGTGCACTGATGTTTTCAGCAAATGCATGTGCCAGGCCAAACCTAAGCCAGAATAGGATAAGGAATCTTCTAATACAGAGTGAAATAGCAAATTTGTTTAAGTGTGGGATAACATCTTTAAAGTATGGCTAAATGTCAAAGTATCTTGAAAAAGTAGATTGAAATGAGATGTTGGAGGTGTGATTTTCAAATGAAATATGGCGGAGCATCTTTAAAATATGACTAAGTGTCAAATTACCTTGAAAAAGTAGGCTGAGATGTAATGCTTGAAGATGTGATTTGTAAATGGAATATGGGAAGACATCTTTAAAATATGACTAAGTGTCGAAATATGTTGAAATTGTGGTCAAGCGCCAGACCATGACTGAGTGTTTTGTTTGATGACCCTTCATTCATAGGTCTGACTGGGGCTTGTGAAAATGCTCAGGTTTGGCAGAGGCTTTGAGCGCTCGGTCTGGCCGAGGCTGTTGAAGGTGCTCAGGTCGGACTGAGGCTTTGGAAAGTGCTCAGGTCTGGCTGAGGCTTTTGAAGGTGCTCAGGTCGAACTGAGGCTTTGGAAAGTGCTCAGGTCTGGCTGAGGCTTTTGAGCGCTCGGACTGGCCGAGGCTGTTGAAGGTGCTCAGGTCGGACTGAGGCTTTGAGTGCTCGGTCTGGCCGAGGCTTTTGAAGTTTCTCAGGTCGGACTGAGGCTTTGGAAAGTGCTCAGGTCTGGCTGAGGCTTTTGAAGGTGCTCAGGTCGAACTGAGGCTTTGGAAAGTGCTCAGGTCTGGCTGAGGCTTTGAGCGCTCGGTCTGGCGAGGCTTTGAAGGTGCTCAGGTCGGACTGAGGCTTTGGAAAGTGCTCAGGTCTGGCTGAGGCTTTTGAGCGCTCGGTCTGGCCGAGGCTGTTGAAGGTGCTCAGGTCGGACTGAGGCTTTGGAAGTGCTCAGGTCTGGCTGAGGCTTTTGAGCGCTCGGTCTGGCCGAGGCTGTTTGAAGGTGCTCAGGTCGGACTGAGGCTTTGGAAAGTGCTCAGGTCTGGCTGAGGCTTTTGAAGGTGCTCAGGTCGAACTGAGGCTTTGGAAAGTGCTCAGGTCTGGCTGAGGCTTTTGAGCGCTCGGTCTGGCCGAGGCTGTTGAAGGTGCTCAGGTCGGACTGAGGCTTTGAGTGCTCGGTCTGGCCGAGGCTTTTGGAGGTGCTCAGGTCTGGCTGAGGCTTTTGAAAAGTGGCGCTGCAAAGAAAAGTTGCATGGAAGCTACATTCAGACAGTTGAATTATAGAAAGTGGGAACTCCAGTCGACATTTGTATTATGTATTGAAAAAGGAAAATACAACAATTTCGACAATACAAAAGTAAGGACTCATTGGTAGTAACGCTTCAGGTGTTCAGCATTCCAGGGATGGGGAAGGTCTCGGCCATCCATGTCTTGAAGTCGGTAAGTGCCTGGTCGTGGTCGGGCCTTCACCACATAGGGCCCCTCCCATTTGGCTGCCAATTTGCCCTCGGTTGGATTCTTTGTGGCAAGAGTTGCTTCTCTCAAGACAAGGTCGCCAATGGAGAACTCCCGCGGTCGGACTCTGCGGTTGTAGTGTGCTCTCATTTTCTGTTGGTACGAGGCCAATCTGACAGCAGCAGTCTCTCTGAGCTCCTCAATGAGATCCAGGTCTGCTCGACGGAGTTCTTCGGTTGAGGCAAGATCTGGATGTAGGACCCTGGGGTGGGCAGACCGACTTCTACAGGAATGACCGCCTCAGCGCCGTATGTTAGGCGAAAAGGGGTTTCCCCTGTAGGAGTCCGGGCAGTGGTTCGGTAGGCCCAGAGTACATGTGGCAGTTCCTCAGCCCAGAGGCCTTTAGCAGCTTCGAGCTTAGTTTTGATGATCTTCAGGAGAGAACGGTTTGTGACCTCAACTTGGCCGTTTGCTTGGGGGTGACCAGGGGAGGAGAAACATGGTTGAATCTGGAGGTCTGCACAAAACTGCCTGTACTTGGTGTTGTCGAATTGCTTTCCGTTGTCGGTGACGATGGCTTGAGGGATGCCAAACCTGCAAACGATCGACTGCCAAATGAACTTGGTCGTATTTCGCTCGGTGATGGTGGCCAGGGGTTCTGCCTCTACCCACTTGGTGAAGTAATCGATGGCGACAATTGCAAACTTGGTCTGGCCGCGGCCGGTGGGGAGTGGACCAACCAAGTCGATCCCCCATTTGGCGAATGGGTAAGGGCTGCAAAGGGTGATCAGTTCGGTAGGAGGGGCGTGTGGGATGTTGGCGAAGCGCTGACACTTGTCGCATTTAAGCACAAAATCGGTTGCATCTTGGCTGAGAGTCGGCCAGAAGTAGCCTGTGCGGAGTACTTTCTGAGCGAGGGACCTGCCCCCCGAGTGGTTGCCACAGATCCCCTCATGGATTTCTTGCATGACATAGGTTGCCTGGGTGGGGCTGAGGCATCGCAGGTATGGGCGCGAAAAACCTCGTTTATAAAGGATGCCATCGACCAGGATGTAGTTAGCCGATCGAGCTCTGACCTTGGCAGCTAGCTGTTGGTCGTTTGGGAGCTCCCCAGCGGTCAAGAAGAGGAGAATGTCGGATGCCCAAGGGATGGGTTCAGTCTGGAGGAATTGCACTTCTTGTGGGTCGGGCGAGATGGCCGGGTGAGCTAGATATTCAAGGTGGACTCCGTCGCTAAGGTCGGAATGGTCGGCGGAAGCCAGCCGGGCCATTTCGTCCGCTTTGGAGTTTTCCGTCCGGGGTATGTGCCTGATCTGGAAAGTATTGAAGAGGCGAACAAGGGGGAGTGCTATGTTTCTGTAAGCTCGCATTGTATCATCCTTGGCATCAAATTCCCCCGTGATCTGACCGACGATGAGTTGGGAATCACTGAACACGCGGATCTGGTCGACTCCAATGTCTTTGGCGAGGCGGAGCCCTGCTATCAACGCTTCATACTCAGCCTCGTTATTACTAGCCTCAAACAGGAAGCGAAGAGCACATTTGAAATAGCCACCCTCAGGGGAGGCGAGGATGATGCCAGCCCCGCTACCCGCCCTGCAAGATGACCCGTCAACGTTGAGAGTCCAGGAATGGGGGTCTTCTGGATCGGCAGGGGCTGATGGGGCCGTTGAGGTAGTGGGCGGCACAGGATTGGTGAATTCCATGATGAAGTCGGCTATAGCTTGCCCCTTGATTGCTGTTCGAGGGCGGTAGGAGATGTCAAACTGGCTGAGTTCGACTGACCACTGCATTAGTCTGCCCGAAAGTTCTGGTTGTTGCATGACCTTCTTCAAGGGCTGGTCGGTGAGGACCACTATAGGGTGGGCTTGGAAGTAAGGGCGAAGTCGTCTGGATGCAGTGACCAAAGCCAAGGATAGTTTTTCTAGCAAAGGGTAGTTCTGCTCTGCTCCCCTCAGAGCTCGGCTGATGTAATAGACAGGCCGTTGGACTGAGCCATCTTCTCTGATGAGGGCCGCGCTGACAGCAGTGTTTGATACTGCTAGGTAGAGGAAAAGGGGTTCGCCTGTGATGGCTTGTGAAAGGAGGGGTGGGTTGGCCATACACCGTTTTAACTGCTGAAAAGCCTCTTCGGACTCGGTTGTCCATTCGAAGGTCTGCCTGAGAACTTTGAAGAAGGGTAGGCACTTATCTGTGGCGCGGGAGATGAAACGGTTGAGGGCGGCTACTCTGCCAGCGAGCCGTTGAACTTCTTTAACCGTTTTGGGCGACTGCATCTCGACCAGAGCTTTGATCTTTTCAGGGTTAGCCTCAATGCCCCGTTGACTAACCATGAAGCCCAAGAATTTCCCAGACCCTACGCCAAAGGCGCACTTCTCGGGGTTGAGTTTCATCTGATACTTTCGAAGGGTGGCAAATGTCTCTCGCAGGTCGGCGATGTGATCGGTGGAGAGTTTGCTCTTAACTAGCATGTCATCCACGTATACTTCCATGTTTCGACCGATCTGATGGTGGAAAACTGCATTGACTAACCGTTGGTAGGTGGCCCCAGCGTTTTTCAATCCGAACGGCATTACGCAGTAGTGGTAGGTACCTCGGTCGGTGATGAAGGATGTGTGTTCCCGATCGGATGAGTGCATCATGATTTGGTTGTACCCAGAGAAAGCATCCATGAAACTGAGCATTTGGTGACCGGCCGTGGCATCGACCAGCAGATCTATGCGGGGAAGTGGGTAGCTATCCTTGGGGCAAGCTCTGTTCAGGTCGGAGTAGTCGACGCAGAGACGCCATTTGCCGTTGTTCTTGCGAACCAGGACCACATTGGACAGCCACTTAGGATAGTCCACGTTTCGGATGAACTGGGCGTCAAGGAGTTTGTCAACTTCTGCAGCGATAAGATTATTACGCTCTGGGTGGAAGATTCGCTGCTTTTGGCGGTAAGGTTTGAAATGGGGTTCGATGCTGAGGCGGTGGGTGATGAGAGAAGGGTCAATGCCTGGCATGTCAGCGTGAGTCCAAGCAAAGATGTCCCTGTGCTCGGTCAGGAGGGCGGTAAGGTCGGCTTTGGCTTGGGAAGGTAGTTGGCTGCCGATTTTAGCTGTTTTGAGCGGGTTGGTGGGATCAATATTGACCTCGATGAGCTCCTCCACTGGTTCTCCTCTGACCAACTCGTCTTCATTCCGGGCGTCGAGCCCTTCGATGATCATTGCTTCCTTTAGCTTAACCTCTTTAAGGGAGGCGACGTAGCATTCCCTGGCCACCGTCTGCTCTCCTCTGACTGTCCCGACACCGGAATCAGTAGGAAATTTGATGGCAAGATGGTAGGTGGATGTGATGGCTTGGAAGGCATTCAGGGCCGTGCGGCCAAGGATGATGTTGTAAGCAGAGGGGCAATCGACCACAAGGAAGGTGAGCAACTTAGTGGTCTGCCTGGGGTGTTCGCCGATGGTGATAGGTAGGTCGATGGAGCCGATCGAGGTCACACGGTCGCCGGTGAAACCGACTAGAGGGGTTTGGAGCGGGGTCAAGCTTTCTTCTCCGACCTTAAGCTGGCGGAAGCAATTTAGGAAGATGATGTCTGAAGAACTGCCGTTGTCTATGAGGACTCGTCTGACCTTGTAATTGGAGAGGATTGAAGAGATCACTAGGGGGTCATCATGGGGATAGCGGATTCCTGCACAATCGGCGTCTGTGAAGGTGATGGGTTCAATCCACTGTTTTGGTTGCTTGGAAGGTCTGTCGACCATGGCCACCGTGCTGTCCGAGCCCTGCCGGATTTTTCTGAGCTCGGCCCTCTGAGCTGAGCGGGATGGTCCTCCGCAGGCGAGCCCGCCTGAAATGACCCTGATTTCTCCAACTGGTGGAGGAGGATTTCCTGGGGGTCGTGGTTGTGGTTGTTGACGATCACGACCCTGGTCAGGTGGGGCTTGGTGTCGGGGAGGGGTGCGCCGACGGTCGTGTCTGAGGGGCTCAGTCTTCTGTCTCTGCTGAGGGTGGATATTTGTGAACCGGCTGAGACGCCCTTGACGTATCAGGGCTTCGACCTGGTCCTTGAGATTGATACAGTCGTCTGTGTTATGGCCGTGGTCTTGGTGGAAACGGCAATATTTGGACTGGTCTTTCCGGCTGGAAGGGTTTCGTGAGGGTAGGGGCCATTTGAGGGGGTAGTCTTTCTGGATTTGATGGAGGACCTGTTCCATGGGGGAGTTAAGGGGGGTATACCTCTCGAACCGACCAGGTGGCCTAGCTGGTGCCGGTCGGTCGGTGCGCGGAGGCCGGTCGGTATAATGGGGTGTTTGGTTGTTGTACTGAGTGTTTCGGGGTTCGGGGTCTTTCCTCTTATCTCTGGGGGTCGGGTTTTTAGTGATCGGGTCTTGTCGGGCGGCTAATGAGTCTTCTGCGTTCATATATTTTTGGGCTTTGGAGAGTAGGGTTGCCATGGAGGTCGGGGGGTTTTTGGAAAGTGAGAAGAGGAAATCAGACGACCGTAGACCTGCCATGAATGCGGTGAGGATGACCTTGTCATCATTTTCAGCCACCTGCAAAGCTTCGGTATTGAAGCGAGTAACAAAGCTGCGTAGTGACTCCCCCTCGGTCTGGCGGATGTTGAGAAGTTGGGTTGCAGGACGGCGCTGACGTTGAGCTCCAATAAAGTGGCTGAGGAAAGAGTCGCTGAGGTGCTGGAAGGTGGAGACAGAGTCCGCCGGCAACTGACTGAACCAAAGCCGAGCTGACCCCTTCAATGTTACAGGGAAAGCTCGGCACATGATCTCGTCAGGAAAGGCGTGGAGAATCATGAGGGTGCGGTAGGTTTCCAGGTGATCGACTGGGTCCGTGGTCCCGTCAAAGGAGTCAATAGTGGGCATTTTGAACTTGGCGGGCAGAGGTTTGTCTCGGATGGAGGCGACGAATGGTGAGTTTGTAGTGGCAGAGGGTTTGTGTTGAATGTTCTGCATGACCCCTTGGAGCTGAAGCTTCATGGCTCGGAGTTCAGCGTCCCAGAGGGGAATGTTGTCACCTCCGGAGGGGAATGGAGGCTGGGGTGGATGCTGGATACTGCTGGCTTCCTGCTCGGGAGCTGGTGGTGCGATCGACGGGTGTGGAGGTGGAGGTGGTGGAATGACTTGTGGGTGAGGCGGTTGCAAGCCTCCCAAGTTAGGAAAGTTGTGTTGTGGGATGGTGTGGCTCAGGACTTGTTCTGGATGGGGTGGATCATCTGGGGGTGGCGGAGGCGGCATGGGAAGATTTCTTTGGAGCAAGGCATTTATCAGGGCTTGGTTTTGCTCGGCCATGCGGTTGATGCTATTGGTGAGCTCGATGAAATATTGTGGCGGTTGGTTTGGGTTGGGAGGGTCGGTCTGGTGGTCAGCGGCATTGTGGTGAGAAGCCATGGATCTAGTCGTGACCATACACCTTGATGGGTAAAGGTAAAGGATCGTTGGAACGAGGGTCTCCGGCGACAATGAACACAACTGGCGCGCGGATAAGAACCAGGTTCCCACAGACGGCGCCAACTGATGAAGCAGTTCGTCTAGGTGGATGGGTCGGACTGATCCAAGCTCCTTAAGCCCACTGGATCACCTGCAAACAAGTTCAATCGGGGGACGGGGTAGTCCCCCGGCGAACCCTCCGGTGTATGAATTAATAAAGGTGATGGACCAAATGTAGAGCGAAAAGGAGAGGGAGAGGGGGATGAAAAACTTAACCTTCTTCTTCTCTTCGAGTTTAGCTTATATCCCACTGTAATCATTTCGCTGTCTCCGTCGTTCTGATTGTCCCCGCCGAAAGCTTGAGGCGTGATTCGCCTTGTTCAGGGCGAGGGGGTGTCATTCCGGCTGAGAGGTGTTGTCGTAATAAATGCTGTGATGGGCTGCATTAATGGTGATGTGTTGTGGCAATAACTTTGCAGATCTTTGTCTGCTGACGTGGTCTGTTCTGCGCCTTCCACGTGTCCGAGCATCGTTGGTCTTCCTTGTCCAATTGGACTCCAGCTGTGTTGAATTTGGCTAACCGGGTTGTATAGTGGGGTTTGAATGGTGGGCCGTGGGCTCTATGGGCCTATCCCTGTCAGTAAGCACAATAAAACATTCAAAAAAATATCCAAAATGCTTTTAATTAATTTTAGGATATTTTTTTACTAATTTCTATAAATTCTTTTTATTGATTTTAAAACACCTTTTTACCCCTTTCATTATGTTCAAAATATTTTTTACGCTAATTTTAGTATTTAAAAAATGTTGTAGAGACACTTTTAACATTTGTCATAATGTAAATATAATATCTCTTCATTTTTAATAATTATTTTGCAAACATATTTAAATATTTTTTCTCATCAATTATAAGTAAAAGCGGCAACACGTATGGTTTTTGAGTTTTAAGAGTTGCCTTTCTGGCTCCTATTATTTCAGAGCATTATTATATATTCATAATTTTTTATATTTTATCTAGAAACATGACTGGGTAATTCGTATAGAGCCACAGTACTAATGTTATAAATTGTTTTAATTACTCATGAAATTATTTAAATTGACGTGACAAAAAGCAAGGCCTTATTTGATTAATTTTTCAATAAATTAACAATTGACTTCACATCATAGGAATAAATTTGAAGGTGATATTTTAAGAGTTTTAAGTATTTTTCAGAGTAACAATAAATTACTTGAAAGTTTGATTTTGGTAACAAATTATACTCTAACTTTTAATTATTTGAATTTAAAATGGTCACTTTTAAATTATTTTCAATTTTAACCATCCTTAGTGGCAATTTAGACAATTTCACAATTTTTTTTTTTTTTTTTTTTCATTTCATTGTTATTGACAATCGTGTCTCATCCTAACTGTCATCCATAATTACCCTTTTTTTTCCCAATTCACCGCGGTTACTCAGTCATTTTTTCATGTTCAATATTAGAGGTGGACAACGAATATTTCGATCTGCTTAAACTAGCCGAATTAAATAAATTTGTCGTATTTTTTTATGGATGTGTGATGACGAATAGACGATTGTGGATTGATTTTTTTTAATCCATCTAATTTTAGATGGATGGTGAATTTGAGATTCCTTTAGTCGCAACAGAACCGTCAAAACCACAAGCACCCCTAATAATTTGTAAAATTTCGTGTTTTCAATTTGTTTAGATATGTTGTTTGCGGAGGCGTAGCTATGTAGGGGCCAGAGGCACGTGCCCCCCTGGGTTGTGGGATTTTTTTTTTTAATATAAATAAAATATTTTAAATAAAAAAATTTATAAAAATATTATTTAAAGTGAAATGTCAATGACATTTTTTAAATTATGAGAACAATAATGATTATTTTGATTGAAAATAAAGAGACTATGATAAGTCATATTATTATCTATGAAAATTTTAATATAATGGTGATATTTATTATTATTAACATATAATCATAATTAATTTCAATAAAGATATGGAATTTATTGAATTGTTAGTTACATTTGACATGTGAAATTTGTCCTCCATGTGAAGTTTATCCTCCATGTGTTTCTTTCCATTCATAACTAAAATGATCACTGTATAAATTATAATCAAGCAACACATCTTCAATTATAAAAAATAAAAAAATAAAAAAAATTACAATAGATCATAACTAATATCAGAATGAGTCATAACTAACTATTACTTGATATATAATCATAATCAAAATAACAACCACAAGAAGTTATAACTAAATTATATCTAACATTATAATGTGTTATAACTAAAGACTATGAAGATCGTAATTGCGACATATGATAGACATTTTTTTTGCGGTATGTTTTATAGAATTTCTCTACTATAAAATATATCTTCTATCTCAACTTATCTTCTTTTTTAATTTTCCAATCCACCTATAAAATAGTTACTCCCCAATATTTGTATAAAATTTAATCTCAAATCCTTTAATTTAAAATTCACATTTATCCAAATGAACTCTTAATATTTAAGTTTAGTAATATCTCATTGTTGTTTATTATAAAAAAAAAAAATTAATGTTATCATTAATTTGTGCCCCATCTCTACTGAATTCCGGGCTACGCCACTGGTTGTTTGTATTTTCAATTGAAAACATAATTTAGATATTCTGTTGTGTTTTTAATTTGTTTTTGATTTGGAAATCCTTTTATCAAATGGTAAGGGTTGATATTTGGTATTTTTGTGTGAAAAATATAAGACTTAATTTTATCATTTTAAAAAAAATCAAATTAAATAGTTTTTGAATAAAAAAAGTAATGAAATAATTTTGATAATGCATGATTTTCTTCTATGTAATTATTATTGATATTTGACAATATACTTGATAATCTTTTGATTATATTAAGTTGGATTATTATAAAAAAAATATATTGACAAATTATTGTATTATATTCAAAATTTGTAAAAGTTTAAACCACCAAACCGATTTGTATCCATTCGCCAATCCCCTCAATCCACATCCGTTAATTCAGCGAACGGATACGAATTGATTTTTTTCAATCAACCCATTCGACGAACAGATAATGAATTAAAAATTTCTCAACCACAACCGAACCGCGAACAACCATATTCATACTACTCATCTTCCATTTCCAATCCATATCTATTGCATTTGTCTAGCGCCACTACCAAAAAAATGATTTAATTGTCTAAATTACCTTTGTTAATTAGGGTATGGTAAGATTTGATGTCATTTTAGAAATTGTTAGCCCCCTTTGGAAAGTGTGATTTTTAGCCAAAAAAATTTAAAAAATGTCATTATAAGTTATCATATTATTTTCTCTATTTTTTACATATTTTTTTATAAAAAATCAAACTATAATTATCAATTCCCAAACGGGCCTTAGCTTAAATTGAAATAAGGATTATTTACACGAAGACTTCTAAACTATTGAAAAATATCACTTTAACTATAAAAGCATAGAAATGAATCTCTTAAACTATTGAGAAGTATCGTTTTACTCTTTAAATTATAAAGACGTACAAATGAATCCTTTAAACTATTTACATGTTTTACTTTAAAAATTCTATTTTTTTCTTTGGGTTTTTTTATGATAGACCCCTTCCATTAGGGTCCAATTTGCACGATTTTTTTTTTTAAATAAAAAAGGAAAACTTACGTGTAGTTTCTAATATGTAGACTTATTATCTAATAGGTCTCATGATAATTAATGATATTTTTCATCAAATACTATTAAAAAATGTCACTAATTTTTAATTTTAGTGACAATTTGAAAATTTTGTCATAAAAAATGTTACTAATTATAAGTTTTAGCGACAGTTAAAAAAATTCGTTACAAAAAAAGTTATTAGTTTTAACTTTTAGGAATAATTTGAAAAATTCGTTACAGAAAAAGTCAGTAATTGTAAATTTTAACAACAATTTATAAAAATCGTAATAAAAAAGTCATTAATTATTAATTTTTAGCAACATATATAAAAAAATTGCCAAAAAAATTATTTTTAACAATAATTTTACTATATCTTATTTTTAAAAGGATTCACAACAAAATAGTGTATACTATTTATGTAATATAGTAGATAAGAACTGCTATACATCTGTTATACTTGTTATGGTTGGTGCAGACGCTTGCGTTTGCAATTTTATATCTAAACCTTAGGTCAAGTGGATTGACCTAACCTTTTGAGCCTCCAGTTTATGGATTGCGTGTGAATCCATCGGTTTGATGAACAAGGAGAATAGGTTGAATTTGGAAGTTTTTTAGCAGTTATTTAGAGTTTTAAATTAATGGAATTGTAGTTTTGAAAAACAAAATGTGAGTAGTTAACAATTTTATGGGCAAATTTTAAAAAAATAAAAATAAAAAAGTGACAAAACTTTAGAAAACCTTCACTCCAAATGGGTTGTACGTTTTCTAAAACGTCACTGCATTCTTTTGTTTTTCCAAGAATGTCCATAAAATTGTTAATGGCTAGCACTTTTTTTTTTAATTCCAAAACCATAATTCTGTTATTTTAAAACTCCACATGCGGTCAGTAATTGCTAAACGTTTTCAAATTCAACACATCTTTCTCATTCATTAAATTGCCCAAAATTTAGATGTGAAATGTGTTTGCATACACGACTAGTATATATAAACAGAGTAATGCTACGTATCATGAAAAAAATATCATGAAATTAATCATGAAAGATTTTCCACCGTTAGATTACACATGCAAAAAAACACCACACCAATCAAGGGATAAAAAATCTTCATGAAGTATTTCATGATATTTTTTTCATGATCCCTAATATTATTCATATAAACATGTATATGTGCTTATACAAATAATTATGATGTGTCCCATTTGAGTACGAGGGGAAATAGAGCGAGGGCTTGCAGATGTTACAGTTGAGGAGATGCCAAAACCACGCTCTAATGGGTCACACGCGATGTTCCAGCAGGTGAAAAAGGGTAGCCGGGCAAACATGAACAGGTGTTGTATTTATTTGTTGATTTTTGTGATTATATTGTATTGTTTAATAGCTTATTATGGAATTTTTAAAGGCCAATGGAGGTTAGTGCCAAGAAACCAGTTAGGAGATTAAGAGAGGTCATTCAAGTTCCTAAGAAGGTGAACGGGCTAGTCTGCTTGTGCTTGTTATACTTCAGATAATTTTTTGTAGCAATGATGAACCACAGACAGAGTAATCTTGCCTGTTATTTGTATATTGCTGAATGGCCAATGATTATACTTTGAATTTTCAGCATATGTTCTGATTCTGTTGTGATTGGTTTGATGATTCTGTTGTGATTGGTTTGATTCACCAGGAAGTTGTTGAAAACCTTATTCTGAATTTGATTCTAAATTCTCACTTATTTTTTCCATGGTTCGAACTCTGTTTTACTGAAATACAGGACTGAATCAAATTATCAAAGATAATTTTTCTTTTTAACATAAATTTGGATTTTATTTATTTATTTTTCACATATCAACTACCAAGTATCATTATTAAACTTGTTTAGTCATATTAGTTATTCAATGTATTGTAAGTTTTGTTCAATTGTAGTATACCTGGTGATACATTTGTTTGATTCAGGTAGTACATGACCCCGCTTTGAATCATATTGTAAGTCTCTTAGGAGAAGAAGTATGATAGATTCTTTGGTTTTCAATTCATTGTTCTGTGGTTGCAACGCCTCTTTATATATATTCCCATACATACCTCCATTATTTGTTAGATCCTCAATTTCATTTAACCCATTTTTATTCAACTTACATATCATAGTTAATGGTGGACTCATTTTCTATTAAGTTGTTGATTGTTCAATTATTTGAGTGGGGAGATAGATCGGGTTTTAGAATCCTATCTAGGCGCACATGTAATTTGATAGCCCTTGTTTGAAGTTGTTCTTTAGTTGTTGTTCGTGATGAGTTACTCGAGGGAAAACTCTCCCATTTGTCCATGATCACCCAGCCTAGATGAAAGCAGGATTCAATTGACATGCTTCCTCGTTATGCAAATTTCTTAGCTATTTAGAATTTATTCAAAGGCTTTTCTTTGTTGTGATGAATGAAGAGTTCCAAAAATTCCTTGCATAATTGAAGGTATTTCTCATGCTGTTTTTTTTTTTAATTTATTTTTTAAATCTGTGCATTCATTTAATTCCTCGAGAAATATCAGAGTTTGTTTTACATTTATTAAATTCCTACCCTTCTTGCAACATATCTTACCAGGACAAACTACTCAAGTACGTCAAGGCACACTGATAAGGACATTCTGGCCAAGCACAAGAAAAAAGAGAGATGCGGCAAAGCAAGGGAAAAGACTATTTTATTTGAAGAAATATTATACTCTCTCTCTCTCTCTCTCTCCATTTGAACTTATTTCTGTAATGTACCTTACCTTAGATATGCAAGGGAAAGACAATTTGGTCATCTTCCCCCAATTTTAGACGATTATTAGTCTTTGTTCTGTGTATACAATAAGAATTTAGCACTATCTTAGTTGGAAATGGCGGGAAGCCTCATGTCAGCCCCTTAACCACTCACTTTTCAATGATAAATAGTTTCACGCGATATTAATTTATATTGCCAGGCAAAAATTAGAAAGCATACGCTAAAATAATACACAAACATATTTATTTTATTGAGAAGTGAAAGTATTGGAATAGACATGCTTACAATTTTCTTGTTTTTCTTTCGCGGAAAAGCATGTTTTGGTGTCATGTTTCCGTCTACGCTTCTAAAATAGTACTCTTATGCTTTCTTTCCTAGTTTCACATTCTATTTATTTATTTATTTAACGAGTTTTACGCTAAACACACAAGTATTAGAGACGATATTTACATTTCTGTATTTTGCAGCCGAAATTCAAAAACAAAAAGGCTTATTGAGAAATACAAGGAGCTCAAGGTATATATATAGACCTTTGTTAACACGACAAAAATGAAAATTTGTAATTAATTTATAAATCCAATGATTTGGGCTTGAAACTAATGAATTTCCTTGTATCGTTTGTCAGGCATTTGGGAAGCTAGAATCTTATATTGAGAAAAGGAGTAGGAAGAATGCTGCAAAGAACCATAAATACATGCCGTATCAATGTTGAGCAACAAAACCAGTGACTTTTACCAATTTCTAAATACATTCAATAAATATTTTTCTATGTAATGATGTTGTGATAATTTAATGGTTTAGTTTAAAATCAATGTAAAACAACATTTTTCTGTTACAAGAAGAAAATAATGTCAGTGATCCAAATGCTATTACTGTTTGGGAAGAAAGTTTCCACGTTTTTTTGGCTATTTTAGTCACAAAAAACAAAATAGGCTATTTTAGCTACAACAAACAAAACATCACATCCAACCCATAATCATTACACTCTTCTCTCACAAAAAAAGTCAAAAAAGTCAAAAAGTCAAAAAATCCTTCCCAAACCAAACTTTTTAGTCAAAGCTAAAATAATCAAAAAAGCCAAAAAGCCAATCCACTTCTCAAACGGAGGCTTAATGAGTTTTTCATATCATTTAAGAGGTGAAATCTGAACTCTTTCACACAATTACTCATAATTTTCAGATTATAGACATAGTTTAAAAAAAGGTGGATCTGTTTCTTAATGGCAGTCACTAACAATCCATGTTAATTTGATTTCATTACATCCCACTAGAATATAAATTGATTTGATATGTTTGTAATCCACAAATAGATTACACAGTGTAATTGGGCTCGTAGTAGTAGGATTATGACGATGAGTACCATTTTACTGATTTAAAACAGTTAATTGATCAAATTTTATGGGAGGATTATGTATAAAAACAAATCAAATTGATTTAATAATTATAATTACATCTGTTTTTGTTTTCGAAAAATGATTGACAAGTAACTTCTAAAATATATAAAATCATGACATTACTATCATCAAATTATTATATATATCATAAAAAAAATTACAATTTATGTTATTATAATTATATCAATTTAATTTTTTGTCATAAAACTTACGAATTCAATATAAAATTATAACTATGCCCCTTTCTCATTTGCATATTTATCTCTTAGACACATATCTTGTATGTCAAAAATAAAATAAAAACAAATACTTGAATTATTCATACATAAATACAACTTATTGGCGTACAATTAATGAGTCCGGATCCTCTGCCATGCTTCCTGCAGTGCCCCAAAACGACGTCGTTTTGGGGCAAAATTTCAAAATAAAATAAAATAAAACAAAACAGAACCAGAGAAGGGGAAGAAGAAAGAAGACAAGAACGACAGAGAGGCGAGACGCCTCACTGCCGGTAGATCGGTTCGAGAGGCTTGAGAAAGCTTTGGTATGCTTGTCTTTTTTTCTTGTTCTCTGCATGTCTATAAATCTCTCGATTTGTATCTAGTAATGGCCATGATTACAAAGAGAGAGGCTTGAGTGGGTTGTCTTCTCTTAAATGAGATCCGATTCGATGTATGGCGAGAGAGAAAGTCATGATGTTGAAGATCAAGTGACTAAGGTGCCGCCTTAGGGCTTTTGGCGTCTGAAATCACAAAAATCTCTCTTGATTTTCTCTCTCTTCATCTTCGATTTGGGGTTTCTCCCACAATGACAGACTTCCAAAATTTACACTTGATATGAGCCCTAAATTGGCAATACAAAAGAATTTGTGTTTGTGTTTGTGTTTGTGTTTTGCATTTGTTGGGTTAATTATGGAGAGAGAAAGGACTTTTTTGTTCTTGTGTTCTCTATCTGTAACAACAGTGCATACATTGAAAGTCTGATTTTACTTTGAATTTACGCCAAACAAAACCCAAATCTGATATATACATTCACATTTTTTATTATATTTTTTAGCCTATGATTTGTAATATATATATATATATATGTATTGTAGATTTGTATGGATATAAAGATATATATATATATAGGGATGGTTTCATATATATAGTATAATTTTTTATTTTTAACCTCATGGCAATAGAATATTGACATTTGGGGCATAAGAGTTGTTGAACAGCTTCAACAATGGCGTTTTCGTTATTGCAGGCGGTGACCTCCTCCAGCACTGCAGCTTCAACAACGCCTTTGATGGTGACCTTCTCCATTTCCACTTCTTCTTCTGTTGTTGGTGGAGCTATACAAAAATGGTTGAAAATTTTTAGGGCTTTTTTCGGAGTGGCCAAACAGGGAGTGAGTTTTTTTTTTTTTTTGAAATTTTGTTCCAAAACGACGTCGTTTTGGGGCACTGCGGGAAGCATGGCAGGAAAGTATGGCAGATGATTCGGACTCTACAATTAATAGTCAAATTAACTAACTAAGGCCAAGTTTGGCAATCTAAAAATAATCCATCTTTTTTTTTTTTCCATCACATCACCTCTCTACTTTTCTGCACATCTTTTCATAAAAAGACAAAAAGCACACTTATTTAGGTCATTCCAAACAATCCCTAAATTAAATTATCTAATGTACGAGCATGAATGAAAAAGTAACTATTCATTTTAATTTGCTTTTTCTTAAGGCACAAAAAATGTGTTAATTTTTTTACGAACAATTTTACATTTAAAATTTACATGATAAATAAATTAAATTATAGAAACAAAACCGAATTAATACGTGGACAAAGAGACAAGCTGTGTGGAGTTTAAAATATGATACGTGTATGTCTAACCGGACACCGTACTATCAGGTTAAGGTAGGCCCGACAACCGGCACAGCCGGTCACTCCTGCACACTCCACACTCTCTACTTCCCGCGAAGTAGATACAATCCCAGCGAAGAACAACCAAGCCCTCTTGGCCATGGCGGTACTGTACAGATTCGCAGAGCTTTTTCGGAGCTTCGATTTCTAGGGTTTGCATTCCTTTCTCTTCCCTCTCTACTTGTCTCTTCCGTAGTTTTTGAATTTTTTTTTTCTCTCTCTTTCTTTTTTGAACTAATTTTCTCGGAAAATGAACATAAGCTGCGTTTTTTTCCTTTACTTCGCATCCTTGTTTTTTTGTTGCTGTTTGGTTTCCGAGAATGTGTGTGAAAAGAGAAAAGGAAACGAAACTAACACGCCTAATTTGGCTTCAATGTGGTGGGAAGAGCGTAGGGCTTTAACATTTTATTTTCCTGAGTTTTCTAGGCAGCCAAACGGGGGTTCTAGGTTATGTTGGGAATTTATTTGGTCATTAATCGTGGAGATTGTTGTGGTATAATGTTCGATTTTGCATGTGTTGTTTGTGGTTTCGAGCATGAGTTTTGTGGTGTTTGAGTTAAGTTTTAATAGATGAAGGTTTATCGATATAATTTTTTGATTTGATCGTCATATAACTCAAAACTATGGGTAGGAAAAAGAAAAGCTAGATTGTCTCTTTGTATGTGGTGATAGGGTTTACACGCTCAAACACAAACCTCCCAATTGTTGTTCTTCCCATTTTCCATGTTTAGTACTGTGATATGTTGGCATGAAAATTATCACTGGTCATTTTTTGGTTTTTGGTTTCATCTCAGTCAATTTACTGCTGCAACTGTTCAAATGCAATTTCACTTATCTATACTGACCTATACAGATAGTAGGATGTCCTTCAATTCAAGATATTTTAAATTTGGTTGGTTGAATTCATGGGTTTGTTGGTTTTTCATGCTGTCTGTAGGTTTCTTCTGTGATGGTTCTTTGAATTTCATCAAGGTTATTTTTCATCATCTGTTAGGGATGCCTCTGGAGACCTACATGGATTCGACTGGCCAATTGCCATTGCTAGTGGCACCAACTCACAGGACTGGAAGTTTATTTGAGTCCTTAGGCTCTAGTATATCACTCCAAAATGATGGCCTGTCAGCATCCCACTTGGATGTGTCATCTGGAAACTCGTCAGCTTCTGTGGCTAGAATGTCACACCTGAATGCGAATTCAGGACCAAGTGTTGGATCAAGTTCAGTAGTTACGGATGCCGACTCACCACTAGCAGGAACTGCTCATTTGAAGAGAAGAGGCAGTGCCAGTATGGACTCTTTCCTTAACTTACCCTCGTCACCTTTGTCATTCTCGTCCAATTTCACAGCTTCAGTGATTGATGCTTCCTCCATAGCACAGCCAACATCCTCCCAAAAAGACCAAAACAGCCAACAAGGACAGAAAAGACTGCTACCACAGCATCTGGTGAGTGGTACTACCACATCCCAGACATCACAAACTCATCGAGTTTCACTTCCTACTGGAAAAAAACAAGAGCCTGCTATAACTCAAATGTATAAGAAACCCAGGTTAGATATGAACCCGGAGAATATTATGAATCAGCAGGTTATTCAACAACCATGGCAGAAACAGGACCCTATGCAGTTACAAGATCATAATCAGCAGCTGCAGGCATTTATGCTGCAACAAAAACTACGAAATCAGCAGCAGCGACAGGTTTTGCAGTCAATTCCGCAGTTTCTAGGGGTTCCTGCACAGCAGCAGCTAATGAGGCATCATTTGCAACAGCAGGCCAATCATCAAGTTTCTGCGATCCACCCCCATGATGCTGGTATTTGTTCTCGACGGTTGATGCAGTATATATACCATCTGCGGCATCGACCATCTGTGAGTTGGCTAATTTAGAATGATATGGCTGGCTTAGTTTTCCTCCTCTTACATCATACAGTTTCTTATCATGTTTAAGTTGTGTTAATATGTACTGCTTAATGGTGGTCAAAACTCATTTCTTTATTCTTTCTACAGGACAATAGCATTGCCTATTGGAGGAAATTTGTGTCAGAGTATTATGCTCCTGGTGCTAAGAAAAGGTGGTGTCTGTCTTTATATGATAGTATAGGAGAACATGCCCTCGGGGTTTTCTCTCAGGCAGCTATGGTCAGTTTTTGCATTTTCATACAGTCTTTCTACACTATAATGCTATGTTTTTTATCCTACATGTTTTCTATATGTGCATCTTCTTCCTCCTACCCTTCTTTGCTTTCATCATTTTTCTTCTTTGGTTTATCTCAGGAGACATGGCACTGTGACATCTGTGGTTGCAAGTCAGGGAAGGGATTTGGTGAGCAGATCATTGGTTTATGTTTCTTAAATGTAGACTTATTTTCATTTTGCCCCTAGTTCTATACACTCATTCTGCACAAGGGTTTCCTTTGTTGATGTCAAGAACAGATTTCTTGTTTCGTGACCCCCTTCTGATACTGAATTACTGAATATTTTCCTTGTTTGTGCTGTCAGCTGTTTTCACTTATTGAAATCCTATGTTGCAGACAACGTAACTGAATTCTATATCTTATAGGGTTGAATGAATGTACTGCATTCAAATATGAAATTAGCAATTTTATCACCCTGAAGCTGTGAACTTTTCGAGTTGTCCGAATATAATTTTGGCTGAATTAGTCCTCCCTCCAGGTCACCTTATTCGCTAATTTTGGGAGAAGTGGTTTAACCACATACGGTAGAACTTGCGAGTATATGGGAATATGCTCTTCTCATTTATGCTCTTTTGGGCTTGTTTGGGTGAAGTGCTACCATGGTTCTAGAAGCTGTGCCGTATCCTTTAAAAGGAACGAAGTGCTTCAAACTCTATTGTATAATCAATTTTGTGCATCAATTATGCTCATTTTCTTTTCTTTCTTCATTTCTGCCAGAAAAGTCAGTATTATTATTTATATTTTGCATCTTCAGCCTGATATTATTGAATTCTAGTTTTACACTTACAAATCACTGGTATTAGTCATGAAGTTATGCCTCATGTGTTGAACAAACTTAATCTTTTATTTCCATAATGTGTTGAATCCTTGTTTTTCTTTCTTTCAATTGTCTAATATCATTGCTAGCACCTGATGTCTTTCTCTGCACTTTTTCTTCTCTTGGCAGAGGCAATTTTTGAAATACTTCCTAGGCTTAGTAAAATAAAATTTGAAAGTGGGGTTATCGATGAACTTCTATTCCTAGATTTTCCAAAAGAATGTAGAATCCCTTCTGGATTAATGATGTTGAGCTATGAAAAGGCAGTTCAAGAAAGTGTCTATGAGCAATTTCGTGTTGTTCGTGAGGGTCAACTTCGTATAATTTTCAGCCCTGACTTGAAGGTGAGTTGAATTTCCATTACATGTGAGGTTATTTGGTTCACATTGTGAAATTTTTAATGTTACTGATTTTATTGAGACATTATATTACTTTTAACCACATGAAATTACATGACTTGTATTCTTTAGATACTGTCTTGGGAATTCTGTGCACGAAGTCACGACGAACTTATACCTCGTAGATTGGTTGCACCACAGGTACCAATTTTCACCTCCAGTCATGTGTTTTGTTCCACAAGCAGCTGTGATTAGATGCTCTCGTGGTACTGCTAACTTATTTGTAAACTGATCTTCATTTTATTTGTTGGTATTTATTTCTGTTTCTGATTTTTGTGATTCATGTCTTTAGTTTTAAGTTTCCTTTCGTGTTACCCTTTTATGAGACTATTTGTTTTTACCCTTTAACTAAAGTACCTTGTGTTCAAGAAGTCTGTCTCCCCTAAATTATGGTATGTGGGGTTGTATGGATGTCATGAATTGGTGGGGACACTTTGAAGTAGTTACATATTATTTTCTTATACAAATTTTGTAAGAAACTAATGCTCGACTTTGAACTGTCCCAAAGCTTTTGGACATGATTCATATGAGTTGTACAACATTTTATATTATTTATTTATAAACATGTAAAGCTGTTTTAACATGTCGACTGTTGGCTGGGAGAATCTGCCAGAATGTGACAATTTCGAACTGAGATTGTACAACTGCCATTTTTGTTTTCAATTGCAAATTTTTTCACATAAATACGCTTTGTTCGATAGATATACTTCATAATAGTGCATATCTAACTCACGTCACGTCTGTATTTTCTTGGAAAATGTGTTTGTATTGGCAGGTGAATCAGTTGGTTCAGGCTGCAAAAAACTATCAAAATTCCATTAAAGATGGTGGATCAGATGGAGTTTCACCACAAGATTTACAATTAAACTGCAATATGTAAGTCAAGAAAATGAATGGTTTTTTTTCTGACACGAGTCAAAGTTTTCTTTTTCCTCGTCATATCTCAAGTATAATTTTCTACTCAAGCATGATGTCAGTAATTCAAAATTTTCTAATTTTCATACCTAATGTGAAGTAAATTCATTTCATTTTTCTAGCAAACACTAAGCAGGTCTTTGATGAAAACACAGCAAAAAGAGGAGGGTTTTAGAAGAATCCTAAGAAGCACTGAAATGGCACAAGATAGGTATACGACATAGGATTGACACGCCAAAGAGGCAATTTCCAAAAAAGTTTAGGACATGGACTCGGCCATAAGTAAATATCTATTTCTACACTTAATAGAAAATTATTTATGATCATGGTGTATCAGGGTTGACAACAATCTGTTTAAAAAAGTACCCCACCAAACACCATGTGTCCGTTGTAGTTTGACGTTTCCAAGTTATATTTGCAAGCTTAAGCTGGACTGGAAACTGACCTGTAGAAGAAGACCAACGTTCATAGTCATGCAAATTAAAGTACAATGCTTGGGTTCTTGATCATTCTTCTTGGTATAGGTTTTTAACGGCAGGCCGTCAGCTCACAGGGAATTTGGAGTTATTATTGGTAAATGATTTGGGATTTTCCAAGAGACATGTCAGGTGCTTGCAGGTACATCAGTGAGATTAATTTTTCTTTAAATCAATGTTTTCCTTCTAAGATTCTCTTGCGCGATCTTATATGTTGAGTTTACTATTGTATTGACAGATAGCTGAAGTTGTCAATAGCATGACAGACTTGATGACTTTTGGTTGTGACAACGACATTGGACCAATGGGTATGTATAAACAAGCAGTGTGTGTGAGTGTTTTTTCTTTCTTCGTCTCACGTGACCTTTTGGATCTACGTATCCTTTAGCATGACTAAATTCACTTCTATGAAGCAAACAACAATCATTTAGCATGTCTTTAGTTCACCACGTTTCATAGTTTGCTTCTATGTTCTATGATTGCTTGGATCCTGTTCTTATGTTTGGTTGAGTTTGATATTTTTGCATGTTTAAAAATTATTTTCGCTTGACAAAATCATATGACATAATGAGAATTCTTTATTTTTTTCAATTTTTTCACCGAACTAGTTTTTGAATTTCTTGTTTTCATAAGAACAGATTTTAAAAGCTCAACCAATCATTTGATTCAATGATTGTTTGTAAGTTTCTCAACTCCTTTTGATACGAGGAGCTAAATCTCTTTTTACCTTTGTTTCTTTTTACCTTCTCATGTTCTCTTTAGAAATGCATGGCCAACTGATTTATACGTGGCTCTGTGTGCCCTTTTTGTTACCTATTCTTTGTTCTTTTCACCTTTTTATGTTCTCTTTGGTTGTGTAACAAATTTGTATCTCTTTATTCAATTGGACAAAATAATTATTCTAGCAGTTGGCGACATATCTAATGTTATAATCTAACGCAAACATTGATTTGTAGAGAGCTTGAGGAAATATCCTCAGAAAGAAACCACAACCGATAACCAGACAAAGCAAATGCATGAAATTGAGTGGCTAGCAACCACCGAGGGTCTGCTGACTGACAAGAATAAATCGATAGTGGTGTGTCCCAGTCTGAGCACAAACATGAATGAGAACTCTTGCATGCCTAAAGACGGAATTGTGACTGGCTTAGAGAAGGCAACACTGGCAGGGATGAACTCTTACCAGAAATTGATGAAGCTGAATTCTAATTTGAGCACTGTAAAGCGAGAGCCATTTTGTTCAATCGACTGTTCTAGCCAGAGTGCAATCTCTTCACCATTTCTACGCCCTCAATCCTCACCAATCAGCGACTTGCCGACTTCCCAGAACTCTGAAGTCAGTGAACAGCGCATGATTCATAAATTACTGCAGGAGATGGTGTCAAACAGCAGAGCGAAAGATGTGCAGCATGCAAATAGGAAAGTCAAGGAAGAAGTCCTCCAAGAGTTCAATCAAAGTGCCATAAGCAAATTCTCCTCAAGATCTAGGGGCACGAGTAGCAGCGGTGCTGTGGCAGCAGCAGCAAATGTGTTGTCAGGTGGTGTTCTAGCCCACAGAGAGAGCTCTAAAGCTACCTGTAGCAGCAACTCTTCCGGTATATTATATGGCAACAACACTTTTGCCAGGAGAGAACCGGATATTCCTGAGAAGTTTTGTTTGCCTGAAGCAGTTCAGGAGATGGATCTCGAGTTGTTTAGAAATGGAGTTTTAAACGATGACTGGAATGACATGGGCTGGAAAGCATAACTCATTTGGTTTGATTTTCGGGGTCTTTTGGGGAATATTAGGGGATGTAATCCATCCTATGGTTTGTACAGTAGCTTGATGCAATCTTTATGTTAGTCATCGGGATCATGTGGAAGGTGATGCCAAAGCAAGTATACTTACAGAGCTGGAGCGTATCATCAGAAGTAATCGATCATCACAGTTTACAAAGTTTAGCTATATATATCTAGTATATATATATAAATACAGCATGGTTTCTAAAATGTAGCCACCTTTTTTGAATTTTTCCCTGCATTTGAAAGTATAATCAGATTCTCTCCTTTGTGAGTCCCGCTGTAAGTTTAAAAAAAAAGGTGCTGGTGCAGCGTCTTCTGAGAGATACATATTGTGAAACCCGCAGATTAGTGCACTGTGTTGTACAAGAAAGATCTTCAGTACTTTTTTCCATCCAGCTATCATTTGGTTTTGTTTTAATTGTCAGGATGAAAAAAGTGCTGGAAAGGATTTGAATACATTATATAAAGGGTTAGGCTTATCTCCAGTCTATTTTGTAGATTAGATGGCGTTGTTAGGCTTGTGGAATTTACCAAAGGTTCTATTTTGATAATTTAAATTGTTTAATGTGTAGAGCTTGTCTAGTATTTTATTATTGTAAAAAGTTATGTTAATCGGATATCAATAGTTACTTGATCAAATCAGATTTTTGTCAATAGTTTATTTTGAAAATTATATTTACCGTTGACAGAAATTTGATTTTTAATAGAAATTTGAAAAAAATATATATATAAGTGAAATGTGGATAATAAAATATAATTAAATTTTACACAGTTTGTTTTTTTTTAATATAAATTCATGAACCAAACAACTATTTTTTTTGTTATTGAAGTTATAAATTTTTAAAAAATTAACAAAAATCTAGTAAGGACAAAAATATTAGACTTATTTATTTTGTTTTATTTTATTGTTTTCAAAATTTTAAAATTTTAAATTCATCTCACTAAACGGATTTAAAAAAATAAAAAAAAAATTTTGAAACAATTTCAAAACAGATTACTGAAAAAAAAATTGCGGCTTATTAAATTATATGCCAAACAACCCTATAAGCCTTGTTTGGGATGTAGATTTTTTTGATTTTTTAACTAAAATGGTCAATAAAAATAAAACATTACATTTAAATAATAATTATTTCACTTTTTCTCTCACGACGATCAAATGAACTAAAAAAAAAATATTATCCTAAGACCATCTCCAACGGTTCACCAAACTTGACATCAAATTTAAATTTTGGTGAAAAAGTTACTGTTTGGTGCTCCAACGGTTGCACCAAATCGGTATCAAATTGAGAATTCACCAAAAAATTCATCAAAGTGAGAACAGCGTACAGATTTCATCAAATTACTGTGCGCAACCGTTGGAGGAGAGGAACCGGTCAACCAGCCGGTTGCCCGGCCGGTTGACCAACCGATCGACCACGAAAAGGTTCAAACAGCTCAAATTTATAGGTTCCAAAAAAAAAAAAAAAAATTTTGTCTTACTGGTCGACCAACCAGTCCACCACTAAAAGGTTCAAACAGTTCAACTTTATTGGTTCAAACAATTCAAAAAAAAAAAAAAAATTTCCTCTTACCAGTCGACCGGCCGGTCGACCAACCGGTTGTCCCGGAGCAGATTTGATAAAAAGTGAACCGCCGTTGAAGCCGTCTGTATCAAATTGAGAAAATGGTGATTTTTTTACTCAGATTTGGTAAAAATTTTAGTGAATCGTTGGAGATGCTCTAAACATAATTTTTTTTAACTAAATTAAAATAATAAATAAATTAATTAAAATAGTCAAATTGTCAGACGGGCATAATCCTTACATGCCAAAGTAAAGGGGGCCAAAAATACAAAACCTAAACAAACCGAGTTGGCAAAACAGTGACACATATTTAATACACTAATCAAACAACAGAGTACATGCATACATGTATGAAATGGTTTGAAAGCTTTCAGAATTTCCCAGCTTAAATACAAATGATTCTATTCTATATACCGTTCAGAATTTTGATCGTTTCCATTGTATATTTATGTAAAAAAGCTTTATTATATCATTCAATAATGAACACAATAATGTTTTTAATTTAAAATAATTATAAATTTATATTCTTATTTTATAGTCATTAAATATATAATAAAAATCTTCTATTATATATATATATGAAATGCAAAGGATCAAAATCCTATAACTCATAAGTAGACATTAACTCACCTCTCTCTCTCTCCCCATCTACTAATAGTACATAACTCTATCTAGAAAAGGTTTGAAAGCAATTCAAAAACGCTTTAACCCTTCCCTAAACTCACTTGGGTATACTACTACAGAGTCTACACACAAACCACCTTTGGTGTGAGTACAATCAATCTGTGTCATCGAGAATTTGACTTTTGTTGGCACACTGGGATTCTTCCCAACAACAAAATCTCCAACGTGGCAGTGCATCCATTTTCCGGGCTCGTTCAAGAAGCACTGAGATATGGCTTCCTGCCCATCTGAAGTCGAAAGCTGGAACCGCACAGGCTTTTTATCCCAACCGTGGATGTGCTCAGAGTTGCAGACCCGACGACCAAACCTCTTTGAGGCCCGGCCCAAATGCAGCCTGAAGAATAGGCTATAGGTCCCAGGTGGAAATGGGAACTCCACCTCTCCATCGACTTCAAACCACCAGATTTGCTGGAGATAAGCAACTGTGTCGAATCTGCAGGGAAGGGAATTGAAATCAATTCAGTTACTGCAATCCTTTTTCGAACAGATAAAAATGAAAAAAATAAAAGAAATCATCATTTGCATATGGTTTTCACTTTTTTCCAGGTGAGAATATCTTTTTTGATAATGTTTATTTTCAAAAAAAGATTCAAAAAATTGATTTTGAAAAAGAAACCAAATTGAGGGAAATATTTCATTGAACCAATACTGTGGTTCCATATAAAAGAACTTATTGTTCTACCTTTTCTCTATATACATGTGTATCCGTACATAATTGATAAGATGGAAACATTCCATTCTAGAACGTGTTAAGGATCCAATCCAATATAACAAAAACTAAAATAAAAATTTTAAAATTATGGTATAAACACATGGGTGGATGTCAGAATTAACAATGTCATTAAGAACAAATGAAATATTTGCTTAAATTTTAGCAAGAGGAAACTATATGCAGGTAGGAGTTGGAAAAAAAAATTACCAATACATGGAGCGGTGCAAGTGATACTTGGACCCTCACAGCCTTTCATTTGCAACCCACCACAGACATATTTGCAGCCCCCATGTGTTTGTAATTTTTTTCTCCAACACTCACCTGTATGTAGTTCTCCCTTTTAGCAACTAGAAGGCATTGAGCTTAATCACCCCAAAGGCCACATAAATAGAGTACAGAGAAATTTAGCTAGCACCGCACAAAAAATACAGAGAAATTTAACTATCACATTATAGCTAACTTTAGAAGGTCCTCAAGATCCAAAACCATTCTCATCACCAATGCATATGTTAAAGCTGTTTAGATATTCATACAAAAACTCAGAATCAAGGTCTGGGATCCAACAATTTCCACAGTAAAAATTGATCCAAACTGGGGACATTTGCTCATAAACAACTTATGTATGCTCAGCGAAAGAATTTAATAGCATAATAATACTTGAAAAACGACAACACAACTTGTAATTTGTGAATAATTTTCGATATCTATTGCTAGTCTGAGGAGCAAATAGGCACCTCTGATCCATGATGATGAAAAATAAGCTAATCCCAACTGTTCAAATGCATACGAGAAATGAAACATCGAACAACCCCAAAATCACACAAGATTAATGAGGGAATCACAATTGAAGAATCACAAGTCAGATAAAACTGACTAATGAAAGCAAATAACCTAATTTCTGAGAGATTTCAATGAGAAAATGCTCCAAAAAATTGAATTTGATCAGCCAATCCAATATATGTTCTGTTTTCAAGGTAACCCCCAAAAAAAACAAAAACAAAGGCAAAAACAACGATTCTAAACCCTTACCTAGATTCTGTAGTAGGAATATGATTCCAATATCTTCGATCATCTATTCCGGTAATCGCCAACCCTTTCGAAGAAATTGACAAACAAACTCTTCCTGTAATCTTATCTAGCCACACTTTCTGCACATAATCCATTTCCACAACAATCACAATCAATAATATATATATATATATATTTTCCTTTCAAAAAATCACAATAAAAAAACGAAATAAACAATTCCCAGAAAGAAGAAATGAGAAAAAACAGAACCAAAAATTATTTTCTAGGGAAACAAACAGACGGTAAAAGAAGGAAAATAAAACCTTAGTGCCTCCATCGAGGGAATTCTGCTGACACAGCCTCGCGTACATATCTTTCATACACAATTTCGATGGAAAATCATCAAACACTCTTCGAATAAGAAAGTCGTAATTCGGAGGCAATTTCGATTCCCACACAAAATCAGCCGACGAAGCGAATCGAAAGGCTCGATTCAGACGAGAAAGTGTACAAATCTCCGGCGGATCCAAGTAAACAAGGATCGAAGCCACGCAACCCTCCGGCAAGTCCCCGAGACTCGGCTCCGGCAAGGGAGGTTTCTGAAAATTGCAGAGTGAGATGAGAAATGAAAACCCAGAACCCATTGAGGGAATTGAAAAGGATAACTAAGAAGAACCCAGAAGAAGAGAAGAGAGACTGAGAAATTTGTAGAATAGAGTCTTTGTTTGATCGGGCTTTTTCAGAGGTGTGAGATGGGAAGATGATGATGATGATATATATATATAGAGAGAGAGAGAGAGAGAGAGAGAGAGAGAGAGAGAACGGTGGACACAGTTGGTGGTGGTGGTGTTTGCATACGTACGTGCACAGAATGGAATTTTGTCTGCTTCTCCTGTTTGTTAGAGAGAGAGAAGTGTTGGAATTGGGTGATAAAACTAATCAGTTTGTTTGGTTTGGGTTTTCTGGATTAAGTTTTTTAAAAATTAAGTTTTTTGATTTTTGTATTTTTTTATTTTTAGTAAATATTTTTAAAATTTTAAATATTTTTTTTACTTTTTTAGATACACCTTACTTAGATATATCTAAAAAGTAAAAAATTTGTAAAAAATATATTTTTAAAAATTAATAAATACATAAAAATATAAAAAATGTACTGAATTCTTATATTTTTTTTGTATTTTTTGTATTTAGTGAATTTTTAAAAGATTTTTTTTATAATTTTTTACTTTTTAGGTGTATTTGTGTTAGATGTATCTAAAAAATAAAAAAATTGTTTAAATATTAAAAAAATTTAGTAAAAACAAAAAAATATGAAAAATAAGAAAGTAGAATTTTCCGAAAAGTGTTTTTTTGAAAATTGAAAACAAGCAAGACCAGGGGGAGATATAGAGATAGAAATTATAGAATAAAGATTGGTAGCTCGAGAGTTGGCCCCCCCGAATCCCCCTAATGCCCAAAACGACGTCGTTTTGGGCATTAGGGTTTTTTTTTTTTCTTTTTTTCTTTTTTTCCTTCCATTTTTGCGTCTTCTTCCCCTTTCCATTTTCGCGTCTTCTTCTTCGAGTCTGCAAAGGGAGAAAGAGAGAGGAGAGGAGAGAAGCAGCTCCGTCGCCAATCGTCCCCTCCTGTGCCTCCGTCGTAGCAGCCGCCGATCGTCCCCTCCTGTGCCTCCGTCGCAGCCCCGCCGCAGCTCGTCGCAGCCTCCGATCGCCGTCGCCCCGCCTCCGCCTCCTCCTCCCCCGAATATTATGCCCCCTCCAGTCCCTCCTCCTCCTCCTCCTCCTTTCCTCCTTCTTCCTTCTTCTTCTTCGTTCTTCTGATCTGCAAAAAAAAAAAAAAAAAAAAAAAAAAGGAGCAAAAACGGCGTCGTTACAGATTAGGGGGATTCGAGCTACGTAGCTTTCGAGCTACGTAGCACTGCTGGAAATTATATACTATTATGCATTGTATTTGAAGAAATTAGTGGGCAATACAACTGGTTTTTGGGAGGAGGAAATGGTTAGTGGATAGAGGATAGGCATGAGTTAGAGATATTATTTTTATTTTTTTTTATTAAGAAAAATATTTGGAGATTTCAAATAAATTATTAAATATTTTATAAAATCTCTCACATGGATGGGGGACTTAAATACATGTGATTTTTGTAAGTCTCATATCTATGTAAGAAGTTTGATAAAACATTTGATAATTTATTTGGGGTCCCTAATATAATTCTTTTATCAAAGGTCTCATATAGGTTTGTTTGGGATGTAGATTGATTTTTTAATTTTTTGATTTTTTGATTATTTTAGCTTATGGCTATAAAAAGTTTCGTTTGAGATGAATTTTTTGACTTTTTTGACTTTTATGAGAAAAAAATAAAATAATTATAGTTTGGATAGAATATTTTGTTTTATTAATTTTTTAATTTATTATTATTTTATTTTATTTTATTTTGACTATTTTAACCAAAAAATTCCAAACTTTTACTTTCCAATGAGCCCATAGAGTAGGTCTTACATAACATATTTATATGAGACACTTAATAAAATATTTAGTAAAAATTTTACAACTATAATATTAATATTTTCCATATGAAAAATTAGTCAATCTCTTATGTGACATTCTCCCAGATGCAGCCACCCATTGCGTGAGATCCACCCAATGAATGACTTCGATGCATTTAGAGCATTGTCACGCTAATGTCCCAAGATAATGAATAATTGCTCAATGAGTATAATTAGAATAATATTATATGCATCAATTAATGCATTAATTAATATAATAATTGATGATGTAATATAATTTAAGAGATTTTTGATATTTATAATTTATATAATGAGTAAAGTCAATAATAATGTCATAACTAGTGTTGGTATACTAATTAGTACATTAATTGGTGTATGTAATACTACCGTATAGATTATGTTGAATAACATGATTTATATCAATTTGGGGTTGTTGCTGGGCAGGGTGCGCAGCAACAACTGTTGCGCGCCTTATTGGGCCCATTTCAGGACTTAATTTGATAATTTGAACCGTTCACATTTTAGAAGGTATCAAGTAGAATATACCTGTAAAAAATCACGTCAATCGGATATCGTTGGCCTTTTCATCAAATAACATTTATATTTAAAATAAATAAATAAATGTAATTTGAAATATAAAACTTAATGCGAATGTGGTTTGATGAAAGCGATAACGATATCCGATTGATGTGATTTTTTACAGGTATATTCTACTCGATACCTTCTAAAATGTAAACAGTTCAGATTATCAAATTAAACCATGAAATGGGCCCAATAAAGCGCACAATAGTTGCTGTTGCGCACCCTGCGCAGCAGCAACCCCAAACTCGATTTATATACACCTAATCTATAACATAAAAATTACAATTCTATTTGAGAAAAATGTTCAAGATTCTTAATAAACTTTCATAATTTCATTTATAATAATGTGTAATTATTAGGAATGGCAACGGGCCGGGGCTGAGGATCACACTTCCCGTCTCCGATCCGCAATTGTGAAAATCTCCCCGTCCCTGGCCTCAATTCTCGACAGGGAACCTATCACCGTTCCCCTCCCCACCTCTAACGGGGATCGGGTTTCCGTAACTCTGAAAATTCCCTTGCCCAAATCTATTTCAACAACACCATCAACAACAACAACATCATCATAATTCCCAATTGTTTCATTTTCAACATTAATATCAACAAAATCATTAACAGATCCACTACCAAAAAAAAAGAAAAAAAGGGAACAAAACACACACACATACATGTATACATACATACACAAACAGATCTGTCCACTACCAAAAAAAGAATGGACAAAACACACACATACATATATACATACATACACAAACAGATCTGAGGAGGACGAAGGCGATGGACGACGGAAGCGATAGACAACGGAAGCAATGAACAACTGTGACGACAACGACAGAAGCACTGAGACAATAGACGGAGGCTGTGACTGCGATGACGGAGGCGATGGACGACGGAGGAGGACGATCGGCATTGCAAACAGTGGCAATGATGGCGCTGAGAAGGGTGAGAGGTGCGAGAGTGAGAAAGAGCAGAGAGAGAGAGAGAGAAATAAGTGAAGTGAGATGAGGGTTTGGTAATTGGTTTATATATATATATATATAGGGGTAAAATAGTAATTTCACTTCAGAGACAAACGGGAATGGGGACAAGGACGAGCTGGGTACAAGGCTGGGACACTTATCCCCATCCCCAGCCCGAAACTAATCAGTGATTGATTTTTGAATACCATCCATGTCCCGTTGGAGATATTTTTCGAAAAAAAATCGCTCAAATCGGGATTAGGGGTCGGGTCCCCATCGAGCCGGGTTTATATTGTCATCCCTAGTAATAATAAGTGTTAATTTGTGATTTGTTATGTACTCAATAGGATCTATTTTCTTACTACATTATTGTAGGTAGGAAATGCTATAGGTATCAAATTTTCTATCAAATAAATAACCAAATGTCTCACATGGGTGTGGGCTCTACAAAATTACGGATCCCACACCCATCCATGTGAGACATTTGATCATTTGTTTGGTAGAAAATTTAGTATCCCTAACATTACCCTTGTGGGTATATTTAGAAATCTTAAATGTGAGTTTCTAGTATTACTCCTTTATTTGGTAATCAATCCCGTTACATTCCCTTAATTGGTAATCAATCTTAGTCACGTCATTAGAAGTGGAATTAGAGAACTCAATTAGGGGATGCAACATATCTCATGTGAAGTATTCTCATATTCCTCTCTCCCTCTTATCTTTAGCCCTCTTAATTCCAATTTATCTTTAGCCCTCTTAATTCCAACATATCTCATGTGAAGTATTCTCATATTCCTCTCTCCCTCTTATCTTTAGCCCTCTTAATTCCAATTTATTGTAGGTGAAATTAGGGGGTTAAATTAAGTGGATGAATCATTTTCCTTTGTTAATGGTTTAAAAAAAATATTTTTATATTGTAGTGATTTTTTAAAAAAAAATATATGTCAATTTTTTTAATCTAGAATAATTTAAAAGTATTTTACTTTTTTTATAATTTAAAAAGTTACAAAAAATATTTATCAAACTAACCTTAAGAAAAACTTTATGATACATATCATATATTCTATTAATAAAGATTGGTAGTCTTGGCGCTATCAAATTTATTGTGAAATTGATTATGAAATTTATTGTGAAATTGATTATGAGGGGTGGTTGGTTACTTTTGTTGTAATTTTTGTTATCTGGCAAATTAATTTTAGTTATAAAACTATGTGGGGTTTGTTTGATTATGAAATTTTGTGGTGTTTTCATTGATATCACCTATTTATTTATTTTATTTTTTTGCACATTTTCCCTCTTGAGAGGAAGATTTGTGCTGAACAGTGGGTCGAGCTACACCAACACGGAATGTGGTGTTAGGCCATTTGAGGAGAGCTTGGGACACGTCATTGGGTCGGACTGAGGTTATCTGAGATGCGTTTGGCTAAGCTGTACCTGCACGAAATGTGGTGCAGGGTCCAGCTAGACCTACGTAGAATATTGTGTCGACCAAACTCGATCGAGCTGTATCAGTTGACAGGCGGAGCTGCCCCAGCATTGAGGTTTAAAGTAGCGGAGTCATGCAATAACCGAGTTGCAGACTGTTCGGGCTATTATCACCGAGGCAGGCGGTCCGTGAGATCGCGGTTAGTAGCCGAGGTACCGAACGACGTGCTCACCTCTAGTCGGTTATGATAGACCGATTATGATCCAGCTCGGCACGAAGCGACCAACGTAGTGTTAGTGGTTCACAAGTAACAGCCTGGTCGAGCATCCCACGTAGGCCAATAAAAAGAAGAGAGAAATTCACTCCTGGTATGCGTTAATATCGTTTGGCGGTGTGAAAAACACTATTTAGAGGTTTTTGGTCTTTACACGTGTAAGAAATGTAGAGAGGAACACATCCGCCTATCCAGAGAAGGACAGCAAAGGTAGTGCGTCCACAATCTCTAAGGCTGCATGGCCAGCCTTGAAAAGGAGGAGCATACAGACATTGGAGGTAAGCAATTTTATGCAACTCTCTCTTTATAGTGCTCTCTGCCTTCTCTCTTCTCCTAGCGAGCTAACTTGACCGTCGAAGGGGTTTTCCGGCAAACCCACCCACTGGGTAACTCACATTTGTTTTTGTTAATGTATATATGGTATATATTCCTACATATATTAGGTATTAATTTCCTAGATATATTAGGTATTGCCATAGTTAGGTCTCTTATAGAATACTCTTTCTCATAGTTAAACTTCTAGTAGGATACTCTTTCTCAGCCTATCTATACAGGCCTTCTATTGTATAGGACAAATTCATTCAATACAATATTATTTCCTCTCTCTCTCTCTACTATTCTAACATGGTATCAGAGCTAGGTGGTTTGCATGGTATATAACCATGTTCACCAAGATATAGGTATACAATAGATATTATTTTTCCTCTCTCTCTCTTTACTATTCTCATAACATGGTATCAGAGTTACGTTAAGAACCTAGTAATTTCGCTTCACCGGCGGACGACAGCCTTACTCTGGCCGCCCGCCGGACCTCAACCTATTCCGCTGTATGTTTTCCTTTCAGTATCGCTTTATGATGATCTCTTCATCTATTCGCTGGTTTGTTCCTACCCCAAATATCTCTATCAATTTTTTTTTTTGTTTTTTGTTTTTCACTCGTAATACTTTTTTTTTTTCCTCCACTCTATCTTTCTCTCTGCTTCAACCTCAAATTGGTTTCTATCTTCAAACCTATTTTGAGTTTGAGGGGGGGTATTATACCTATATCATGGTAAACATGGTTACATACCATGCAAACCACCTAGCCGCCTCCTTTGGCGTACAATCCAAATTGCACTCTCTGGCACACAACCCAAGCCGCCCCTCTCTGGCGCAAAATCCAAGCGGCTTTCTTTGGTGCACCACCAAACTCGCCCCCTGGCGCACCATCCAACCCGTCTCCTGGTGCACTCAGTCATATGTTGTCATCATCGTTCAGCACCACGTCATAAGTTTTGTGTGTGCCATGCTTGTTGGTTGAACATCCAGTCTCTACAATGGTCCGACATGACCCCGTTAACTGTCCCAATATTGATTCCGGTTAGCTCCTACATCAGTCCGGCATGACCCCTTTAAACTGTCCTGGCATTAGTTCCAGCCAGTTCCTACAATAGTCCAGCACGACCATAAACTGTCTCTCGGCATTAGTTCCAGCTAATTTCTATATCGGTCCGGCATGACCCCTTTAAACTGTCCTGACATTGATTTTGGTTAGTTCCTACATTGGTCCAACATGACCCCTTTAAACTGTTCTGACATTGATTCCGGTTAGCTCCTACATCGATCCGGCATGACCCCTTTAAACTGTCCTGGCATTAGTTCCAACTAGTTCCTACAATGATCTGACACGACCATAAACTGTCTCCCGGCTTTAGTTCCGGCCTCTGATCTATTTCAAGCGCACTTGCGCTCTTGTTCGGATTTTGCAATCTATTTGCCTTTTGTTTTATTTAGTTTTTTTTCATATTTTAGTTTCACTCTCCAAACTCAAACTGTTTATCCTCCTTGAGTTTGAGGAGGGAAGTTAATGTATAGATGGTGTATATTCCTACATATATTAGGTATTGATTTCCTAGATATATTAGGTATTGCTATAGTTAAGTCTCTTATACGATACTCTTTCTCATAGTTAGTGTAACAACCCCCACGCTGTTACCGACAAATTACTGATTAATTACCGATTCCTGTTAAATTGAGACTGATCTTGACTGATGATTGAACTGATCGAATTACTGAACTGACTGATTGAAATCTGAAACTGAATCGATTAACTATATCTGTTTAATTACATGTTTATCTATTGGAGTGTTTAATTATCTGTTCAGTTTTTATGTTTAAACTGTTAATTGAAGGCCTTATCAGCGGCCGAATTCAAAATTGATTGATGTTCCATGATCAGTAGAATTTATGTGATTTTATGGTACAATTACCCGAAAACTGATTAGGTATGATTAAATTAGATTAAATATTGATAAAATGCAAAGTTCGACTTATTTACAATCTCGCCACTTAGTGGCCCACTACCTCACACACATTAGAGCATTGTTATACACTTGCACAACATTTCATCAGCCACATATTGAGCACACAACCGACCTTAGAGAGAGAGGAATTAAGAGAAGTGAGTCCATCTTGTGTTATTGCTTAGTAATTGAAGGAAATTGAAGTGTAGTTGCCAATTGAGCTCCTAAACCTTGAATACAAGACTTAAGGTAGTGTGATTACTCTCTTATTTGTGAATTGAACTTGTTCTTGCATGATCCATGTCTAATTGTAGAGTTAAGGCATGAATTAGTCCTAGCATGTTGAATTAGAACTCATTTCATGCATGCATGTGTGTATTGATGAATTTTGAGTTGATTTCATGGCTAATTGTCACATGCATGTTCATAATTAAGCTTAAGTCCATGTTTTCAACTTGTTTTGAAAGGAATGAGCTCATTAGAGCATGTTTGAAGTTTTGAAATGGTTTGAATTCATGCATGTCATGTTTGTAGCATGTTCATGAAAATTGATTTGAAATTGAGTTTGAATTAAACACCCTTGGGCTTTGATTTATCAAATTGATCTTTGAAATACATAATGTTATGTGTTTACAAGTGTTTTTCTAGGTTTTTAGCCCAAGAGGATCAAAAATTTGGCTTTTAAACTTGATTTTGAGCTTGGGACTCAAATCTGGAATTTCCAGATTTTGGGCCTACGCTCGAGCGAGGGAGTCCACGCTCGAGCGTACACTCTGTGATTCTGCCTTCCGCTCGAGCGAGAAAAGTTACGATCGAGCGTGAAATGCGAGCATCCAGTACTTTGCATGAGTTCACAGTCCGCTCGAGCGAGGAAACTCACGCTCGAGCGAGGACTTGTGTCTTACGCTCGAGCGAGGGTCGAGCGTCCATCGAGCGTAAATTTGGAGCATCCAGCATTTTTACTGTAGCACACAGTCCGCTCGAGCGACGGAATTGACGCTCGAGCGGAGCTCCTTTGTTTGCATGTCCGCTCGAGCGTAGAAAGCCATGCTCGAGCGAGACTCCTGTTTTCAGCAAATTTTGTAAAGTGTTCAAAAGTGCATCTTTGCATCCTCTTTCCATCCTAGGCATTCCTAGGGCATATTTAAGGCATCTTAAAGAGGATATAGATGTAGAACCACACCGAGGCAAATTAGGGATTAAGTTATTATATTTCCCAACAGTGTAGCTTAGTGTGTGTTCAATCTGTAAACTGTGTAGGGTTGGCTTTCTGAGGAGACGCTCTAGTTCACTGTAGCCCAAAACTCAGTGAGTAACAATTGTGTAAAGATATGTTCAAATGATTATCTTTTGAATACTGAACTGAACTGTTTACTGAACTGATATTGATTACTGAATGAATGTATGTCCTTTATTTCTGAACTGTACTGTGGCATCCTTAGCACCTACTGTTTACTGTTACTGTTACAGAGATCTCTGTCGGTTCCCTCGTTGGAACCACTACTGTTTACTGATTGATGGCCATCATTACTGTTCGGTCTTTTAAGACCTACTGTTTACTGTTATGCTAATGGATGTACCACATATGACTGGTTACTGTACTGAACAACTGATATACTGATTGAATTGAACTGTTTTCATTACTGTAAGGACATTCATTCTAAACCTCTTTACGCTTTATGTTATTCACTGGGCTTTAGCTCACTGCTCATATATATATGTAGGTGTACAGGCACCGGACCAATGCTAGAGGCGTCGGGGTGGATTCCCAGTTTTGTCAAGCCAACCAATGTGCCTCACTGCGAGGTTCCGAGCCTGCCAAGCTAGGGCTTAGGGGTGTTAGTTTTCCCCTTCCTGCACTGTTTTGTTTACTGTATAGAATGTATAGACTACACTGTACTGGTTAATAGGGACTTGATCCCTGTCCTGAATGTTTGTAAATGTTTTGCATACTGATCTGTTCGGTACATGTATGTGAATGTATGAAAAGTCTTTTTGCATACAGACTATCACAGCTCATTGGGCATTGTTTATTTACTGTATTGGCTTCCGCTATGCCCCTGTACCCTGTTTTACTGTATTACTGTTAAGCAGGCCTTCGGTAATCTCGGATTACTGGCCGGTTACGGTGCTAAACCCATAAGGGCGGGTTTGGGTCGTGACAGTTAGACTTCTAGTAGAATACTTTTTCTCAGCCTATATATACAAACCTTCTATTGTATAGGACAAATTCATTCAACACAATTCATTCAATACAATATTATTTCCTTTCTCCCTCTACTATTCTAACAGTTTTGTTTACAATACGACAAAATTCTAACAGAGTACGACGAGCTTGGAAGCAAAGAGGTACGGAGGAGGGCGAATATTTCTCTCCCATACACCTCTCCTAACTAATAAATTCTTTGTATAACAAAATCATATGGCTAGCATGGAAGTTGAGGATAAAATAAGATTAAAGTTTATACTTGAACCAGAAATAACAATCATATTATTGTTAAAGAGAGAAAAATTAAGGAACAATTATAATTCAGTTTACATTAAAAAAATTATTATAAATTTATTTAAAAAATTATAATTTTAATTATCATATTGATAAAATTTATCTGTAATTATTTTTTACAAAATATATTGATAATGTTAATTTCCCAAGAAAATCAAAGCCAAAAGTTGTCAAATCTAATTCAAGTTTCAAAATGATCATTCAGGTGATTGAACAAGACAAGCACACTAATAAATCGATCAGTGATGCTAGAGACCTCTAATTTAGAGGCTCTAAACACACATCGAAAAAAAAAAACAAACAAACAAACAAACAAAAACAAAAATAAAAACAGATACAACATTGACAGTGGCAGTGGGTGAGACCCACTGCCACATCACTAGTGGCACCTCTAATTAAAGATCCCAAGCATTTTTGTAAATCGATATAGTCGAATGAACAGGGCGTGCACACAACTAGGATCGAAAAGAGATGGGCTTCCTTCCGTGTATTGGGTCTCTATGGTTTATCATGGTTTCGTTTTACTAATTTAAATTGTTCAATATATAAATTGAGTATTTTATTTTTATAAAAAATTATATTTATTGGATATTGGTAATTCTTGAATCGAAATATATTTTTATTAACAAATGCGTTCCGATTAAGGAATTATCACTATTCGATTAATGTGATTTTTTACAAAGACGAAGTATTCGACGAGTTTTACACATTAAACAATTTTAATTATCAAAATATGACCCGTGATAGACCCATGGGTCCAGCAGTATGTTCCAGCCCACAAAGTGGATCGCGAATTGAAGAGAAACCTGTCTCAATTGAAAATTTGAAGTCTTAAAATAGAGAAATTATTTAATCATTCTTGGGGTAAGTTTAGGTGATGCTTCATATGAGTAGTTATTGATTTAAATAATGGGATCTATCATTTTTATTTTAGACTTTTAAGAGATAAAATATTAAATTTCAATTTGTAAATAGAATGGAGCAATCCTCTTAGAATATTGAGTAATTTCTTTTTAAAATATTACTCATTATTTGACACTTGTTAAGCTATTTCTCAAAAATTTAATAAAAAATATTAATTCTTTTAACAAATGACTATCAAGCTAAAGTACTGTGAAGTTGCTATTATCTTTGCTTGGTTAGAGTTTTCCAAAAATACTTTTTAAAAAATTCTACTTTCTTGTTTTTTGTGTTTTTTGGTTTTTATTGAATCTTTTTAATATTTTAAGCAATTTTTATTTTTACTTTTTAGACATACCTAACATAAATATACCTAAAAAGTAAAAAATTTGTGAAAAAAAACCTTTTAAAAGTTCACTAAATATCAAAAATACAAAAAAATATGAGAATTCAGTACATTTTTTTTTTTTATGTATTTATTAATTTTTAAAAATATTTTTTCACAATTTTTTTACTTTTTAAATACATCTAAGTAAGGTGCATCTAAAAAAGTAAAAAAAAAATTAAAATGTTAAAAATATTCACTAAAAACAAAAACAAAAAAACACGAAAATTAAAAAATTTAATTTTCAAAAAACTTAATCCAAAAAACTTAAACCAAGCACATTCTAACAAATGACTATCAAGTTAAAACACCATGCGACGTTGCTCAAAGAGCCAAAAAATAAAAATAACGATTTCTCCTCTCTCTGTCTCAAGAATTTGAGTTTAAAGAAGAGAAACTTAGCCTTCGTTTGGCAACGATTTTTTTAGTTGGCTTTTTGGCTCTTTTAACTTTTTTAGCCTAGGACTTTTTTGTTCATTTGGTATTCTTGATTGGCTTTTTAGCTTTGGAATTGTAGATTTTTTTTTTGTGATTTTTGTGATTTTTTGACTTTTTTTTTGTTCTTTTGTGATTATTTAGCCAAAAATAAAAACCAAACGCCACCTTAAATTGGTGATTATGGTGGACTTGTTGGTTTTGACACATACAAGGACCCAACCTCACCAATTTTGGTTTTTCTTTTTTATCAAACCTTACCAATGTTGAGTAGTTGAATTTTGTAGCTTTGCTAAAATATTTCGTTATAATATACAAGGGTTTTCGGAATTATTATTTTTTATTTTTAAAAATAAAAATTTTGTTTCAAAAAAATAAGGGGAATCACGGTACAGTACAGCAACTTTTTTTTTTTTATTACAAAAACATGAGAAGTGTAACTCTTTCTATGGTGGGTGCAAGTCAAAAGTTGTTTGCACCCCTCTATATTTGTGAAATTTTTTGTTTCTTCAACTTTTACTAAACAATGATTTTTCCTAAAAAAATATCTGATTACTAATTTTTGTCATCTTTAAAAAGTTGTTCTGAATTTTTTTAAAAAAAATTAACGGGAAAATTTTAAAAATGTCGATAATAAATACATTTTTAGAGGTAAAATAATTTGATGCCAAAAAGGTTTATGTGAAAAATTTTGGTTCTAAAAGGATAATTTTTCATTACTAAATCTGAGAACATAATTTTTGAATGGCAGCACGTGGCTGAGGTGACACCGAAGTGTCAGCTGAGGTGTCACGTGTCCTGGTCATAATGCCGAGGTTATCTCGGCTAGGCCGAGGTTATCTGCGAGAATATCGGAATCCGAGATAAGCGGATATGGGACAAGAGTCCTAGATTGGGAGAAGACTTCAGTTTGGGTAAAGGTAAGACTCTTAGAGAGTTTATCCTAATCTCATTGGGAGTCCCAGATTAGCAGTAATCCTAAGTCCATTAGGGCTAGGCTCCTATTGGGACTAGGATTGTATTGGCTATAAAAGGGAGGCACCCTCATGGGTCTAAGGGATGGCTTTTGATATTCTGTCTAGTGAGTTAAGCACTATTGGTTATCTTTGAGAAATATGGAGTACTGACTTGATCGTCGGAGTACCCCTAGGTGGACGAGCCACCGCCGGAAACTCTTCTTTCTGTTGCAGGTCAGACAGGTGTCATCTATTCTGCCGGTGTTCTCTAGTTGAGTACTAAATTGGCAATGTGGTCGGAAATTGACACACACAATTTGGCGCCGTCTGTGGGAAAGAAAGGAGAATAGATGGCCATCACCGTACAAGATCAATGTGTTGAAAACGACGAGTTTAGCGAAGATGGAGAGTCTGTCGACATAAACGGAATGAAGACCCTTCCAGAAGGGACGTGAAAACAGGGGGCATGAGCACTCCCAAGGAGATGACATTCAAGTATAGAAGAGCTCAGCCTAAGTGAGCAGATCTTGGATTTCAAGCCCCGGACCCCAGATCCCGAAAAACAAGATCTCGGCCTAAATAAGCAGGTCCGAGAAGAGAAGAGCTCAACCTGAGTGAGCAGATCCAAGATTCCAGAAGACATGATCTCGGCCTGGATGAATAGGTCCGAGAAGAGAAGAGCTCAACCTGAGTGAGCAGATCCAAGATTCCAGAAGACAAAATCTCGGCACTTAAGTCCGAGAAGAAAAACGGCTCGCCGATGCGAGGCCGAGGTAATGATAAATAACTTAGACTCATTATATGGCAGAGTCGAATCTTGCATATAATGGAGTTGAACTAAGTTTGAGTAACATAGGCTTGTTATGTCGGCAGAATCAAATTCAGGTTGAAACCAGGTAAGATCAACAGAGAAATCAAGGCTAACAACCTCGGCTTGAAACCAATTTCGACGAACAAGATCATATGTACAAGCTTAATGTGAACATAAGTCCACATTAGGGGGCATAGAGTTATAAATGATGTTTAACACTTGTTGAAATTTGTAGCAATTTACAAGTTGAAGTTAAACCGAGATGATGTTTAACTCTTGTTGAAATTTATAGCAATTTACAAGTTGAAGTTAAACCGAGATTATTGTTTAACACTTGTTGAAATTTGTAGCAATTTACAAGTCGAAGTTAAACCGAGATCATTGTTTAATACTTGTTGAAATTTGTAGCAATTTACAAGTTGAAGTTAAACCGAGATGATGTTTAACACTTGTTGAAATTTGTATCAATCTACAAGTTGAAGTTAAACTGAGATTATTGTTTAACACTTGTTGAAATTTGTAGCAATTTACAAGTCGAAATTAAACCGAGATTATTGTTTAACACTTGTTGAAATTTGTAGCAATTTACAAGTTGAAGTTAAACCGAGATGATGTTTAACACTTGTTGAAATTTGTAGCAATTTACAAGTTGAAGTTAAACCGAGATCATTGTTTAAACTTGTTGAAATTTGTAGCAATTTACAAGTTGAAGTTAAACCGAGATGATGTTTAACACTTGTTGAAATTTGTAGCAATTTACAAGATGAAGTTAAACCGAGATGATGTTTAACACTTGTTGAAATTTGTAGCAATTTACAAGTTGAAGTTAAACCGATGTTATGTTTAACACTTGTTGAAATTTGTAGCAATTACAAGTTGAAATTAAACCGAGATTATGTATGACAGCTCATACGCGTGAACGGGTTCTTGGAATTCTTGTTCTTTAAAGAGACATGTCGGCCTTAACGATGATCTCGGCTGCGATACTTTAAGCCGACGTACTGGAAAGTACCAATATAGGTTCCATCACCTTAGGATGCCGAGGTAATAGAACCTAGGGGGCAGTTGTGGGGACATAATTTTTGAATGACAACACGTGACCGATGTGACACCGAAGTGTCAGCTGAGGTGTCACGTGTCTTGGTCATGATGCCGAGGTTATCTCGGCTAGGCCGAGGTTATCTGCGAGAATACCGAAATCCGAGATAAGCGGATATGGGACAAGAGTCCTAGATTGGGAGAAGACTTCAGTTTGGGTAAAGGTAAGACTGTTAGAGAGTTTATCCTAATCCCATTGGGAGTCCCAGATTAGCAGTAATCCTAAGTCCATTAGGGCTAGGCTCCTATTGAGACTAGGATTGTATTGGCTATAAAAGGGAGGCACCCTCATGGGTCTAAGGGATGGCTTTTGATATTCTGTCTAGTGAGTTAAGCACTATTGGTTATCTTTGAGAGATATGGAGTACTAACTTGATCGTCGGAGTACCCCTGGGTGGACGAGCCACCGCCGGAGACTCTTCTTTCTGTTGCAGGTCAGATAGGTGCCATCTATTCTGACGGTGTTCTCCAGTTGAATACTAAGTTGGCAGTGTGGTCGGAAATTAACACACACACTAAATGTCTAATTTCATTACTACAAATATAAAAATGATGCTTTTATCAATTAAAATATTTTTTTCTTAAATTTTTATTTTTAAAACTTTAATTTGTTGAGTGCTTCATTGTTTTTTTAATAGTATTTTGTTAATTTTTCAGAATATGTTTTGGGAAAAAAATAGATTAAAAATTCATTATTTTTATATGATTTTATTTTTTTAAGGCAAAATTTGTTTTTTAATATTTATTTTCGTTAAATCATTTGTATAAATTTTAGAAAAAAAAATACTTGAGAATTTAATTGAACACCTGCAAATATGGGAAATTATGGACCATGTGAAAGGACGAAATCAAAATGAGAGTAATATAGCTTTAAAAATACAAAAGAATAATATATTAGAAATATAGCACCACTCATTTTTTTCGTTTGGTATAAGTTAAAATAAAATAAAAAAAAATTGGCAAAAATAATTATAAAAGATAAAATAAATTTTTAATCCAATAAGACAAAATATTACATTCAAACCATAATCATTTAATTTTTCTTTTATAAAAGTCAAAAAATTTAAAACTTATATCAAACAAAACTTTTTAACCTCAAGTTAAAATAATAAAAAAAAAAAAAAAAAACTAAAAGGCCAAAAAATTAATTCATATCCCAGACGAACCCTTAGAAACTTTAAATTGATGGAGCAAAATTCAGATCTAATTAACCCAATAATAGGCCTACCTGTGGCAAATTTTTTTTTTTAATAATAATATGTTTTTCAGAAAATAGTTTTTAGAAAATTTTACTTTTTTAACTTTCCTATTTTAATGTTTTCAATGAATTTTTTTAACATTTTAAGCATTTTTTTTTTAATTTTTAGACACACCTAATATAAATACACTTAAAAAGTATAATATTTGTGCAACAAATCTTTAAAAAATACACTAAATATCAAAAAATATATAAAAAATACAAAAATTCAGTACATTTTTCGTATTTTTGTGTATTTATTAATTTTTTAAAATATTTTTTCACAAATATTTTATTATTTAGATATATCTAAGTAAAGTGCATTAAAAAATATAAAAAAATTGCTTAAAATTTAAAAATATTCATTAAAAACAAAAAAATACGAAAAATAAAAAACTCAATTTTAAAAAATTAAATTCAGAAAACTGAAAACAAACACACTAGGGTTGGTTTGGGATGTTCTAAAAAAGTGCACTTTTTGACTTATTGGCTTATATGGATTGGGTTTGGGTTGGGTTTGATGTGATGTGTTAGAGAGGTGATGTGATTTAAATAAGATGATGTGACTTATATAGGATAGTGACTTTTTGACTTTTTGTATTATTTTAGTGTACCCCAAACCAAGCCTAAATGTATTATTGTGGTTCATTTTCAGTGGGATGAGGTTTGGTAGAGCTGTGGGAAAGTGCTTATAGCTTATGCCTAAACAGCTTATAACTTATAACTATGAACATAAGCTGATTTCTGACTTATTCTTAAAGCATTTCCTGCCCCACTCAAAGAATAAGCTGATTTCTGACTTCCAAAAAGCTATAAGCTATAAGCTATAAGCTAAATCAAACACATCAAAATACCTTAAATTAAGCTAAAAGCTGAAATAAGCTGATTATAATGGGGGTGTTTGGTCTGGCTTAATTTGAGCAGATTATAGCTTTTGGCTTCTTAAAAGTTACTACAGACTGTTTGGTTGAGCTTATGGCCAACCACTTGAGCTTCTACAGATTTTTTTCCTATATAAAAAAGTTGAGAATCAGAAGCGGCTTGGAGCAGCTTCGCGGATTGGGATTATGTGGAGGGGTGTGGAAAGTACTTAAATGCCCTCCAATAATTTGAAGTATTACGAAATTGCCACTATTTAAGCCAGACAAAATCACTGTTCATTCTCTCTGAGAGAGAGGAGAGTGGCGATTTCCGGCGACACAGGCGATTTCCGGCGAGATTTCCGGCGTTATGAACCAGATCTCTCTCTCTCTCTCTCTCTCTCTCTCTCTCTCTCTCTCTCTCTCTCTATATATATATATATATATACACTCTCTGCAAATTCAAACCCAGAATTCCAAAATCAAAAACAACAAAAACCCAAAGACCAAAAATCAAACCATAGCAAAAACACCCCCTTCTCCAGGGGTTGTTGTTGGTTCCTCCATTGCTATGATTTGATTTTTTTCAATTCTCTCCTATACAACCACCAAAAACCAAAAAAAAGAAAAAAAATGGCTGATGAAAAGAAGTACATTTCTGAAGAAGATTTGAAGAAACACAACAGGCCTAGTGATTTGTGGATCTCAATCCAAGGCAAGGTCTACAATGTGACAGATTGGGCTAAGCAACACCCTGGTGGCGATATCCCTCTCCTCAATCTCTCCGGCCAAGACGCCACAGATGCGTTCATCGCTTTCCATCCCGGCTCCGCTTGGCAATACCTTGATTATTTATCTTAAGATTAATTCAACAAACACCACCAATTAAATCTATAATAAAAAAAAGCTTCAATAAATTAATTTATTTCATAAGATTTTTGATGTTAAAAAATCTGAAATCATTGTATTATTATTTATTTCAAGTTATTATTATTTATTATTTAAAAAATCTGAAATCATTGTATAAAAATTTATTTCATTGTATTATTATTTAAAAATAATAGGGTTATGTTAATTTAGTGTTGGAATGATCTCTTAATATGTAATTAATAGCAAAAAGTCTAAAAAAATTCAATTTACAACTAACAAGGGTAAAAAAGACATTTACACAGCAAAAAGCTACTTCACAGCTTATTTAACAAACAATACTCAGCAACTTAAATCTATAATCCAACAGCTACACCAAACAGATTAACAGCTTCTGATTAAAGTCATAATCTATAATCTGTTAAGCTATAAGGTATAATCTGTTTTAACAGCTATACCAAACGGCCCCAATTTCTGCCAAACATGCACGATGACGTCAATTAATTTGGACCACACAATCTGATGATATCTACGTCCGGATGGATGCGACAAAATTAGGATTAGATTTGGACAATGAAATTTGCGGCAAAAATCAAAGTTTAGGTATGGATTGAATGAGTCCTTCGTTGATGATTTAGCCTTCGTTTGGCATGTTACAAAATGGAGTTTTTTTTTATTAAAATAGTTATAAAAATATAAAATAAGATTTTTAATTCAATAAAATAAAATATTATATTTAAATAATAATTATTTTTTTTCCTTTTATAAAAATTAAAAAGTCAAAAAATCTATCCCAAACGAAACTTTTTAGCCCCAAGTTAAAATAGCTAAAAAGTCAAAAAGTCAACCCACATCCCAAACGAACCCTTAACAAGCGAGAAATGTTTGGAGCCTTGAATTGTGAGGCTCGAATGCCTCGACTTTTTTTTTTTATTTTTAAGAAGGGTTATTATGTGTAGGGATGTGTCAAAAAATTAGATATCTCATACCAATTTAACTTGTGTGGTTTGATAATGTGAGGACTAGTTAGATGATAAAACTGACTGATCAGTTACGCTATTGGTTAAAATTTGTTAATTTCATATAATTTTGTACGAGTTGCTGCTATATTTTTATTTCAATTAACAGGGACTCGCACAAAATTATATAAAATTAACAAATTTTAACTAGAAACCTAACTGATCAGTCAATTTTATTATCCAATCAATCTAACTTAGGCTGAATCGGTGCAAAATATCTAATTTTTTAGTACACCCTTACACATAACCACCCTTTCAAAATAAAATAAAAAACCAAAACAACACTGACAAATAAAAAAATAATTAAAAAAAGAGAGGGAAGATTGAGGAATTGTCGAGGCTCAAAGCCCCTAGCATCGCCGTTAAGGCACCGTTTGGGAAGAAGAATATGGGACTTTTTTGGCTATTTTAGTCACAAAAGATAAAATAGGCTATTTTAGTCACAAAAAATAAAACATCACATCCAACCCATAATCATTACACTCTTCTCTCACAAAAAAAGTAAAAAAAATCAAAAAGTCAAAAAATTCTTCCTAAACCAAGCTTTTTAGCCCAGATTAAAATAGCCAAAAAATTCAAAAAGTCAAAAAGCCAACCCACTTCCTAAACTAACCCTTAGAGTTTTAATAGTAGAGCTCTAATCAGAGTTTTACTAATGTGGTAAAGTAAAAAATAAAAATAAAAACACGAACACAAACCCAGGCAAAACATCAAATCATATAATAAGATCCATTATTAGAGTTCCCTCTAGAACTCCTTTTCTAAATCTCTCAATTTTTGTTCTTTAACAAGTTGGGTTGGATTTTTTTGAAGAGTTCTGATCCAAATTTGAAAGAATTTAAAATAGGGGAAATAATTATTCAGTGGAACAAAAATTTTAAAAAAATTATAAAATCATTAAAAGGTATAATATTTTAATTATTAAAATGTATAGATTTTTTCATTGATTTGTAATTTCTTTTTTTGTTGTCTCACTGGACAGTTATTTCCTCGTTAAAATATTTGAGAGATTTATGAGTTTCATTTTAATGATTTGAATTATTTATTTTATAAGAATTAAGTTAATCTGATAATCGTAATACTTTTATTTTATATGTTTATTTTTAAAAAATGAATAATTTATTTTTAAAAACATACTTATCTTCAATTTTTGTAGAGATAAATGTGATAAAATAAAAAGCAATTATTGAATCTATCTAATTTTTTAATGATGTGGCAAGGAGTAGAGTATCACATAGTTAAGTATGTGACAAATTAAAAGTTAACACCTATCATTTCACATCATTAGCAGTGAAAATGTAGGGTTTTATTTTAAGTTTCAAACATTTTCCATCTATTATATGCAATGGTTTCCTCACCAAATCCACATTCTTTTGAAATAAAATTTCTAAATTTCAAGTAGTTGTAAATTTATTTTTCAAACTCTTCAATTTATTTTGTAGAATTGCTTTTCTTTTACCCTTTCATTCTTATTATATATATATATATATATATAAATAGTTTTATACTTGTATAATTTTTTTTAAATATAGTAAAATTAAAATATATAAATATTACATTATTTATTTATTATTTATTTTTCATCTTACAAATATATTGACTATTACTTCTTATTAATCTACCTAGTCTTGCTTCCACTACAAACTTGTCCATGTTGCCTTCTCTATTTAAAACATTATTTTTGTCTTTTAACTAGGATTACTTTTGGCTCATAACTAACAATATCTCTACCAAAATGAAGTCTGATATTATGGGGTATTTTGGAAAGATGATTAAAAGTTACTTTTTGACTTTTTTTAACTTTTTTTTTATGAGAGGGAAGTCGGTTAAAAGTTAAGAAGTGACTTTTCACCCAGTAAGTGGCTCATTATTTTAAAAGTTTAAACAGTTAAAAAGTAAATTTAAACAATGTATCTTTATTTATTTTTTATAACTCAATATTCACCCATAGATTTAAAAATGTATAAAAAATTATCTAACATGATCATCACTGCTCCAACTGTGGAACAGAGCTTTGTGTCATAGTGATATGCTTTCTAATTTCCACAGTGGAGGGCTATGAATTCAAGTATCATGTGGGGCATTGTGGGTGGGTGAAAGAGAGGTTCATTTATAATAAAAATCTTCAGTGACAACCTTAGACTTATAGCTGAATTACATATAAATTATAGCAAGAAATGTGACAAATGTAAGATCTTATGCAACCTCGAATAAGAAGTGTAAAATTTTGAATCTAAAAGAAAGTGAAAAGAAATTGAAGAATTCATAACTCAACACAATGAAACATTTCATATATATGAATACAAATTTCAACTACATGGTTCAAAAATAAATGAAATTGGTGACCCTTTCAAAAAAAAAAATAAAAAACCAAAGAATACATATTTAAAAGTAACAAACTAACAAAGAATTTCAGCAAATACATCAAAGAAAGAATCAAAGAATAGACAAACAAATGAGACTCCAAAAACTACCCACTGAAAACCTAGAAATCTTTTATCTGCAACAAAAGAATGAAAGAATGATCAAAGATTTCTCTACCTACAAAGAATTTCCTAACCTTTTTAGTGTATACGATAGAACGAAAATGAAAACGACGAAAATCAAATGTATGATCAAGAAGAAGAAAATCCACGGCAAATCAACTCGGCGGCTGAGAGTACGATGAAGAACTTCCTGCAACAACAGCAGCATCAATCGGAGCCCATGCTGACACGGTGAAAAGAGGCTGATCTAACCAATTAAGTGTAATGGCATCCTCGTCTTGTCCTTTCCTCTCCACACTCCAATTCTCACAATTGTACATCTTCAACAACATTTGGCTTTGAATCAATTCTCTCTCAGTAATCCCCGCGCTTCTGAACCCTCCTTGCTCGATCAATCTCTTCCACTTTGCAAAGCATTCGTGCCTTTCAACCCTATCGCTTCCTTCACAAGCGATAATATTCCTAATTTCACGCGCAAATGTCTCTTCTATCTTGATCCTGACCGGGCTATCCAATGGAAGAAAACTAGAATCAACCGAATCAAAAATAGCAGAATAGTATTTGAGTGAATTGGAAAGTCTAGCTTCCAAGCTGATCTCATTGTGCTCTGCTTCTTGCTCTGCCACAACCACAATAGTTGGATTCGTGCTTCGAATTAGCCCCAAAAAGTCCTTAAAAGCTCCTCCAGAAGCGTCATAAAGTGTCTTGTGAAGTTGGAAAATGCAATTCACAGCCACTGTTTCCCTCTCCTTGACATGAAGCATCCACAGCCTCACATCTTCTAACCTGTCGACAACTGGATGGAATTCGAAAGGAAGGTTCAATGCCTCGGCAAATCCAGCAAGTCTATCTCCTGTTTCAATTAGGTCTTGCTTGGATTCACCAATACCGGTGATTCTAACATGGCTTGGAGGGTTAGTCCTAGAGGCCAAGCTCTGAAACAAGCTAGGCCATTGAAGTCCTTGCTTAATGTCAAAATCTATGATGTGAACCTTATCTTTCCCTTCAAAAGCCCTCAACAGAATTTCATTTGAAGTGAAGTGAATGAACTTTGGAATTGGGCTCACCTGGTTCAAAAGCCTCAATGCATTGCCACCATCATCGTCTGCACGATCAAGCTCCCGAGGTGTTGTGATGTGAAAAATATTTGGCCAAAGTCTTGTGACTCGCAAACCTAAAGCTTCGATGAAGTAAGCGATGAGACGACTAATTGGGGACCCTCTTGGAGAAGCAAGATCACCCAATTTAGCTATGAAATGGTTGATTCCTGCAATGTTTTTCGATCCAATCTCTTCTACGCAGGCCATCAATAAGCTTATGAGCTCAAACCCATCATCTTCTCTGTGGTTGTTGTTGTCCCCTGCAGCAGCCACCTCTGTTCCTCCACCAGTTGGGGGATTAGGTAGTCCTGACCCGTTACCAATTTCATGCCCAGAAGGGTTGTCACTGAGCTTCAAGGCCAAGCTATGGCTCTCAGATGAAGTACTCGATCCTGACGCCGCCTGCACGGGCTGCCTGTGGCTCGATTCGATATTCTTGTCATCTCCTAAGTCTGCAATCTCAGTCACAAATGGAGTGTTTGATAGAGGCAGAGGCAGTGAGATCACATCACTTGGCACAAAACAGACTCTCTCAAAACTTGGCTGAAACCAAAAATTCCCACTACCCAGATGGCCTAAACTCCTCAATTCTTCATCTGCACCGCCTTTTGGAGAATGAGAATCATCTGATGATCTTCCACAACCCCTTTTCCTCTTAGCCCTCTTCATACAGGGCTCATCATCGTCGTCGTTGTCGTCGAAAAAGCTCTGTTCTGCAAATCTCTTCAAGCTTTTAGTACCTTTTTCCCACAATTCATCTTTGATGTCTCTACCACCACCGCCTTCGATGAATGCGGTGGTGGTCTGAGCGGTCGTTGCAGATGGCGGGAGGCGAATGCTCTGCTTCAGATTACAAGTATTGGTCTTCGATTCAAGCGGTTTTTCGACAGAAAGGCCAACTGGCCTAATGGGTTGTGATCTTGAGGTGTCTTTTCTGGGAAAACTACATGGCAAATCCAATCTTTGTGTGCTCATTGAAGTGAAATTACAAGGTTGGAACTGTGTTGATGCTTCACTCCTAAATCTATGCCTTGGTGACAACAATGTCGAAGAACACCCGGCCAACATATTCTCTGTACCCTTCCAATTTTCTCAATTTCTTTTGTTTGGACACACCCACCCTTTCTTTTCTTTTCTTTTGCTCTCTCTCCCTCTCTCTGTGTATATGTATAGATACAAATTATGCAATGTATGACTATTCTGTGTGTAATTATGTCAAGGGAAATCCAGAGAAACAACAAACTATGTGTGAGTGTGAAGTTAAACAAATCAAAGACTAACAAAACCAACAGGAATCCGATGAGATTTACACAGAAAGTGGAGGAAGAAAATTAGTGAAAAGGTTTTGTATATGTGTGTGGGTCCCTATATGAATGAATGCAATGAAGAACAGAGTGAACAAAACAAAACCCACCCGAGAAAGAATCAAAGAATTGAAACAACAAAATTAGAAACCTACCAGAAAATGATCATCGGATTCCGAAATTTTCAAAGAGAACTCATTGGGAAAGACTGAAAAAGTTTGAAAATCACACCATGATTTGAGCTCCAGAAACTCGATCGCTCAAATTGGCAGCTCAAATTGCGAGAAATTGAGTGACCCAGATCAGCATTTGGAGCATTCATACCTGACAATGAATCAGAACCCAAAAAACCCAGAATCCCCAACCTTTGAAACATTCATGAAATTGATTAGAAGACTCACTCACTACCCAAAAAGCCTTTACACCAAATAAGACTCTGTTTTTATATAAATCAAACTCTGTTGTTACTGTCTCTCTCCTTCACTATGCTACTTCTTCCATGGTTGATTTCATTTACCTAGCTTTGGGGGAATAGGGGTGGTTCGAGAAGGGTCTGGGAATTTCGATTTGGGGCCGTGGGATGGAGATCAGACGGTTGAGATTGATGGGTCAAGTGACCGTTGGAGGGTTGTCGGTGAAATATGACCGTTGGTGGGAAGAGGGGGTTGGGTGTACGGAAGAGAGTGATTATTTTAATGGCACGTGTGAAGTGGCACGTGCTTGTCTCCTCATCTGAGACCCGTTTACTTGACCGTTGGGTGACATCATCATTTGGGTTTTGTGAAATTTTACCATTGATTATGATTCAAGTTGTCAGTATTTGTAAACTTTTGTCTGGATAATTTGATGACTAAGCTAATTCATTACACGTGGCACACAATGTGAAGCCCTTGTTCCAATGAAGTATTTGCATTGTGCCACGTGGTTATTAAAATAGGTATTGTTTAATATTGGGATGAAGATAAAATGTATTTTTGAAAGTAATGAAAACATTAAAAAATGTATAGAATTTAGTGAAAAAAATTTCATATTCTAACATTTTTTTTTTTTTTTTTTTTGTGTATGTGTGTGTATCGAGAGCATTTATTGACAAGATCCAAAATAATTTTATATGCCTCTCTAGCATTGTTGGAATGAATAACATTAGGGATTTTTTAATGTACCTTATAAGGGGTCATATATATATTTTTAATTTGTTTTTAAAATATTAAGATAAAATAAGTATTAAAATTAAAAAATATATATTCGCTAGAGATAAACCTAAGCTAGCTTATAAGATGTGTTAAAAAAAATAAAAATCAAAATAAAAATTATATGATATTCGTTGAATATCACTTGATCAATTAAGTATGAAATAAAGTAAGTTTTACCAACTCATTTGGTCAATCTTATTAATTAACAAACATTTCACAAAATGACTCACAATAACTGTAAACTTTGACGGGCAATTAGGGTACTCACGTTCATTTCGAGTGCTTGATAATTTAGAATGTAGATCATTCAGTTAACTAACATTTTTTATTCTGAAAAACTTGAAATGTCTAACAAAGTTGTCATAGATTTTGGATCAATAAGGAGAAGTAGTGTTATAAGGCTCCACTCTAAGTAAATCTTCAACATTAATATGAAATTGTATAATTTTTGTGAACTTTTTTGTTCGAAGATGATAGCATTGCTGTTTGTGAATAGTAACATTGCAAAAGATGGTATCATGACCTTTAAGTTGTGTTACTTCCTTGACGTGGCGAAGTACAATTTGTCGTTGTCGCAGGGGTATATAAACATACGGTGAAGTGAGGTACTGATCAGATGGAGTCAGGCCCACAGAGCCATATATATTTTTGTTTGGTGTTAATGGGGCCGAAGCCAGAGCTACAGAGCCATATATATATTAATACTTGAAGAAGTTGCTCAAAAAGAGTACTACATATATTTGTCTGTTGATTATTAATATTTGACAAAAGATATGAACTTTCCTATGATTACGACTTTTTTTCCTTTCTTTCGGCCAATCGCTTTCAACACCTAGAAAGAGGCCCATTTTGGAGAAGTTATTGGTTGGTCCACAATTACGTCAGGTGATATTTAAAAGTGTTGTGATTAATAGTAAATATAAAATTCATCATTTTGTATTAAATAATTAAAGAATAATAAGAGACCTGATCCATTATAATTGATGAAGAACACCATCACGCAACACCCAAGAACACCCAATAATTTTTCTGTGCCATCATCAACGTTCATTAACCCCAACCTCTATATGCTCTTATCAAAATCACTCACTTTCTATCAACTTCCTTTTTCTTCCATTTTTTTTTTTTTTTGGACCCATCTAAAAATAATTATTCAATAATCTCCAACCAACACAAATTCACCTATTTTACATCTAGTATGATCTAGAGGCAAAATGAAATAAATAAAGGGAAATTTGATTATAAATTCCTCTTACCTTTTGTTTTATTGTTAAAAGAACCGAGAAAAAAATTATACTTTTAAAACCCTCTCATAATTATAAAGTATTGTATAAAGGATAAAATTTATTATTTAAATATTTTATCTGACTATTATACTTTCAACTAAATCTTCCCACTTTCTCCACCCACTCTCCCCCTATGTTCTCCGTCTCTCTCCTCATAATCAACCTCAGTACAAAATGAAGTTCGAAGCAAAATCATCAACTAAAATGCAAGCTAGGGCAAAGTAAAAAAGAAAGAGACGATCGAATGAGCACGCAATTGAGGTTTAGCTAGTGATATGTGTGTATATATATATGGATATATAATGTATATAAATTGATCAAATTGAAATTGTAACACTGGAAATTGGAGAGGAGATCTAAAGGAAGCAATCTTTTTTTGATCTATTGATAAGTATACACATGTCCTCAGATCCTTCAGCAAAGTAGCTTTGGTCGGCGGAGCAAATCTAGTTAGCGGAGATCGAAATCGAAGACGACGGAGCAAATCTGGTATGCAGAGCAGATTTATAGTCTGTGATCGAACCAAAGGTATCGGAGCGACGGCGGCGGAAGAGGAGATCGAAGACGGCGGTGACTAGGGGTGTGTGCGGTTTAGATTTGGACCGTTTATGGATCGGTTTGGACCCACCCGCATCTATGCGGTTTGGGGAAAAGACAACCCACAATGGCCCGCAGTGCGGTTTACGGTTTGTGTAGATAAAGTTCGCGAATGTGTGGGCGGCTTTGCAGATTGGACTTTTTTCTTCAAAAATTTATTTTTGAACCTTATTTTTTTCCCATTTTATAAATATTTATTTTGGGTCATTTTCTTCCCATTTTCTAAAATGCTCCAACATTAATAATTAATGAATTAAAATTTATAAAATTAAGAACACAACAAAATCAATTCGTAACATAAACAAATCATTCAAAATCTTAAATCAAATCATAAATTAACACAAGCATATATTTCAAAATCCTAAACTAGAACTTCATATTCATTAAGGAATTTAAAATTCTAAATCACAATTCATCCGAGACAAGTTCAGTTATGTAACAATAATAATATGATCAGTATTTATTCAGTTTCAGTTGATATAATACTATTAGCAAATGCAATGCTATAGTAAGTTCAAAGAATAAAAGGTGTTTTGTTTTGAGCAAAAATATCTAGGTGGGATATAGGAATGAAATCAACTGTTAAGATAAAAAAAAATTTAAAACAAGAAGTGCGGGTGGGTTCTTGCGGGTGCGGGTTAAACCCGCAACCTGCAAACATGCCATATTTCAAACCGCATCCACCCGCATTGTGTTTGCGAAACCACCCATTTATATACGGATTGGACAGTTTTTGCGGATCGGATAAACGGTTGCCCACCCCTAGCGGTGACGGATGGTCTTCCAGATCTCCGCTGTAACAGCGAATCTATGCTGGCGACGGGCGATAGTGAGGACCAATTCGAGTTCATGACTAGTGTCGAAAGAGAGAGATCGGGAGGAGGAGATTGAGTGGAGAAATCGGTGGCGGTGGCGGTGGCGGTGGCTAGCTTGGCGACGGTGCAAGAGGCAACAAAAAGAGAGAGAGAGGGATTGATTGTTGTTTTCAATTGGTTTTTTTTATTTATTTTTTATTTGTTAATAGATTTAAGAGTAAAATTTAACTCTAGTTCGTTTATTTAGTATGTATTTTATTTTTTGTAGCAGTAAAAATTTACTATGGTTAAAACATGTTGATTTACTTAACAATATAAAATTTTACTTTGAATTATGGTAAACTTTACTCTGATTTAGAATAAAATTATACTTTCAGAGTAAAATTTTACTATGTTGTTGAATGGTAGTCTATGGCTGTGTTGAAATTGTAGTTTTACAGTAAAATTTTAGATTCAGAGAGTAACATTTTACTTTTATTCAAAGTAAAATTTTAATTTGCATCAGAGTGAAATTAACTATGATTCAAAGTAAAATTTTACTCTGAAATACACTGTAAGGATGACTTAATAGAAGAGCTGATAGATATGAGAGTAGTATAGTAAAATAAACAAGTTTTAAAATATTAGGGAGTTTTGAAGATACTTACATAATTTTTGTACTTTTGAAAGACAAATTAGATAGTGAGGGTCTATCACCAAATCCCCATAAATAAATAAAAACTTAAGCCTCATTTGACATGCAACACTTTTAGCATAAAAGTCAAAAAAATTACTAAAAAAATAAAAAAAGCCTATAACGTATACCAAAAAGTCAAAGATTTCTTTCTCTCTATTTTTTGCACATATTTTCATAAAAAACTAAAAAGTCATTCCGAACATCCTAATTTTTTTAAACTCATATTTTAGCCAAAAAATCAAAAGCTACTAAAATAGCATGTTTCCAAACGAGGCCTTAGAAAACTCTATCCTCACTGTTAAATATCACATTAAAATTTTAGTTTAAAACATTGGATATGAATAAGAGAAAAATCCAAGCATTGATTAATAACGAGAAAACTAGATACAAAAAACATAAGGTTGATTTTATACAAAAACAAAATAATTTTTATAATTTTACTTGCTACTAAAACTGCACATACATACCTTTGACCTGACTGCTTCTATAGATAAGGCGGATCACCCTTGGCTCAGCATTATAGCACATAGGCCTGTGGCACTACTGCAGAGCCTCAGTGCTTATCACATAATGTGACCATCTCTATGACCTGGCAGGGCAATAATATGAATAAGAGTCATTCCCAACAAACTTGCAAAGCATAGACTAGTCTGCCATTTCAGTCATAACAATTCTGTTGAAGCCTATTCCAACCAAACATCACAAAACAACCTCACAATCCCCACACAATCCATGTATGAATGTATGTATATGTTTAGGTAGTCTATAATATTTATCAAATGAAATCTATTACAGCTTTACGGGAGAATTCAAGCTAAATCAACTCCAGAAATAGGGCTTCTTGCTTGCTGGTCAAGCCTAGTTCTTTCAAAGTCGCAGCACACTCTCCATCACTAAAAGCACGCCGAGGGTATGGCCTCACCTAAACAATAAGAACAACAATCAGAGAAATTAAAACTTGTTCACAGCTCTTTTACATCTTCCATTCAAATCCCTTCTTTTTCAACTTATCAAAAAAAAAACCAAAGAAAAAGAAAAGAGAAGAAGAGCATTGTTTCCAAGATTATAGCATAATATACATTTGATACTTTCACTGTAAATGCTCTGGAAAGTACTTCTACCAGGTTTTTAAGTTAAGTTGAAACTAGAAATTAGAATTTAATTTGCTCTGCACAGACATGACAAATAATGACCGAGTCTTATTAAATGGTTAATTTCTAGTCTACCCGTGCAAGAACAACAAAAATTGTTACAACATCTAAAATTGTTCAGTTTTGCCTATATTATGTAAATGGTTAATTATGGTGAATTTCTAACCTAGAGAACTCAGAAAGTTCAACCAGAATGCAACCAGGAATTCTGAAAGAATTTGGCCTAGTGGCCCTAGTCACACTAGGTCTACTGAGTTTCAAGTTGACTTGGAGGCTTCTGAAATAGTTTATATTTCTCGAATGCCAACAGAGCACAAAAAATCCATTTCACCATGCAAACCAAACAGATAATGCAACTGTTGGCTATAATCTTAAAAATATTACTAGGAAATCATACACAGAAGATTACTTACCAATCTATAAGTCCCGGGCTTGACCCCTCTACCAACATCAATGAAGTCAAAAAGGGACTGCAAAGTAAATCTCCATACATAAGAATGTGACAAGTGACTACTTAATGCAAATCAAGTCTTCCCAACAAACTATACCTGTAATTTGTCGGACTTCAGAAATCGACGACCACGACGGCTTCCATCTGGCATCCGCACAAGAAGAGTTACAGCATTCTCATCATCTGATGTTGGTTCTTGAGGAAGGGAAACTTCCTTTGCCGCTAGTTGCCTCTCCATCTCCTGCAGTAAAAATACTCCGGATGAAGATGAAAACTCTAAACATAAAAAAGGAGTGCGTCCTCCCCATTTAAGGACAACATTAGCAAGCATTAAATAGTGAAACAGAAAATGTGAACAATCTCCAAAACAAAATGATCATTGAATATCATTGTGATACACCAATCCTGCTAGTTTTACAATTACAATACTTGTATTTATTTGGGAAGAGTAATGCTCTAGGCACAGCTGTAGCAAACGATTGTAGACTTTGCTTTGAGGGCTGTCATGTACTTGGTTGTTCTAAAAAGGCCAGTCAAATGTGTGTAGAGTACAATGCATTAGAGTCATATATCAGTAAAGGTATTCCAAAACTGACGTGATTAGAAGTGCAAGGGTAAGAATGCACAGTAAACATTTTTAGACTATAGTTCATTGTTCTTATCAAAAAATTTTATAGTGTTTAAATCTCAGATGGCATCAATTAATTTTTCAGTACTTAGAATTCAGTGATTTGAAGTTTTCAGCAATTAAAAATTCAGTACTTATTTGTTAGTTTTATCAAACAGGCCTAGGTCTATATTCACTTATCAAGTTAGTAATTATTATGCAAGGTGTAACGGGAAAAAAAAAATACTAACAAAAGAAACGACCCATGAGCAGTTCCACATCATCTGGTGCTGCCACTGAGAGGAGAATTTTCTAATTATATTACCTGTTCTTCTTCCAACTTTCTACGCAATTTTTCCTCCTCCAGCTTTTTTTCTTCAAGAGCAGCTTCTCTAGCTGCTTGCTCTTTCAAACGCCGAGCTTCATCTTCTTCAATTGCCTTCAGTTCTTTTTCTCTATCAGCTCGCAGCGATGCAAGATATTCATCATCCTACAAAGTAACGAAGTAGAATTAATGACCACTATATGATAATTTAATCATAATTAGAAAACAACACATTAATGTGTGTTTGGAAGGGGAAAGATTGGTTCAATGGTAAAACCTTGGCCTAAAGTTATGGGTCGCTGGCTTAAAATACAAACCTGTTGTTCCCTAATTGAGCGCTGAGCAGCAAGACCTGGTGAGGGGGGTCGAGGCATTCGCTGGGGATAATAGCCCAAAGTTCTATCTAAACCATTCTGCATGAACTGATAAGGTGCATATGAGGAAGGATATCCATTTCCTTCAGGGACTCCACCAAAGAGTGCAGCCTCAAGCATAATTGCTTCATCATGTTCCTCAGATGAGATGCCTCCCCACTTGAAAGCAATAAATACAAAAGTTTTTAAAATAATAATAATAATATTTAATTTTTTGCTCAACATTGTCACAGACGTGATTTGGAATTACTGTGCGGAATTCATATTATACAACAAACTACCTCATCAGAATGCTGTGGATGATTAATATTTTCATGTTGTCCAGGACTTGATGGTGATCTAACCTCAACTTCTCCAATTTCTTTGCCAGAGTCAACAACAGCAGAAGGCACAAGCCTACTCGTGTTCCCAACCAGTGGCTGCCCTTCCACACCATCAGCAACATCTTGAATAGATGAGTTTCCCACCTCCAACCTAGATTGTCTCGAAGTATGCTTGTCAGAAGAACCAAACACTTGCATCCAACATTAAACACACACACATGCCCAAAAAATGTACAAATAGAATTTACCAGCAAGTAAATGGTGTGTGTCATGATAGTAAGTGGCAACAATAGACATATACCTTCCACTTGACGATGGCATTTTCCCCTTATCAACCATCTCAGTTGAATTGTAAGCTTCCAGTTCTGATGCTCCAACTGTCTCCCCCAGTTCACGCAAAGCTTTCTCTTCCTCTGCCGTCTTTAAATTCAATTCATGTAAGACAGTCGCAAAGGGTGACAATATAAGGGTACCACTATATAATAAAACCACAAACCTTCAATGACAATGAAACTGCATGTGCAAGCTCAGCATCCGCTACGTGAGACTGAGTTTGTTGGGTACGAGGATTACTCAAGTCCTACATCAAAATGAAAATGCATCAAATATTAAAACTGATGGAGGATACAAAAGCATGCCTCTTAGGCCATGTTTGATTCACAAGACTAATACTGAAAGTATTAATAATTCCATCAAATTAGTGTGGTATTCACTATCAAATTGGATTAGTAGGATAAATTATTCCCTTATCCATTGTTTGATTTGCATTGGATTAGTAAGTAAAAGCGTCTTTTTATTTTATTTTCCAGCTCAGGATATATAATCCCACCCCTACCCTACTACTAATAATCCTACAAATTTGTTGGATTAATTATCCATTGGATTAATAACCCTGAAACAAAATTTCAAAACAAAGACAGGATTATTGGGCCCAAGAATTAATAATCTCAATCCCATGTTCTAATCCTGTTAATCAAACATGCCCTTAAGGCATTAAAATTTTACATACATCATGAGCACCAAATTGTTGATCCAGGTAAACTTCTCCAACCTCCCTTTTTGAAGCCTCAATAGCAGCTCGAACCATTTCTTCTTCTATGTCATTGTGGTAGTCAGGCAAATCATCAATTCCATGAAAACCTGATCTAGGATAAGTGCCATGAGAACTATTACCCAACAAATCATCAATTGGTTCATTCTGTCCAACAGTACATCCAGAGGTAGCAGTTGGAATATTGTCATCATCAATTATGACAGGCCCATGGCTTTCACGGCCATGTGCATGTGCAGTTCCAGTGACATCACCTATGGCAGGAGAGAGGACAGAATGACCTGATTGGTCACTCCCATCCTTGACCTCAACAGGAATCTCCCTTACTTCTCTTGGATGCGAAACAACTGGTGCACGGCTTGAAAAATCAGGACCACCATCAAACAAACTTCTACTGAAGTTAGGATCAAGAAGAGAGAATGGATTAAAATTTCTAGTATTAGATAAAAGTAAGAAAGGAGGTCCCCGGGACCCAACTTGGATAGGTTCATCTATGTCCATGGCATCATTGTGAGAAGCAGCAGTAGATGTGCCATGTATGCTGAACATGGAAGAACAAACAGTTTTATCAACGTTAGAAAAAGAAGCATGGACACAATCAAAAAGATTTTGTCAATTCATGAGAAAAGTAAAGCAAAAAGAAAATGTTAGCAAAATAGCACAAGCAAACACTGACGTGTTTCTTTCTCCTCCGTTGAAATGTGCATTAACAGCTTCATTGAGATCTCCATTATGCTCCTTACACCATAAAGAAACAACCGTCAGATTTGAGGTTTAAGAAAATAGAGGAAAGAATTTTCAAAATAAAGTTCGCAAAAGAAACCTACTCAATTGCACCACTAAATGCATATAAAATTAGAACAACAAACATCCTCAAAATCAGAATCTGCATTCATTACTAACGGTGCAAAAAGAAGATGCACAACAGACAATAGAAATGGATCACTATATAACGAATATATGAATGTTGGAATCTTAAAATATGCAGCTGCAATCCTTTCTTTCTATAGTAAAAACTCATATTCTCCTCTCTTTTTTTCCAGATAAGTCATTGGCTTTGAGAATTATGATGCATTCAGCCTGAAGGAAGCTAAATCAGTTAAACACATTCTCAAATTAAAAAGCACACTTAAGCTCCATGAAGATACTGGGTACACATAAATTAAAACTTCAATTCATTGACCTTAGCTGCTTCTCCCAATTGATTCAAAGGATTATTATATTCATACAGACTGTTTATCAGCATTTAATAAAAACACACAAAAAGCATATACCCAAATTTTCAGCTCTAGTTCTGGACACTAGATTATGGACCATCCAAATATTTGCCAAGAATTGATCGCAGTGGTAGAAATACTATGAAGGTACCATTTGCAACAAAAAGAAAATTTATTCTTTATCATAACAAATATGTGAATCTAGTTTATACATAGATCACCTGGGCTGCTTTGTATGCCACAGCCTTTTATATAGAATGAGTAACAGTAATAACTCTACTTTTGTGAAGCACGAGACATTCCATGTGGAATGATGAGTGCCAAGTGAGAAGTTAATGCATGTGAAATCTGCTTCAAAAATATCAGAAACACATTTTTCATTCACAAGGTTAAGAGAGACACTCTTAGGTGATAGCTGAAAGTATAGAGGAAGCCACCCAAATAATCCAGTGACTCTTTGCTCACTTAGCAAGAATGTTTTCAAAATTAAAGTCAATATGCCTTTTTCTTACTCAACACAAATGATATAGAACAAAACCCATGGATATGCTACGGGACATTTCAAGTACGATAATTGTGGCGATAGAGATTTGGGTGGTGTATGACCCATGGATATGCTACGGGACATTTCAAGTATGACCATTGGTTCAATGGTAAAATCTTGGCCTAATAACCTTCAGGTTATGGATTTAAGTCTCAGGGCAACCACTTTGTGCACTATGCCAAAAGTTAGGTGTGTACCCAATCTTTCCCCTCCCAAATACACATTAATGTATACTATTTGGGCGTTGTATAACTCAGGTGAATCTAATTGAAGAACACTAAATGTCTTGAATTGTTAACAAGTACATGAATTTTTTAGATTGAAAAAATCGATAGGCAACCATTGCACCAATATAGAAAAACAACACTTTTTGCATTGAGGGTCATGCTAAAAATAGAAAAATCAAACTCAATATGGGTTAAGATATCAAAAGAAAACATGGTCACTTAGGGTTTAACTGATGCTTTAGACCTTAATAGTGCCAAATGCGAAATAGGATTATAAAGGCACCTCAAACAAGCTGGGACAATATATCATTGAGTTGACATGTAGTAAAAAAGGAAACTGGCATTTAAAGATAAATGTAAGTTTTTGTCTAGGTGCACTTTACTATGGGACTATGTGATCGCTTCAAGTTTTTTTTACTACATGTTTTCTAAAATTATATCAAAATCTTACAATTCAATATTTGATTTGATTCATGATTCATAAAAGTAAACTTTGATTCATGATTTGAATCTTGATTTAACAGCTATGGTAATTTCTTTTATTGTACGTCATAAATTCAGGCATGTCCAACCAATATCAAGTTTATTTAGTACCAAAATACCAAGGAAACAGAATGGGACATTTAAAAAATAGTGAAAATTTCATTTTACCACCCATGCAGTACAGGTCCGGAGCACTTATCCTATATTTTAAAAATAACCACAAACCCCCAAGTGATTTTGGACTAAATTACAACACGAACTCCGTTAGTATTAGTGATGAAAAGACAATTATATATACCTTTGTCTTCTTTCTCTAATTTTCATTACCTTTCTGAAAAAAGAAAAATCAGACTTACCTTCATAACCACAACTAGCAAAGCAATAATTTTTAAAAATAAAATCCTAAATTAAATTTCAATTAAGAAACTTGATTTTCTCTAATTTCTAAAATTTCACAACAAAATTTTGTGCGATTTTTATTTTATTTTATTTTATTTTTATTTTTTTTCCTTCAAAACTTTGATATGATGGATTAACAATATGATAGTTCAACTAGTGCTGATACTTCAAATATATATAATTCAACTAGTGATGACCAATTGACCCGTCAGTCATCTGTCCCTTAATGGTTAAGGCCCGAGCCATATCTAATAACTTTTGTCACAAACAATTATGTGTAGTGAATGTTCTCACTTATTTGTGTATATTGATTCATTTATCTTAGAATCACCTTCTTGCCCAGGTTTTTCAGTGCAATCTAAGTACCAAGAGCATGCTTCTTTTGAGTATGTTGCTATAGACAAAAAATAATAAATAAATCAATCATATAAGCCCTATGAGTGAACTATACCCCTTACTCTAGTGCTCAACCATTGTTACAACCCCATTCTTTCGTGTCCCTTTGCATAGGTTTCTCCTCCTGTATCCATAAGAGCCTGTATCCATAAGAGCTAGTACCAAAGCATTGAACTTAAAGGTCCCATAATTTTTCTTCAAGTAAAGGCACTCCATAATGAGGGAAAAAATGACATAAAGACAAACTAGATTATTTGATCAGAAAACTCCAATTAAAGGCCCTGATTTTATAGATTTTGTCAACAGCACTAGTTAATTCTTTATTTTCCTTTCTTTTATTAGAAAACCAATGATGACATACAAGTTTCCAGCTCAGACCTAACAGGCTAACACTACCAAAATCCCACACATATCAAATTCAACTACTGTTTACCTCAACTGAATTTCCGTTTGCCTTTCTTTCTCATCTTCTCTTACCTTGTTATTTGTCCTCATTAAACATAAAACTATTCCTTCTTTTTCAGGAATTATAGTGGTTCCTGGACAAAGTTACTGGCATGTTGACAGAACAGAACAAACTTAAAAATTCCAATCATCAGTTGATAAGCTACGAGCAATCCTAAACTTTTAAGTGAAAACCACAGCCAAAAGCCATCCATAAGCTATCAAGACCATGCTGTTTAGTCCCTTGATTCTCACACAATGTGCTGATCTGTCTGTGTGTTTTTCAGTTTTGTGCACGTCAATCCACGATAATAAACTATGAAAAAAAATGTAATCCTGTTCGAAACACATTCACAATCAACGGCAGTGATTGTGACCCCAAAGCACTCATTTATGAACAGATAAAGCTTATGCTCCAATTTCACATTTGCAATGTTGAATTCACAATAATACTTAACTAAAAGCTTAAAACCCCACTTGACTATGTTCAAAATAAATAAAATAAAAAAACTCATCAAATGAAAATTGAAAATTACAGTTCTACTGAGCTCCCTCGGCACCAAAACAGATGGTTTTACAGAAGAAAATTCAAAACTCCACAGATTACAATAATGAGGCAATCAATCACAAACCAACTAAATCCACAATCTAATTACAATGTCAGGTAATCCAACACGCAACGCAACAGAAAAATAACAAAAAAAACAAAAATTGAAACTCGAATGCGAAACCCTTGGGCTAACAATCGCATCAATCTAGAGTTTTTCGATCGGAAAAATATAGAAAAATTCACCTCGAGTATCTGAAGGGCGAGGGATTCGGATACGCCGGTGATGCTCATGAGGGTGTCGATTGCTTCTTGATTAGGTCTCGCCATTTTCACAAGACCACGAATTTGCAGAGAGAGAGAGAGAGACGTGAAATGTAAAGGTGTTGTCGAACTGTATAAATATGTGTGTGTGTGTGTGTTTTCTGAGCTGGAAATTTATATGGAAGAGATATTTGTAGATGGTGATGAAGTGTGTGTGTGATTTGGTCAGGGTTGTCTTGTGGCCTAAGCAGCTTAAAGATATCAAGGTGCTCTCACCCTTTTATATTTTTGTGGTTAGATAGTTTCCCCCTTACGTGAAGAGGTTGATTCTTCTAGGTCCCTTTCTTTTTCTTTTTTTTTTAAAGTAAAAAATAGAAACAAAAAATTGATTAGTTTATACTAGTATTAATAAATAAATATATCTAGTGGGTTGTGGTGGCTGATCGATGGATGGATGTAGTGATTAATGTCCGATAGTAAAGGTGATTGAACGGATGTAGTAACTGATGCTCAAAGTGAAAGTGGTTGAACGGATGTAGTAACCGATACCCGACAGTGAAAGTAGTTGAACGGACGTAGTGGCTAACATTTGAAAGTGGGATTGGTCGAAGGTGGTCATCATAATTGGTAGTCGGAGTTATGGAAGGAGTGGAGGCCACGAATGGTGACCAACCAGTTGCCAAAAGTGATCTATGTTTGTCAACATGTTGGTTAAAACAATACTTAAAACAAAGGGCAAATTACAGTAACAGTCCTTATAGTTTGGGACTCGTGTCACTTTGGTCCTTGACTTTTCAATTGTGACACATTTGACCCTGAATTTTGAATCTTGTTCCAAATAAAGACAATTGAACATATCATTGTTTAATTTCAAGGGCAAAATCGTCAATTTAATAAAATATAAACTAATTTGACAAAAATAAATGTCAAAAAAATATTTTTATCCACCAATGATAAAATTATGTAAAATTGATAAAAATTAATTTTACATGATCATTATCCAAACACATAATAAAACTTAATTTGGTAAAAAAATTATAAATGTCTAAAAGATTTATCAATTTTACATAATTTTATTTTTAGTGGGTAGAAATAATTTTTAAAAATTCAAAAATATATGTTTGACATTTATTTTTGTCAAATTAGTTTATATTTTATCAAATTGACGATTTTACCCTTGAAAAATCTAATGATATTTTCAATTGTCCTTATTTGAAACAAGATTCAAAATTCATGGTCAAATGTGTCACATTTGAAAAGTCAGGGACCAAAGTGACACAAGTTCCAAACTATAGGGCCTATTAGTGTAATTCACCCAAAAACAAATGTTTTAGCCAAAAGTGAGGGCATTTTTCATACTCAAATGATTAAAGGTCCGCGGTGGTCAGTTACAGCAATAAATGGTGGCTAGAGATGGTAAGAGAGAGAGGAGAAAGTGAAAATTGTTTTGAAAGTAAGTAAAAACACTTTTTTTGTTTTCATTTTTGAAATTTTCATACATTTTCAAGTTAAAAATTGTTTATTTATCACACTTACAAAATGAGATAATTTTTTATTGTTATACAAGATATCATTTATAATAGTGTAGACAAATTTTTTATACAGAAACACTCATTCTTATGAATTGTATATAATTTTTGCACCTATAAGTCTTTTATTATGCTAAATGTCATTCGGTTCGTTGTCCTTCAATCTTTCATTTACTAATTTTTAAATGGTTGTGATGGTTTGACTTTCACATTTTTAGTATAGTAATTGAGAGGGCAATTTACACGCAAATTGGGCCGAACTGGGTATTGGGCCTTAGGGCCGAAATCAAGAGGGCCGAGTACAAGGTCCATGTAGGATACTCCGGTTTGGAGAAGTAACTTGGAAGATAGACCGGTCATACTCCGGTTTCGGGAGGACTGAGCTCTACTCCGGTTCAGTGAAGTAGTATGGAGGTTTCGGCCTTCGATGGTTACTTCGGTTATAACATGTGAGTAACCGAAGTAGCTACGGTTCCAAAGGTAGCTCGGTTTTACTTCCCTTATGTCCAGCTCGGTCTCAGTATGGGAAAGCCGAGGTAATGGAGAGTAAAGTAAGGGCCGAATTAATAGTTACTTCGGTCCTGAAAATAGTCCGGCCATAGGAAGAACCATCTCACTTGGTTTAAGCAGTGAGGGGGGTGTTGGAGGATAAGCATTATCTTCCAGGAGGAGTAATCCTAGAAGGACTCTACGTAAGGAGGAGTAATCCTAGAAGGACTCTGCATGTGGAGATAAGAGTCCTTACCAGGATTGTGCTACGCGAAACCTATATAAGCTCACCAATATCACCTTTGGAGAGGTAATGCAACTTTACTCCCTGAATTCATAGAGCTTTTGTCTATTTGTCAAGCTTTCTGACTTAGGCATCGGAGAGGTTTCCGGCACACACCCGCCGGCTAGCTCACGTGTGTATTTTCAGGTGGTTGAACGACGTCGTACGGAGGAGCGCAGACTTGGTCAACAGGATTATACGAGAAGGTGTATTTCTTTCCCGTACAATTGGCGCCGTCTGTGGGAACTCAGACAAGAACAACCTCTTGATCAAGCTTTTTCTCCCTAAAAATCAATGGCGAACAACGAAGAATTACCTCAGTCCGCCGTCGACGGACTAACTCCAGAAGGGGGTGCAAGGCGCGAAGGCCTTCCTGTGGTCACTCCCATGGCGAACCTGGAACCACACAGGCAAAATTCCAGGAGGGATGCAAGGGGACGAGGCGGAATAACAGCCCTCATCCCTCTCGTTCGCAAAGCCCAGAAAGACAAAGACGCAGAATTGATCCTCAAACTTTGGAAGATCGCGTCAGAGAACAAGACGAATTGATCCGTCGGATGGCGGCAGACATGGAATCCCTAAAGCGCCAGGTGAAAGGAAAAGAAGTGGCGACAGGAGAGGGGCGCACAAACAAGACGCCTCCTCGCCACTCGGAAAGTCGTAGTAGGAATACTACACCCTCACAAGGGGAGAACAAGAGCCTCAGGACAGGCGACACGCAATCCAGATCTTCCAGAACTCGTCACTCCAGGTCTGAGAGGGCGAGGTCTGAAAGGTCACACACCGGGGGAAGCACATACTGGCCCTCGCATACGCACCAGACAAGGTCCAGGCAGACAGAGCTGCCCAGATCGTCCGACCTACGGACCGTGCTAGAAGAGAAAGCACGGTGGAAGGAGGACGCTAGAGCGCGCGATCCACACAGAGTTTCTGCCTTACAGCGGTTGGCTCCTCGGACGCATGGAAGCGTCGAGGTTGGAATGCCAATACCGCGCCCGGCCTACGAACCAGCGGACAAGGCATTGGCGAGGCTGCAGACCTCACCATTCGTCCCAGCAATAGAGAACGCGCCCCTACCGTCAGGCTTCCTACAGCCCAAATTCACAACATATGAGGGGAAGACGGACCCTTACTCACACTTAAGCCACTTTCGCCAGGTCATGGCTGTATACCGGCGGAATGAGGCCTTGATGTGCATCCTATTCCCCTCAAGCCTAGGTGACCTAGGCTTGACTTGGTTTGAGAAGCTTCCAGAGGGCAGCATAGCCTCCTGGGCGCAACTGGCGGAGGCGTTTGTAACGCGATTCAGAACAAACACGAAAACCCCAGTGGAGATCGACCAGTTACTCTCCATCGACATGGGTGATAAGGAGACCTTGAGGTCATATAACAGTCGCTACTGGGAGACATTCAACCAGATTGGGGACTGCCCAACCAATCTCGCCATTGCGCAATATAAAAGAGGCCTCCCAGTCGGGAACAGACTTAGGGATTCTATCACCATGACGCCACCCCTCACCATGGAGGCCCTGATGGAGAGAGTGCACCAGCACATCAGGGTGGAAGAGGATGGCGCTCGTGCCAAAGCAAAATCTGGCACGGTCGCAGCACCAGAGAAGAAGGCCTCAGCAAAGGTCAACGCAGTAGACCGTCCGAACAGAAACGGACGTGGCAAAAGAGACAATGGAGAGGACCAAGATAAAAGATGGCTGAGGGTCCGCACTGCCATCACCACGGTCTTCAAGAAACCAATCTACCGTATACTTAGCGAAATTCGAGACGAACCTTTCGTCAAGTGGCCAGCTAAGTTAGGCGAAGCGCAGAAGGACTACGATGACAGATCCAGATGCACCTTCCACAAAGAAAAGGGGCATCGCACTGAGAACTGCACACCATTGAGGCAGCATCTGGAAGAGTTAGTGGCGGCGGGTCACCTGGACAAATACATAGAAGGAGGGGCACAGCCAGCCCCCCAGGACCAGAATATGCCCAATGGAATGCCAAACGACGCCCCACCTCAAGGCGTCATCAACGTAATACATGGAGTCTTTGAACCTGAGCGTGTATGCGAGCTCAGAGGTTCAATCAAAAAGGCTGAGCACTTCAGAGAAGTACTAAGTGTCCAACCAGTCGCCAAAAAGGGGAAGATAGAGGCCACAAATGTCATGTCCTTCTCAGATAAAGACTTGGCAAGGATTTATTGCCCTCACAACGATGCCTTGGTCGTCACTCTTCGAGTCAAGGATTTCGACGTCAAGCGGATTCTGATTGACCAAGGCAGCTCATGTGAAATCATGTATTATGAAACCTTCAAGCAACTAAAGCTTCAAGACAAGGACTTAGCCCCTGCCGTATCCCCTCTGATTGGATTCAATTCTATGCCGGAGTGGCCAGTCGGCAAAATCATCCTCCCAGTCAAGGCAGGAAGCGTGACGAAACAAGTGGAGTTTTGGGTGATAAAGGTCCCCTCCACCTACAACGTTATCTTGGGCAGAACATGGCTGCATGCCATGCGCTCGGTGGCATCCTCCTACCACCAAGTAATGCGATTTCCCAACGACACCGGAATAATCGAAGAAGTATATGGGGACCAGATTATGTCCAAACAATGCTTCGTCACAACGAATGGCAGCCGCGCTGCCAAAGGATATGTTCATTCGGTTGAAGAACCTGAGAGTAATGAACTGTTCGCAGAGGTTGGCAAAGCGGCTGATCAGAAAGCAGTGGAGGACTTGGTGGAAGTTAGAATAGATGAGAAGAACCCGGAAAAGTTCTTCTTACTTGGATCGTCGTTGTCCAGCACTGAGAGATTGGAAGTCTTGGAATTCCTAACTTCCAACATCGAAGTGTTCGCCTGGACTCCATACGACATGCCAGGCATTGATCCCAACTTCATCTGCCACCAACTCAATGTCCACCCTTCTGCTAGGCCAATCATTCAGCGCACCCGCAGATCGGCACTTCATCACGCCGAAATAGTTGCAGAAGAAGTGGGAAACCTGCTGGAGGCAGGGGCAATCAGAGAAGTCCATTACCCTAGATGGATCTCCAACACGGTCGTGGTGCCAAAAAAGAATGGCAAGTGGCGCGTCTGCGTCGACTACAAGACGGTCAACAAAGCGTGCCCGAAGGACAGTTTCCCCCTGCCAAGGATAGATCAATTGGTGGACCTAACAGCAGGGCACAGCAGGCTTAGCTTCCTTGACGCATACAGAGGCTACCATCAGATAGCCATGCACGAACCAGATCAGGAAGTAACGTCCTTCACCACTCCAAGAGGACTATATTGTTACAAGGTCATGCCCTTTGGCCTAAAGAATGCGGGGGCGACGTTTCAGAGAATGGTCACCAAGATGTTTGAGCCATTGTTAGGCAGAACAATGGAGGCTTACATCGACGACATGGTGGTCAAAAGCAAGAATGCGGATGACCATCTAAAGGACCTAGATGAGATGTTTCAGATCCTGAAGAAACACAAGCTGCGCCTTAACGCTTCTAAGTGCGCATTCGGTGTAGGGTCTGGCAAGTTTCTGGGGTTCCTGGTAACCAACCGGGGTATCGAGGCAGACCCCTCCCAAATTAAAGCAATTCAAGAGTTAGAGAGGCCTAACTCAGTGAAAGAAGTGCAGCACCTCACCGGCATGGCAGCAGCACTTAACCGATTCATCAGCCGGTCTTCAGACAGACTGCGTCCATTCTTTCAGCCATTAAAAGCTAAGTTTGAGTGGGACGAAGAATGCGACCGAGCCCTGGAGAGCTTGAAGGAATACATGTCTTCTCCACCCCTACTTGTCACCCCAATACCTAGAGAAGAACTCTTCCTCTACTTGGCAGTCTCCCAGCATGCGGTAAGTGCAGTGTTGGTTCGAGCAGAAGGAGTCCAGCATCTTCCAATCTTCTATGTCAGCAAGACATTGTTAGGCGCCGAAACGAGGTATTTGCCACTGGAGAAACTAGCATTGGCCTTAATGATGGCCTCAAGGAAGTTGTCACACTACTTTCACGCCCACACCATAGTTGTTCTCACAGCCTTCCCACTTAAGGCTTTATTTGAAAGGGCGAACTTCTCTGGGCGAATTCTGAAGTGGGCAGTAGAATTGGGACAATACGACATCAAGTTCCAACCCAGAACCGCAGTAAAAGCCCAATCTTTGGCAGACTTCGTCGCAGAATTCACTCCTGGAAGCCACCGGGTCTGCCCAATCGACCTGACTGACACAACCAAACTAGGGATGGAGATTGACGCCGGAATAGCGCAACCCCTAGTGCAGGTTACTCAGCCAGAACCCAAGGCAGACCAGAGTAGAGAGGGCAAGAAGCAAACAGACCATTGCTACACCAAGTCAACTCGCCAACAAATGAAGGCTTGGTGCAAACAGAAAGTAAGGGGCAGACAACAAGCATGGACTCTGAAGAAGACTCCAGCATCATGGAAGATCCCAAGGCATCATCTGATCCCTCCACCTGCTGGAAGTTGTTTGTCGGGGAATGTGGAAGCTCTTCGTGGATGGAGCATCCAACCGACATGGAGCAGGACTTGGCATAGTCCTCATCTCTCCAGATGGCCTAGTGGTGGAGCAGGCGATCAACCTTGGCTTCCAGCATCAAACAACGAAGCGGAGTATGAAGCGCTTCTGGCAGGCCTCAAGTCAGCTTTCTACATGAAGGCCACCGAGCTAATGGTTTACAGCGACTCACAGTTGGTGGTAAACCAAATATCTGGCGACTACGAGGCAAAAGATGATAGAATGGCCAAGTACCAAGAGTTGGTCAGAACAGAAATCAAGAAGTTTGAAGTGGTGAGGATAGAACAGATCGGCAGAGAGGAAAACAGCAGAGCAGACGAACTAGCAGGCTTCGCCTCAATGGCAGACACCTCCATTCCTCACCCACTACTAATCGACTATCTGCCTAGACCAAGCATTGAAGACCCAGAAGCAGAAGAGGTATGTTGCGCAGAATTAGGCCCTTCTTGGATGGATCCCATCATTCTATTTCTGAAAGACGGCACCCTACCAGAAGAAAAGAAAGAAGCCAACAGAATCAGAGCGAAGTCGCAGCGATTCTGGCTCTCTCCATCCTTGGCATTATACAAAAAGTCATTCTCAGGACCTTACTTGAAGTGTGTTCCACCCCAGCAAGGTGGAAGCATTCCTATTCGAAATACATGAGGGTGTTTGCGGCAGCCATCAGGGAGGAAGATCACTGGCATACAGGGCATTTCACAAGGATATTGGTGGCCATACATGCAAGCGGATTCAGAGAAGTATGTTAAAAAATGCGAAAAGTGTCAAAAGTTCGCACACCAAATACACCAACCTGCCAGAGAACTTCTACCTCTAACCAGTCCATGGCCTTTCGCAATGTGGGGATTGGACATAGTAGGCCCACTTCCAACAGCTCCAGGCAACAGGAAGTTCTTTCTTGCCGCAACTGACTACTTTACAAAGTGGGTAGAAGCAGAAGCCTTGGCGTCAATCAAGGAAAAAGATGTGAAGAAGTTTGTCTGGCAGAATATCATCACTCGATTTGGCATACCAAAGGCACTGATCTCAGACAACGGCACTCAATTTGATGGTAGGATTTTCAGAGGCTTTTGTGAAGAGTACAAGATAGAGTTCTACAATTCTACACCGGCATATCCCCAAGCAAATGGTCAAGCAGAGGCCTCAAACAAGGTCGTCTTAGACGGATTGAAGAAAAGGTTAGAAAGAGCAAAAGGCAAGTGGGCAGAAGAGCTCTCTCACGTTTTATGGGCTTACCGCACCACGCCGTGACGATCAACAGGAGAAACACCATTCTCCTTAGCTTATGGCATGGAAGCAGTCATCCCATTAGAAGTTGGCCTCCCCACAATCCGAAGCGAAAATTTTGATCCAGACTTAAATGGCGAAGCCATAGCATTAGAGCTTGACCTTGCGGAAGAAAGAAGAGACAGAGCATTAGTTCACATCGCCTCCTACCAACAAGAGTTGTCCAGAAAGTATAACAAAACAGTACATCCAAGGCAATTCAAGATCGGAGATTGGGTACTGCGCAAAGTGATGGGAATACCTTAGTTCCAGGAGATGGCAAGCTAGGACCTAACTGGGAAGGACCTTACAAAGTGGTCGGGTTAGCAGGCAAAGGGGCATACCACTTGGAAGATGAGGACGGCAAAGCAATCCCCAGGCCATGGAACACAGCAAATCTCAAGTTATTTTATTTTTAGCTTTTTTCTTTTAAGTATGTGTAATTTTTTACTTCCTCAATAAAACAAGTCGATTCTTTTCAACATTATTGTTTTCAGTAGAAAGTAGCTTTAGAAAGTTAGTATTGTAAAACATAGTTGGCCGGAATAACCAACTATGACCCTTCCTAAGCCCAGGATAAGGATCCAGGCTGCAGGACGATTTGGTCGGAAAAACCAAAACACCTTATTCTGAGTTGGCTGGAAAAACCAAACTCAGAGGTTGGCTGGATTAAACCAACACCCTTCCTAAGTCCAGGATTAGGATCCAGACTGCAGGACGTTTGGCCGGAATAACCAAACATGATATTCTAGGTTGGCTGGAAAAACCAACTCAGAGGTTGGCTGGATTAAACCAACACTTGTACTCTTCAGCCGAAGTAAGTTTACGGCTGAAGAGTGGTTGGCTGGATTAAACCAACTCTTGTTACTCTTTAGCCGAAGTAAGTTATATCGGCTGAAGAGTGGTTGGCTGGATTAAACCAACTCTGGTTACTCTTCAGCCGAAGTAAGTTATATCGGCTGAAGAGTGGTTGGCTGGATTAAACCAACTCTTGTTACTCTTCAGCCGAAGTAGGCTATATCGGCTGAAGAGTGGTTGGCTGGATTAAACCAACTCTTGTTACTCTTCAGCCGAAGTAGGCTATATCGGCTGAAGAGTGGTTGGCTGGATTAAACCAACTCTTGTTACTCTTCAGCCGAAGTAGGTTATATCGGCTGAAGAATGGTTGGCCGGATTAAACCAACTCTTTGAACTCCTCAGCCGAAGTAAGCTATATCGGCTGAAGAGTGGTTGGCTAGTAAGTCAGATAGCTAACCGAGATCACAGTTGTACAGATGAGTTCATGGAAAAATGCATTACAAGTACAGGCATACATACAAAACCGGAATAAAAGTTGAAGGAACCGGAATAAGAGTTGAAGGAACCGGAATAAGAGTTGAAGGAAATTTTTTCATTCAAAAACAGAGAAGTGCAAATTGGGGGGCTTCAGCCCGGTTACAAGAGAGTTCAAGACAAAAGAAAGGAAAGAGTACGAGGTCAATCAAACAGATTATCTATCTCGGCATCCAGATTGGCCTCAAGGTCAGCACCTACTCCGGCATTTGCTGTCAGAGTAGTCTCGGTTGGAAGCTCGGCCGTCCGAGCTGATTGATCGCCGGCTTGCTCTTGGAGGGCCGGAGTCTCAGTTGCTTCTTCTTCATCATCATCTTCCTCATCAGATGAACCAAGAAACTGGGTCTGGATCTCGTCAGCATATTCCTTCAGCGAAGCCGGAATAAAGTACTCGGGAGCATTGTAGACATCGGTTTCGGGTCCACAACCGAGCTTCTCCACGGCACTTCGCCAGCCACACTTGAAGAACAAATCCTTCGCCGCTTCGCATTGCAGAGTATAGCCTGCTTCGGCTTCCTTGAAGCCTTCTTTGGATGCAACTTCCATCTTCTTCTCCAACTCCTTTATTTCGGCATTCTTCTTGCTTTCAAGCTCCGCCATCTCCCATAAAAATTTGTCTTTCACTTCGGTCACAGCGCGTTGTTTGTCACTGTCAGCCGAGGTAAGTAGTCCGGTGAGACGAACTACCTCGGCCTCCAGATCGGCCGTCCTTTGTTGAGACTGTGTCAGTTCGGTTGCCTTTGCTTCGGCTTCTTTTACGGCTTGCCTTGTCTTTTTGCGAAGCTCCATTACTTGCCTATGAGCTATCGTGCTCTTCTGGATGGCCTGTAAAAGTATAATAAGTTCAGTCTTAACCGTGCTTAAAGTTGGGAAAAACAAAAGAGAACAGTGATACTTACCAATATCATGGACTTCGTGGCAGACCGAATGGATTTCAGCTCGGTGTTCAGCCGCTTGCTGTGGTGTTCCATGTCCTTTGGTAGACAAACACCCCTGGCCAAGTTGAAGGCCAGCAAATGGTCATCCTCTGCAACGACCGAATCACTGTCGAGGATATCTCGGTTATTAAAAGCAAGGGGGGGAGCCCATCTGTTGGTAAGCACAGCTCGGTCAGATGATTCCGGGTGCAAGTCAGGTTCGGGGTTCGGCGGAATGATGGTGTCGTCCTCATCAACCAAACGCGGCTCGGTCTCAGTGGTCCGGGCGCGCTTAGCTCGGCGGGAGGATGATGGCTGTTGGGATGGAAGAGCGACCACGGCTTCAGTGGTTTGGTGGGATGGTGGCACTTCGGCCCTGGTGGTTGCGGTAAGCATAGCTTTCATCCGGTTTCTCTTTGCCATCTCTTGTTCGGCTGTTAGGGGCACGAGCACAATTTCTGGCAGGGTTGGGTCCGGTTCTGGTGGGTCTTCAAGGAGGAAATCAGTCACCTTTGCTTTTCGGCGACCGGAGTAACGGTAGGTCGGTTGGAAGTCGAGGAGTTTAGCCCAGCTTCTTTCTCGAACCCGCAGTGCGGCGCGGAGAACACCTAAGTTGGGGTAGCCGTACTGGGAGTGGAGGAAAGCTGAATCTGCAAGAAATAGAACAAGTGTAAGTTCGGTTGTAAAAAGGGAAACCGAAATCAACAAAATCAAGAAATACAACCGAAGTATGAATACCGGGCTCTCCTTTCTTCCAATTTATTCTTCGGCCTGGGATTCGGGCTTGGAAGTCTTCAAAATTCCCAGAGACCCAAAAGAAGTCGTCGTCGTTTAAGTCCTTATCCGGTGTATGTTTGATTATTTTTTCTCTACCTCGGCGCACTCTCAAATAGTAGCACCAGCCTTGGTTTTTGGATCCTATTGAGTACTGATGTAGTATCTCGGCCAGACCTAGGTTCAGACCGGTTTGTTGGTTCAGAGCATCTATGCCCATTATTATTCGGTATGTGTTGGTGGATAGTTGGGTTGGGCAAAGTCTAGTCTGCCTAAGAAATTCGCATATAAGGGGCTGAACTGGGAACCTGAGTCCGGTCTCGATTATTGACTGGAGGGTGAATGGCACGAAGCCCTCTTCATCCCAGGGGTCTACTCCTTTTTCGGCTAAGGTAAGGTTTACATCGGCTGGGATTTGGTAGTCCTTCCTGAATTCGGCTAGGCCCCCTGGGGTTTCTACAAGACATCTATACTTTCCCATTTTATTGTATAAATTAAATAAATTATCTCGGTTGGACGAGGGTGCTCGGTAGCTCGGTTGAGTGCGCAGAGGTATCTGGGCAACCTAAGTCTGCAAAGTTGAAAAACAAGGTGTTAAGCACAGATCGAAGACCGTGCTACCAAAACAAAGCAAGAAAAGTCTAGTCTTATTTCGGTTCGGCAGGGTGCTATGGTAATTACGTCGGTTTCTGAAAGGTTCTCTCTATTTCGGTTTCACCTGTGGTATTTCTTATTCCGGTTAGGCCTAAAGGGGCAGTTTTCTCAGTTCGGTTTAGGAACTTAGAAAGCTGGTTAGGCCCCCAAGGCTTAGCTCGGTCAAAGGCCAGAGTTTCTAGTTCAAAAGTGTGTTTTTATTTTGGCTAGAGTGTATCAAAGGGGAACCTGTGAAAACTACTACTGCTGTGTTGCGTACAAGTTCTAGTCCGGTTGCAGTCTGCCTAGATTTTTATATAGCAAGAACAATATTCTAGTTCGGTTAAAACATGTACAAGGATCAAAAAGGTGTTCTACTTGCTAAATCAATGTGTTCATAGTGTTCTTGTGAAGTTCTTCAGAAAGTACAGATATGGTAGAAGAAAAACAAAGTGTTTTGTAGCAACACGTGGCATGAACAACTATGGACTAAAATGAAAACCAAAAAACAGAGGAAACAAGAATGGATTCATGTGCTTACCAGGTAGGAAGAAAGAAACTGGAGGTGAGAGCAACCAACAGTAATGAAGATCACGAACTCAGAAAGCTCAGAGGTTGGAGGATTCGAAGAGAGTGAGAGGGAAGTGAATAGTTGGGTGAATGATTTGAAAAGTGAAAGGGTTTGTTTTGTGTAAAGCAGAAGGAGGGAAAAAACGCGGGACTGTTCAAAAATTGCGAAGTACGAGGGCGGCGCAACAGCTGTGAATGGCCAATAGGGGCTTGCCACGTGTCCTTGGGAGAAGAAACGCTTCAGTTGCTGTGACTGAAGAGACGTTTGACCGGACGCGCTTAGCTCGGCTTAAGCTTAGCTCGGCTAGAGAAGCTAAAAAGGGTTTCAGCTCGGCCGGAGTAGCCAAAGGATTGTAGTTCGGCTGGATAAGCTAAAACTCTAGTTCGGTTCGTAGGCATGTAATCCCAATCATGCTTTGCAGATGGAATTAAGGGGCAATTGAGAGGGCAATTTACACGCAAATTGGGCCGAACTGGGTATTGGGCCTTAGGGCCGAAATCAAGAGGGCCGAGTACAAGGTCCATGTAGGATACTCCGGTTTGGAGAAGTAACTTGGAAGATAGACCGGTCATACTCCGGTTTCGGGAGGACTGAGCTCTACTCCGGTTCAGTGAAGTAGTATGGAGGTTTCGGCCTTCGATGGTTACTTCGGTTATAACATGTGAGTAACCGAAGTAGCTACGGTTCCAAAGGTAGCTCGGTTTTACTTCCCTTATGTCCAGCTCGGTCTCAGTATGGGAAAGCCGAGGTAATGGAGAGTAAAGTAAGGGCCGAATTAATAGTTACTTCGGTCCTGAAAATAGTCCGGCCATAGGAAGAACCATCTCACTTGGTTTAAGCAGTGAGGGGGGTGTTGGAGGATAAGCATTATCTTCCAGGAGGAGTAATCCTAGAAGGACTCTACGTAAGGAGGAGTAATCCTAGAAGGACTCTGCATGTGGAGATAGGAGTCTTACCAGGATTGTGCTACGCGAAACCTATATAAGCTCACCAATATCACCTTTGGAGAGGTAATGCAACTTTACTCCCTGAATTCATAGAGCTTTTGTCTATTTGTCAAGCTTTCTGACTTAGGCATCGGAGAGGTTTCCGGCACACACCCGCCGGCTAGTTCACGTGTGTATTTTCAGGTGGTTGAACGACGTCGTACGGAGGAGCGCAGACTTGGTCGACAGGATTATACGAGAAGGTGTATTTCTTTCCCGTACAGTAATATTAAAATTTATTGACTCATGTTTTCTTTTTTTTTTTTTTTTTTTTTAGGTCTCCCACGGTATCCCTAAGTTTTTTGGACCCAGGACTAATCCGCCGAGAAAGCTGCCGGGTGCATATGCGGGGTCCTCTCTCAAGAGGGTTTGCTGCATTCACAAAGGCTCGAACTCGAGACCTTTACTTAAGCATGGACTCATGTTTATAGTTGTCATAATAGGGGGCAAAAATGATACATGATAGAGATATTACATTGACATTAAAAATGCATTTTCATTGTAAACTTTTTTTAAATTTGTTATTGTCTACAATTTGAGATGAAGTTTGCATAATTATGGGAATTGATTCGAAAACTCTCACCTATTTCATGTAAAATGTGACACATTGATACTTTGCTTATTTAATTAATGATTGCAAAACTAACTTGTTAGATATTCTAAGATGTAAATTATTCTATACCCCTGGAGAAGGAATAGGAATGCTACCTATCTTGCAAGTGTTGGTTATTCTTTTAGCTATATGTTAGATGAAATGAAGAAAGTGAAGGAATAAGAATTTCACTACTAGAAAATTTATTAATAAGCAAAAATCTTTTTTTGGCATTTATATTCATCAAACTAGATTATATTTATAAATAAAAAATATTATAATGCCTATTTTGATGATCAAATCAATAGAGTGCACACATTTTAAGAAACACTAGTTTTATACTAAACTAGAGCGTTTTGAAATTTTCAATTTTTTATTTCAATAAACACAAGAAATGAAAACAAGAAATATGAAAAAAAGAACCAAACATAGCATATGGATTTGAAATTTTGTCTTCATCACATCTATTTTAAATTTGTTGAAAACTTTGCGCATAAATCATGCCATTTATTTTGCATTCAATTAACTCCTAATTCTAACTAAAAGCAAAAGAAAAAAGAAAAAAAGAAAAAAGAAGATAAATTATACTTTATCCTTTTATATTTATTTATTGGCATTTAAAATTTTGATTTTAGTTTAACCTTTCATGTTTCAAGTTTTTTTTTTTGGTAATTAAATCTTAAAATTAAATTTTATTTAAAATTAGATAAAAAAACTATCACATTAATTGTCACATGACATAAAAAATTAAAAATATATAATTATATTAGAATTTAAATTTGTGTTAGAAATTTGAATTATACATAATAAAATAATTTAAAGGCCACATTGTTGTTAATATGTCAATCTTTTGTTTGATTTTAAACATAAGTTAATTTTTAAAATAAATAAAAAAATCTTAAAATATGAAAATTCAAAATGTTAATAATAAAAAAACATTTAAGAGCAAAGTAAAAAGGAGAATTTTTTTTAAGGTCCCTAATAATAGTAATTTAGAGAATAGAGGACACCAAAAAAAGAGATGATGCATCAGGTCCCTAAACTAGAATGCGCGCATTTTTAATTTTTTCTTGGACCAAAATACCCTTCACAAATCAATTGAGAACACTCCACTGGATTCCAACGACTCAGTTCCATTCCAAACATCTAACCATCTTCACGAGCAAGAAAATAGGAGAATTAGGGTTTCACAATCATCTTCACTATTGACATTACAATTTCATTATCTTCTGCCAAAATCTTTTTCATTCCTTCCTCACAAATTTCTCTGACCCGTTTTCATTATTTATCGTCATCTCAATTCATCTTTGTCTCATTGCATCTTCATCTCAGGGTATATCAGTTCGTAATTTGGTTTTCATCATCACTCTGGTAAGTTTTCTACAATCCAACGAGTTTTTCTCTGAAAACACAATTAATTACATATTATATTAACCTTCCATCAATTAGGGTTTCAATTTCGTAATAAAAAAACTACATGAATTTGAAAAATGTTATTTCTCTAAGTTTTGAACTTATTCTTGAAGATGTTTGTGTGATTTTGTCTGTAAATTTCTCTATCATTTGAATTTCTCTGGTATTGGCTTGATCTATGTTTCTTCTTTGAATTTTCTTTGGCATGTTTATTCCCCCATTTGTTTCTGTTTATTTCCCCATTTTCTCTAGCATGGTTAATTTCTCGGTATTTCTCTATGTAATTTTCAAATTCAATTCATTCAAATTTCTCTACTCTATAAATTTCTCTAGCTTGCCATGTTTAATTTTCTCTGGCATATGTAATTTTCTCTATCATTTTCATTTTATGTGCTTGTTAGATTTATGTTTCTTTCTTAAATTTTCTCTAACTATATTTTACATCTATATGTAATTTTACTCTCTTGTATGCGTCTATGTTTCTTTGGCATTTATAATTTTCTCTGGCCACATTACTTTTCTCTCTTATGTGTGTCTATCATGTTTAATTTTCTATGGTTGATGTAAATTTCTTTGGCATTTTCATATTATGGAATGGAAATTTTCTCTGACTTTTCATGTTTAATTTTCTCTGGCATGTGTCATTTTTATTTTATGTGCTTGCTAGATTTATGTTTATTTCTTGAATTTTCTCTAGCTATATTTTACATCTATATGTAATTTTACTCTCTTGTCTGTGTCTATGTTTCTCTGGCATTTATAATTTTCTCTAGCCACATCACTTTTCTCCCTTGTGTATGTTTATCATGTTTAATTTTCTCTGGTTGTCTGTAAATTTCTTTGGCATTTTCATATTATGGGATGGAAATTTTCTCTGGTTTACCATGTTTAATTTTCTCTAACATGTGTAATTTCTCTGGCATGTTTATTTTGTTCAATTCTTGGTTTCTCTGTTCTGTAAGTTTCTGTGGCATGTTTACATTGCTTTGTTTATTTTATCTTGCTAATTGTGGAATGAAAATTTTCTTTGGCTTGCCATATTTATTAGTACTCTGTTATTTAATTTTCAGTGTCTAATCTGATATTTATAATTTTCTTTGGCCACCTTAATTTTCTCCCTTATGTGTAATTTTCTCTAACATGTTCAATTTTCTCTAGCATGTTCAATTTCCTCTAGGATTTAATGTTGACATCTTTATGTTTTCATTGTCTGGAAATGGCGAAACGTAAAAGCAGCAAAATACCAGAAACACCAAGAAAGAAACAGAAACTCTCTCAGTCTTCTTATGATCTTAGATCAAAAAGTAGCAAAACACCACAAGCTCCTCACCAAAAAACAGAAGTCCTAGGTGATGAAGCAACAAGCATCAAGATGAATACCCTAACTTCAAAAGGCTCAAGCTCAATAGGGAAAAAACCTATTAAACTCCAAAGAAAGAGAGCTCATTACAGCATTCAATACTGATCCAACCTCTCATATGTTGTCTCATTTTTTCAAACACTTAAATTCAATTCAAAGCAACTTGAAAAGCTTCAAAAGACTCCATTCTGGTATTTGATCCAAGCTCTAACCACTGGAAGGATGGATCCAAGGAAGTCTAGGAAATCTGATGATAATGTAGTTGCAATAATCCAACGTTACAATGAAAAAACGAAAGCATTCACAGTTGGTAAAAAGAACTTGACCTTTACAACCAATGACATGACCTTGATTTTTGGTTTGCAAGGCAGTAAATGAGCTATGTCATTAAGATACTCAAAAAAGCCAAACACTGCATTCCTAAGACGAAGATTCCCAGAGGACAAAAGCTCACCGGTCTTGTTCTTAAGAATGCCTTGGTCAAAAGCAATGAAAGGCAAGCAACTAACTGATTTTAAAGATGTAGCAATCATTGTTACCTCGTACTTGTGTCTCCCCTTATTTTTTGCAACTAGTGGGAATTTAATAGGGTGAGTTTTTATCAAGTACGTGAAACCTCTTGAATCAATGAAGTAACATGGTTAGCCAGAAGCAATCATAGCAACATTGATATATTCTATCACAGCATTGCACAAAACTCCAGAAAAAGTTACGGGGTGTGTCATTGCATTGTTGGTAAGTAGAATTTACAGTTATGATACTTACAAATTTGTGTGTTTAGCAAAATTTAATTACTTCAATTCAATTTCCATCACAGTATTAGCTGTGTAAACATGCGACTATCATTGATTCGGAAGACAGTAACACAACTGAATTCTCAAGATGTGCAAAGTGGAACCTGCAAAGCTTGATCAAACAGTTACAGAAGACACCAATCCACTCTCTTGCACCTCAATAGGTTAGATTTCTATCGCCACTGAAGTCTCAGTGAAATTCCAAAATTTCTCTAACCACTGATTTGTTTCCCTTTTTGTGCCTTGATTGATTGAGATCAATTTTCTCTGTGATGCAATATCTTATATGGAATAGCTTATGTGTCTTAACTGATTGACATCAATTTTCTCTGAACTTTCAATTTATGTTCCTTCTTTGATTACCACTGGTTCATTTTTGCCCTTGTAATGAATTTTCTCTGGAATCTAAATTTCTCTGACCACAATTGTAGCACATTAACTTATATGCCCTAATTGATTTTCTCTGATATCTGAATTATGTTGGTTGTTTCATAATTTTCTCTGGCCCATAAAATTATTTCTCATTGTGTATAATTTTCTCTAGCCCATAATTTATGTGCCTTGACTGATTGAGATCAATTTTCTCTGAAATTTCAATTTATGTTGCTTCTTTGATTAACACTGTTTATTTTTGCCCTTGTAATGAATTTTCTCTGGAATCCAAATTTCTCTGACCACAATTATAGTAACATTAACTTATTTGCCTTGATTGATTTTCTCTGATATCTAAATTATGTTGCTTTTTTCATAATTTTTTCTGGCCCATAAAATTATTTCTCCTTGTATGTAATTAAAATTTTCTTTGAAGTTTGTATCCCATTAGTATGATTTAGATGAATTTTATCTAGCCTATAACTTATGTGCCTTGACTAATTGAGATCAATTTTCTCTGAAATTTTAATTTATGTTGCTTCTTTGATTACCACTATTTATTTCTGCCCTTGTAATGAATTTTCTTTGAAATCTAAATTTCTCTAACCACAATTATAGTAACATTAACTTATATGCCCTGATTGAGTTTCTCTAATATCTAAATTATGCTGCTTGTTTCATAATTTTCTCTGACCCATAAAATTATGTCTCATTGTGTGTAATTTTCTCTGGCCTATACAATTTTCTCTGAAGTTTGTTTCCCATTAGTATGATTTAGATGAATTTTATCTGCCTTATTTGAATTTTTCTCTTAGTGAATTTTTAACATTTCTCTAATAAAAGAGTCTCCTGTTACAAATAGATAATAAGGAGCTAGTTAAAAACCTATCAGATGAGTTTTATCTTGGTAAAAAGAAGAAGAAAGAATCAAAAAAGGCATTAGTCAAATTCAATGAGACATTCGAAGATTCATCTGAAGAAGAAGGAGGGAATGAAGAAAAAGAAAGCAACACAGAAGAACAAGAAGCAAGCAATGGAGAAGAAGATCGAACAAGCAGTGCAGAAACGAAAGCTAGAGAAGAAAATGAAGAAGTAGAAGACAAAGAAGAAAATGAACAGAAAGAAGAAGAAGACAATGAAGAAGAAGATAAAGGCACTGAATCTAAAGAGGAAGAAAAAAATAATGAGGAAAGGGATGAAGAAAAACATAGTGAGTCGATGGACCAACATCATTATAGCATTTGTGACTCAACAATGCATCAGCCTCAAGAATCTGAGAAATCAAAGTATGCTCAAATTGCTAATCTACATTAAAGACTAAAGGCACTTTCTAAATCCAAAATAGAAGAAGAGAAAAATTGGAATGAATTCCTTGCAAAAAACGACATTGCAATAAAAATCTTGACATCAAATAACTTTGAACTTCAAGAAAGAGACAACACAAACAAAATGAAACTGAAGATGTTAGAGGTTAAAAAAGAAGATGATACAAAAACAATTCAACAGTTGAGATATTCAATTTCAGAGCTTGAAATTGAAAATGCTAGATTACATGAACAAATTCAAGAACTATCCATCTAACTAGTAACACAACCTTACCGAACACCAACACAAATTCAACCCCAGGGTCAGTGAAAATCTCGAGTCACAAAAAGTTATGTTCTTGTGTCAACATAACTCAGAGAAATTTCTATTTATTACTATTTTATCTGTCAATGGTAATTTTCTCTGGAAGTTAAATTTCTCTAACCACATTAGTTTGGCCAGTTTAATTTCTGCTGCTTATTTGATTTTCTCTGTCTATTTGCTTATTTGATTTTCTCTGTCTATTTGCTTATTTGATTTTTGAGGTTTGTTTGATTTTCACTGTGTATAGTTGGAATAGAAGTGGAATAACAACCAACAACCCAACAAGAACAAGTGGCACACAAATAACAACAAAAACAAAAGACAAAAGTCTATGGTAACTGAAAAATATTGAATCAAATAAATTTCAATATTGAAATATGATCTGTTACTTTAGAGAAATTTAACTTTTATTGATATTTTCACTGTCTACAGTGAAAAAAGATCCTACATCAATGATAAAGAACTTAAAGGCAAAAGAAATGAAAGAAAAACAAGATCCAGACTTTCAATATTCCAAAGTTGTGAAGGTGACTAGAGGTTCAAAGCAAGCTGCAAGCAAATAAAGCAAACCAGCAAAGACAAAGAAGTACTTGATGCTGATGAGTATGTCTTGCCTCAACCAACAAGTGTCAGAAAATCTTGAGTTTTTCCACAAAGTCTACTAGTTGCAAAATTGGTAAAAGAACATGTCAAAGATGTCTTGCAGCACATATCAAATGTGTCTAGACTAGAGTAAGTACAACAAAGAAAATAGAAGATGACAAACAACAATTTACTAACTTATATTGCATGAACAACTATTAAATCACTTCTTTATCATCTTGGTGGGCTTTAATCTGGACAAGTGAGTTGAATCTAATTACTTTTGAAGATATCGGAAACCTAATAAAGGAAAAAAAAAATTGCCAACAATGTAAGTCTTTCATCAAATTTCTCTACAATGTTCCATTAGCTTTTATAAACCAATGTTACAATTATAAATGATATTTTTTAGGTCATTGATGGTTATGGAGAGATCCTATTTGCTAACCAAAAGAGAAAAGGACAACAACAAACTTCATTTTTTTTCACATGCATAAGCTTGGTATGTTACTACTCTTTTATTTGATTTTCTCTGGAATTTATTTACTACTTTTTCTTGTTAAGATACTTCTTGAAGCCAGTTGTGTCACTAGTCTAATTTTCTCTGGCTAGTTATGTGCATTTAAAATTTCTCTGTGTGTATATTTCTGAAATTCCTGTCATTTCAACTTTCTTATAAGGGTTAATTACACTAATAGTCCCTATAGTTTGGGACTTGTGTCACTTTGGTCCCTGACTTTTCAATTGCGACACATTTGACCCTAAAGTTTGAATCTTGTTCCAAATAAGGACAATTGAAAATATTATTAGATTTTTCAAGGGTAAAATCGTCAATTTGATAAAATATAAACTAATTTGACAAAAATAAATGTCAAAAAAATATTTTTAATATTTTTAAAATTATTTTTATCCACCAATGATAAAATTATTTAAAATTAATAAAAATTACATGATTAATTTTTTAAAATTAATTTTACATGATCATCATCCAAACACATAATAAAAATTAATTTGTCAAAAAATAAATAAATAAATGTCTAAAAGATTTATCAATTTTACATAATTTTATTTTTAGTAGGTAGAAATAATTTTTAAAAATTCAAAAATATTTGCTTGACATTTATTTTTGTCAAATTAGTTTATATTTTATCAAATTGACAATTTTACCCTTGAAAATTCTAATTATATATTCAATTGTCCTTATTTGAAACAAGATTCAAAATTCAGGGTCAAATGTGTCACAATTAAAACGTCAGGGACCAAAGTGACACAAGCCCCAAACTATAGGGACTATTTGTGTAATTTGCCCTTCTTATAACTATTTTTTGATTTTCTCTAACCACAAAATTTCATCAAGATTGTCACGACCCGCTCCCCATACCCAAGGGTTAAGCATCGTGATAGCCAGTAATTGAGGTTACCTCCGGCCAATTCTTAAACAAATCAATAAACGTGAGCGGAAGTAATATTGAATGAGGGTATCAAAATAATCATTGGAGCTTCTATTTTTATTACAAAATGTATTGACCAAAAAGGCCAATATTTACATATAAAAAATATCATAAAAGTGTTATGTGTGTCTAATCCGCAGCCCTGCATCTAAGACTTTCCAAAAGCTATTTCTGAATTACATTGTTTCCTGAAAATTGGTAAATAGCTATAAGCACATGGCAGAGTGAGAAATATTATACCAAGAGTATAAGAGATACGAAATAACCATGGATAGTTAGTTAGTCCAAAACATGTACATAACTCAGTTTAGTAAATAAATCATTGACAGAAACTGAAATACAGAAATTATATAAATAAATAACCATAACCACGGTACCGAACAGACTAGAATAGAGGTCACAGGAGTGACTGTTAGAACAGAGGTATGGATTCAAGAGGTGGCTCGTACGGATCATAGAGGTGGCTCCCACAATAGTGTAGCACTTATCTCCGCACAACACTTTGCTCCGCACAGAACAGAGGTCAATGGATCCATGACAAACAGAGGACCACAAAGTGGTCAAACAGAGGCCAATGGTTATTTAAGTCATCCAAGGCATGGGACTCCCGTGGTGGTACTTACAAAACATAATTGTTTATAAGGTTATAGTCAAATATTCTTTAAAAGTAAAACAAACATATCCATGAGTTTTCTTTTCACAAATAGGGTTCAGAAATTAAATCACATAACTAAAATAGTAATACAATTTATAATAATTTATAAAACATAACTTGTATAAAATAAATATGGTAAGTTAAAACGTACGTAAAACATATAATGGTAACTCAAAGTATAATATAACTTACCTTAACTTTAATACCTCACTCTTTCTTTCCACTCCCAAAGACCCTTTCGACTTCCATTATTTTTTTCTTTCTTTTTCTTCCGTTCCTTTCTCTCTTCTTTCCCTTTCTTTCTTCCTTTCTTTCCTTTTCTACAGATCACCTCTCCCTATTTATAGAGAGGTGAACGCGTCATCTGGCCAACACGTGGCCCGCGTATCCCTCTCTCCAGATTCGATAATTAATTATATAGATTCATTCTTATTTTTATAAATATTTAAGATAATTACACTTTAACCCAATTTTCTAATATAATTATATAAATAAATTACCCTAATTAAATTACACTCTATCATAAACTAACAGAAAATTAATTATTTATTTTACTACCACATCCATCATTATTATTATTATTATCAATATTATTATTATTATTTATATTTTGACCCCTAAACTTTTAATAATTATATTGTTTTACAAAATTACACATAATAATATATATTAAATTATATATTTTCCTAACTGTAATTAAATAATATTAGTATAAATTCTACAGAATAATTAAAAATCTAGGTTGTTACAAAGATAACGGAAAATCAAACTTTCTGAGTCTTATTATTTGACAAACATCTTGAAACAGCATGGAGGGACTACAGGTTCCTCCATTTCCCAATAAATATCGAGGGCAATGAAAAGTCAACAGAAGAAAATCACTGAACCTTGCTAGTCTTAGACAAACAAGACAATTTATGGAGGCACTACAACTCACTAAGGTCAAAGAGGGATGATGCACAAGACAAATATATCAAAGATACAAAACAATTGGTAACGAGTGCAAATTTCTCTGATCGATGATAATGTTTATGTGATGATAATTTTCATAGAATCCCATTAATTTGTGTGTAAATTTCTTTGTTATTTAAAAATTATTTTTTTTATAGCAAGATTATACGGAGAATTTTTTGAAAGCTTGCCTTGAAAGAGAGGCACAATCATAACCCTCTTTCAAATTGATAGACTCACAAAACACAAATTATGACTTTGAATATGTCAACAATGTTCCACAACAAGACAATGATTCGTAAGTTTCATACAACATCTATAAATAAGATAATCTAATTTGAATATTTCTTAAAACTAACTATATCTATAATTTGTATGCAGTGTGGATTGTAGCCTCTTTGTATGCTATCTAATGAGACAATATAGCAACCATGAACCTATCAGCTCGAAATTGTCGACACAAGATGTAAGGTTGATGAGGGCAGAAATCATAGAAAGATTTGCAATCGAAGTTGGCCGGTCATGGACAGAACCAATTCAAATACCACCAGAAGAAGAACCAAAAGTATAATAGTGAAAGAACACTAGTGAAAGGAAGACAATGCACACAATGTAATTAGGAATAACCCTTCAATTTGTTTTTTCATTCATTGAAGAAATGATGATGTTTGACATATATGTATATATCTTTTTTTGACTAATATAAATTTCATAGCTATCAATGGTTAAATATATATTTTTTTATAATGCATGCTAAGTGGTGATTGTCAACACAATCCACACAGAGAAAATTGTCTGTAGAAATTTCTCTAGTATGAAGTTACCAGAATTTCACAGAGAAATTTAACTCGTATCGTGCCAAGAGGGTGCCTATATGATCTTGTAATCTGTAATGCACTGTGCTAGTATAAAACAATCATCAAATTTAAAAAACACAATGCACATAGTAATTTTCTCTACTATTGGAAAATTTTTCTGGATGAATTTGACCTCACAAAACACAATACACAGAGAATTTTCTCTGCTAGTGGCAAATTTCTCTGGATGAATTTGATTGGTATTGTAAACACACTACCTATAGTATGTTTCAACAAACACAATGCACACTGTAATTTTCTCTGCTATTGACAAATTTCTCTAGATGAATTTGACCTCACAAAACACAATGTACATTTCAACAAACATAATGTACATAGTAAAATTTTCTACTATTGGCAAATTTTTTTGGATGAATTTGACTAGTATTATAAAGGCGCTCCCAAAGTATATTTCTAAAAGCACAATACAAAAAGTAATTTTCACTGTTATTGGAAAAATTTTCTGGATGAATTTGATTGGTTTTATATACACACTGTCCAAAAAGTACATCTCACAAAAACAAAATACACAAAGTAATCCTCAAATGTATTATTCAATCAATAAATATATTATCCTTAACTATTTAACAAAGGTTCCTTACATGTCCTCTTATTATGGCGACCAATACTCTCACATCGACTACACTTCATCACCCTTTTAAACTCTCCAGTAGAAGCAATTATGTTTTTCTTTGGCCTATCAGCTGGTCCCTTACTCAATAGAAGTAAAATCATAGCATCATCAATGCTACACACAGGTTTTTCAACAGTCGAAACTGCGCCAATCGAAAACAAGTATGCTTGACGATACATATCAGCATGAAAAAATGGTTCAACAAATGAATTTAAATTCTTTTCACTCTTAAAAATTGCAACAATTGCATGTTGACATAGATATCCATTTATTTTCCATTTTCGACATGAAAAAGTTCTCAATCCAAGATCAACCATAACCGAAGGAAAATAATGTACTTCAAACACATTATCGAATGATAAACTCACATTCCATGTCCTCTCATCCATGAAAGCTTTCTCCAACACACTATCCATACAAGGACAGAGAACTTTATTCCATTTACTAGAGAACAGCCTCCTATCAGACCTCATATTCATGATTTGCAAATGTATCATGTCCACCAAATTTGTCATTGGCAAGTGCCGAGCTTCTCGTATCAATAAATTGAATGACTCAGCAACATTTGAATACATTTCACCATAACGTTTTCCCTCAAAATATGCATCACTCCAATTTTCATATGGTAAACTTCTCAAGAAAACACTCACAATGTCTCCTCCCTCACTTTTTAATTCATTTAACTTGAAATGGAATGATGCCTTTGTTGGCGCATATGCACATTCTGAAAACTTGGACACAATCGTCTTTCTAACCAAATTTGTGTTTCCACATGATAATTTATCCCTCAAATTTCTCTTTAGATGTTCAAGACAAAATCCATGATAGCAATTAGGGAAAAACCTAGCAATTCCTTCCACAATACCACAATGTTGATTTGATATGAAACTTATCACCTTCTCCGATCCTAATACTTCACATAAATGTTCAAGGAACCAACACCAATTGTCTTTATTCTCAGCATCAACAATGGCAAAAGCAATAGGGAAAAAACTTACAAAACAAATAGGAATAAGCATATTAGATATACACATGCAGAGAAAATTAGAACAATAAACAACAAGAGAAATTTGACACTGCCAACATCCAAAGAAACTTCACACAGTGGCCAAATCCAGAGAAAATTCACATAGTGGCAACCTTCAGAGAAAATTTACTTAGTGACCAACTCCAGAAAAAATTTACTTAGTGACCAACTCCAAAGAAAATTCACACATTGGCAACATCCAGAGAAAATTCACTTGGTGACCAATTACCGAGAAAATTCACATAATGACAACATCTAGAGAAAATTCACTTAGTGACCAACTATAGATAAAATTCACACAATGACAACATCCAGAGAAAATTCACACACTAACTAAAATCTAGAGAAAATTCACACAATGGCCATCTCCAGAGAAAATTCAAAGTGTTAGAGAAAAATCACAAAATATAACCATAAAAATAGAAAATTCACTCAATTCCCACATGTATAGAAAATTCATATACTTAGAGAAAATTAGACATATATACAATTACCTTCATTCCTATCTTTTCCTGTCGCAACAAGGATAACTCCTTTGTATCGTCCTTTAAAAAATGTTCCATTAAGAAACAACAATGACCGACAATATTTGAAACTAGCAATGCATGCATGAAAAGCCACAAACACTCTTTTGAAACGCTTATTATCTTCAAAATCTAACTCAAAACGACTACCTGGGTTGTTCTTTAATGCCTTATCAAAATACCACCGTAATTGATCGAATGACAAACAAGAATCCCCCTATGTACTACATTTTGCTTTTTCAACCCCCAACCAACCATAGTGATAACTGATTGAGATCCCATACTTGTCATTCATTTCTTTGACAACATTCACTAGACGAGTTAAAGGTTTTGCACTTACCTCTTCAAGTATCAGCCCAGAAACTAAGCTGGAAGTCATCATGACATGTTTATCAGTACAAACCGCCACACCATACGTATGTTCATTGTTCATTGTTCAAAGTTCTTATGTAAAAGAACCCGTTTGTTTTTTTAACTAAAGCATGTACACGCTACGTACATCCCCTTGATTCCTTATATGCATATTCTATTGGTAAAATATTACTTCGAAAATAATTAATTTAACAGAATCATTAAACAGATAAAAAATATATACAGAACAAGTGTTCACTTACAACTTTCTGCAGAATCAAACTTAGAACAAATTTTGTGATTGAGGCCAGTGTTTGGACACTGTGTCTTTAAGACAGAAATTCGTCCTTTCCTAGGTGCTTGAGAATAACGGATGTCCTGCCTCCAGGATTCAACAATCACCCCAAACAGATGCAGCACTGCAAACTGATTGTACAGCGAACCAGGCTGTGATATTTCGAACTCACACTAGATGCAAAATGAAGAATGTATGTTACAGAGAATGGAGAAGACTGAAACGGGAAAAATACTATTTCTTATCTGGAATGGAGGGTTGATATATATAGGCTGAGAAGTGCATAAACCGGAACAGATAACCGTTGAAAAGAACAGTCACCAGGCTGAGACGCGACTGTTGGAGAAGGAGAAAAGTTGCAACCGAAAAATTTAAAATCAAAATTTCAGATTTTGAATTTTTCCCACTGAAAATTATTTGAAAAAATTCAAATAATTTCAGAGCAAAAAATAAAGGACGGGTTAGACCCATACCCACACCCGCGCCCGCCCCGACCCGGCCGGCCGGACGGCGGCGCGCGCGTGTGGTGATGGTTTTAGGTTTGTCCATAACTCATCCTCCTACAAAACTTGGGTACCCCTTGGGGCCCAACCCAAGGTCTCCAACTTAGAGCTTATAAACACATTAAAACTCTTCCATGTTTCCTATGTGGGACAAGGTTATAGATACCAACCCATGGGAACCATACCAAACATTTTCATGTTTATAAGGCTTACTTCGGTATCAATTTCTCATTCACTCGTAAATGGTTTCGACCACCCGAGTATATATTCTTGTTCACCACATGGCAAGGAACATATTGCCACTCGGACCCACCCAAACCGAGGTGTGGAACCTACATTAATGAAAGCTCAAAATTACCGGAAATTAATGGTGATAAACCATTTTTCTCTAACAATCCCCCACATGAATGAAATTGAAAACGAATATGCAACAACATGCAGACACTGAGAGTACAAAACTGAAAATATCCTGCAAAGGATAGGTAGGCTTTGGCTTTGAACCTTCCCTTGTGAAAGACGATCGGGTTTACTGGCTGATTAATGAACATGATGTCTTGAACTATTCTGCCATTGGTGTAAACCGAGACAACAGTCTGTCACACAGTTTTATTTCCTTACACAATCTGGTTCTATCGGTTGTGCCCATTTTGGCCCTGGACAATTCCTGGTTTTCCTGAGTGCTCTAGAGAATTTTTTTTTTTTTTCCAATTCTCATAGAACCGGCCCAGTTCACACTCATATAGGTGATTCTCATTAAGAGTATTCTGCTATACCCCACTTGGATTTCCAAGATATAAATATCATTAAAAGCAAAGCTTAACCTGATTAGCGCTGCAGACATCACTATGTCATCATAGGAAATGGTATGAAATTTTTCCTTAGTGATACTAATGAGTCACACATAATTCGGTTGTCCCTTTGAACCTAGATTTTGGGATCTCCAGTCAGCTAGGTTGGGTTGCCATTAAGGCGACTCTTTAGTTAAAAGGCTTTAATCTTATTCCCCTCGATGATCTTAAAACTTGCTCTCTGGTCAAACCTTTGGTTAACGGATCCGCGATATTATCTTTTGGCCTTATGTACTCAATGGAGATAATTCTATTTGAGAGCAATTGCCTAACAGTATTGTGTCTACGTCGAATATGACGAGACTTACCGTTATACATATTATTTTGTGCTCTTGCTATTGCTGCTTGACAGTCACAATGAATGCAAATGGCTGGCACAGGTTTTGGCCACATTGGGATATCCTCTAGAAAGTGACGAAGCCACTCTCCTTCTTCACCTGCTTTATCTAAAGCGATAAATTCGGACTCCATTGTGGACCTTGCAATGCATGTCTGTTTGGTTGACTTCCATGAGACTGCTGCACCTCCCAGGGTAAAGACATAACCACTAGTAGACTTGGAGTCTTTAGTGTCTGAGATCCAATTAGCGTCACTATAACCCTCTAAAACTGCTGGATATCTCATATAGTTCAGCCCATAGTTTCGAGTATACTTTAGATATCTAAGTACCCTAACTATTGCTGTCCAGTGGTCTGTTCCTGGATTGCTTGTATACCTACTTAATCTACTAACTGCATATGCTAAATCTAGACGAGTGCAGTTCATGAGGTACATTAAGCTTCCGATGATCCGGGAGTATTCTACTTGTGATACATCTTCACCCATATTCTTCATCAAATGAAGATTAGCATTTATAGGGGTCTTAGCGAGACGATCGTCATGCTTGTTAAATTTCTCAAGTATTTTATCAACATAATGTCCTTGAGACAAGGTATATCCTTCAGATGTCTTTGTAATTTTTATTCCAAGTATAACATCTGCTATCCCATATCTTTCATGTCAAACTTAGAGTTCAACATTTTCTTGGTAGCTTTGATCATTTCATTATTACTACCAAGGATGAGCATATCATCTACATATAGGCAAACAATGACATATCCATTTTCTGTGTTTCTCACATAAACACATTTATCACATTCATTAATTTTAAATCCATTTGACATCATTACATTGTCAAATTTTTCATGCCATTTTTTGGGTGCTTGTTTTAGACCGTAAAGAGACTTCACAAGTTTGCACACTTTTTTCCCTTGCCCTAGAACCACGAACCCTTCTGGTTGTTCTATGTAAATTTCCTCATTCAAATCGCCATTCAAGAATGCAGTCTTAACATCCATTTGATGGATCTCAAGATTATACAAAGCTGCAATAGCTATTAACATTCAATAGACGTTATTCTTGTTACAGGTGAGTAAGTATCAAAATAATCTACTCCTTCAGTTTGCCTGTAACCTTTAACTACAAGTCTCGCCTTGTATTTATCAATTGAACCATCCGGCTTCATCTTCCTTTTAAAAATCCACTTGTAACCAAGAGGCTTACAGCCTGGTGGAAGATCCACCAATTCCCATGTATGATTTTGTAGGATTGATTCAATTTCACTATTGATAGCTTCTTTCCAGGAAGGAGCTTCAGGAGTAGACATCGCTTCTTTGAAAGTTCGAGGCTCCTCTTCCAATAAGTATGTTAAGAAATCAGGACCGAAAGATTTTTCTGTCCTAGCTCTTTTACTACGTCTGGGTTCCTCCTCGACTTTTTCCTCTGGGTTTTCCTCAACTTGCCTTTGATCATTGTCAAAACCAGCATCATATGTCCTTTTAGGCTCTTGTGTCAATTTACAAGGAAACATATTTTCAAAAAATGATGCATTCCTAGACTCGATAATTGTATTGACATGAATCTCTGTGTTCTCACTTTTATGTACTAAAAACCGATAGGCACTGCTGTTGTTTGCATATCCTATGAAAATACAATCAACAGTCTTGGGTCCAATTTTAACCCTTTTCGGTCCTGGTATTGCCACCTTAGCCAAACACCCCCACACTTTCAAGTATTTGTAGGAAGGCTTTCGACCTTTCCACAGTTCATAGGGTGTTTTATGACACTTCTTATGAGGAATTTTATTGAGAATATAATTAGCGGAAAAAATAGCTTCCCCCCACAAGTTCTGAGGTAACCCTGAACTTATTAACATGGCATTCATCATTTCTTTTAAAGTACGATTTTTCCGCTCAGCAACTCCATTTTGCTGAGGTGTATAAGGTGCAGTGGTTTGATGTATTATTCCTAATTGTGAACATAAGTCACCAAATGGTGCTTCATATTCACCACCTATGTCACTCCTTATAGTCTTTTTTTTCTTGCCAAGTTGATTCTCAACCTCAGCCTTAAATTCTATGAATTTTTCTAAAGCTTCATCTTTGCTTCGCAGCAAGTATACATAGCAGTACCGAGTGCTATCATCAATAAAGGTTATGAAATATTTTTTCCCTCCTCGTGTTTGAACAAATTTCAAATCACATATATCACTATGGATTAGATCCAGAGGTTCAATATTTCTTTCAATTGACTTAAAAGATGCCTTAGTCAATTTTGATTCAACACATACTTCACACTTATGATTTGCATCAAAATGAAATTTAGGTAGATATTCTAAGTTAATTAATCTACGTAAGGTATCATAATTAACATGTCCTAATCTACCATGCCACATATATAAAGACTCAACAAAGTAAGCAGAAGATGTGTTATTCTTATTAGAAATAGGAACCACTGTCATTACATTTAGTTTAAAGAGCCCATCGCTCAAGTACCCTTTCTCCACATATATCCCATTTTTAGTGAGTACAAATTTGTCAGATTCGAACACAAGGCGAAACCCGTTCTTGCTCAGCAATGATCCAGATACCAGGTTCTTCCGAATTTCTAGTACATGCAGCACTTCTTTCAAAGTAAGCTCTTTGCCTGATGTCATCTTGTGTACTACTTGTCCTTTGTCATCAACCTTGGAGGTAGAAGAATTGCCCATATAAAGTTGTTCCTCATTATCTACCAGTTGATATGTGGAGAACATATTTTTCTCAGAGCAAATGTGACGTGTAGCACTTGTGTCCACCCACCATGTTTTGAGGTTGTTTACCAAATTCACTTCAGACACCATTCCGGACATATGTAATCCCGAAATCATTGCACAAAGATTTTCCTCCTCTGTTATGTTGGCTTGAGCAGGTTTCTTTTTCATGGTTCGTTGAGTCCGACGCTTGTAACAATCTTTGGCACGATGTCCTTGCTTGTCACACACATAGCATTTGCCTGTGAAGTTTTGAATCTCTCTAGTCTTTGAACCAGAGCTTCGTTTTGAACTCTCACCAGGATACTTCCTCTTCTTACTGTTGTTCTTAGGCTTCTGTTCCACCACATTAGCCTTGGCCTCCATGAGATGACGCCCATTTTTCTTTTCAGACCCACGGTTGTCTTCTTCAATCTTCAACCGAACAATCAAGTACTCCAGTGACATCTCTTTGCGTTTGTGCTTTAAATAATTCTTGAAATCCCTCCAAGACAGCGGTAATTTTTCAATTATAGCTGCTACCTGAAAAGACTCACTCAGAGACATACCTTCTGCATGAATTTCATGCAAGATAAGTTGTAGATCTTGGACTTGACTGATCACCGTCTTGGAATCCATCATCTTATAATCCAGGAAGCGGCCAACAACAAATTTCTTTGTTCCTGCATCTTCCGTCTTATATTTGCGATCCAAGGAATCCCACAACGTTTTTGCTGTCTTGATTGGACTATACACATTGTAAAGCGTGTTGTCCAATCCATTGAGGATATAGTTCCTGCAGAGAAAGTCTGCATGTTTCCATACATCTACTGCAGCGACAACTTGCGCATCACCCTCATCTTCTTTCAGAGTTGGCGCATCTTCTCGTAAAAACCTTGCCAAATTCAGGGTAGTTAAATAAAATAACATTTTTTGTTGCCACCTTTTAAAATCGGTACCACTGAATTTTTCAGGTTTTTCCCAATGGTTCACTGGAACATGTCCATGACCCGGGCCATGAGTCAGAGTAGGAGTAACAACCGGAATAGAAACCACTGGTGGAGGCACAATGGGATTAGGAGTAATAACAGTACCCTCAGTTGCCATCTTTAACTTTAACTTTCTGATTAATAAAATAAATTAAATTAAACAGAAATTATTTTTCAATAGAATAAATAATCTAACAAAATTCTAGAACAAAATATTCTATAGGAAAATAAACAACTAAATAAATATGAGGAGATCAAGAATATACCTTTATTGGAAACAAACAAAATAAATAGTATAAACTAAATCAAACAAACAAACTGTTTAGGAGAATCAATTAAATTGACCAAATGAATTAACTTATCAAATTAATCAAATTATAATGACCAATAGTAATATGACTGAACAAAACAATTAATTATAGAGTCATACTGTGTAAGAAACATTACAATCTAATTTACACCAGAACATAAAAATACAGAATTCAAATGATAAATGGCAACCAGTAAATCATTAGACACAATGTACTGTATGTAGAAAAAAAAAACCTGTATACAATTAATCTTCCTTTAATACACAGTATATGCTAAAGACAATATGTACCAAAATTCCTAAAGACAAAACTAATCATGCTCCATGAATCCAAATAAATGGATAACCACATACAGCAACACTACTAATTTATTTAAACTCAAAATAGGAAAAAACAGTATTCTTATAATACAAAGAACCAATAAACCAGAAACCAAACATACTGCTCATGTACTAAAAGAAAACTTATTAAACACACATGGCATGTGATAAAACTACTAGTGCCCTCATGAAATAAAAAATAATAACAACCTAACAAACGTTAACATGCACCAGTCGAACTCATAAACAAACTGGAATAAAAACACACAAACTACTACAATATTTTGTAAATTAGATTTTAAACGAAGAATATCTTAACTGGATTACAAAAGTAAACCAGTAACCAAAGAAGTAAAGAATTTCTGTCTTAAAATTGTTGGTAAAATATTACTTCGAAAATAATTAATTTAACAGAATCATTAAACAGATAAAAAATATATACAGAACAAGTGTTCACTTACAACTTTCTGCAGAATCAAACTTAGAACAAATTTTGTGATTGAGGCCAGTGTTTGGACACTGTGTCTTTAAGACAGAAATTCGTCCTCTCCTAGGTGCTTGAGAATAACGGACGTCCTGCCTCCAGGATTCAACAATCACCCCAAACAGATGCAGCACTGCAAACTGATTGTACAGCGAACCAGGCTGTGATTTTTTCGAACTCACACAAGATGCAAAATGAAGAATATATGTTGCAGTGAATGGAGAAGACTGGAACGGAAATACTATTTATTATTTGGAATGGAGGGTTGATATATATAGGCTGAGAGGTGCCTAAACCGGAACAGATGACTGTTGAGAAGAACAGTCACCAGGTTGAGACGCAACTGTTGGAGAAGGAGAAGATTTGCAACCGAAAAATTTAAAATCAAAATTTCAGATTTTGAATTTTTCCCACTGAAAATTATTTGAAAAAATTCAAATAATTTCGGAGCAAAAAATAAAGGACGGGTTAGACCCATATCCACACCCGCGCCCGCCCCGACACGGCCGGCCGGACGGTGGCGGCGCGCGCGTGGTGATGGTTTTGGGTTTGTCCATAACTCCTCCTCCTACAAAACTGGGGTACCCCTTGGGGCCCAACCCAAGGTCTCCAACTTAGAGCTTATAAACACATTGAAACTCTTCCATGTTTCCTATGTGGGATAAGGTTATAGATACCAACCCATGGGAACCATACCAAACATTTTCATGTTTATAAGGCTTACTTCGGTATCAATTTCTCATTCACTCGTAAATGGTTTCGACCACCCGAGTATATATTCTTGTTCACCACATGGCAAGGAACGTATTGCCACTCGGACCCACCCAAACCGAGGTGTGGGACCTACATTAATGAAAGCTCAAAATTACCGGAAATTAATAGTGATAAACCATTTTTCTCTAACATATTCTGCTGTAACCCTCAGCTTGTTATTTATAACATACGTAAATTGAAAACCAACCTCAATAGCATACTTGTATAAAATAGTATGGAACTCAACCACACCACCCTCAAACTTTTGTCTAACACTCATAATATTATTTCGCCAACCAGCTGACAATAACACATTTTCTTGGTGATAACAAAACTTAGAGAGTGAATTCTTTTCAATAGCCACGAGCCTATCACATTTACCATGCACAACATCGACCCAATTAGACCCTACTTCATCCTCTTGATCAGAAGTACTACACTTAATAACTGAAACATCAACTATATCAACACCACGTGCACAAATAACCCTCAACATATTCAAAAAAATCAATATTATTTCGAACCATACAATTCGGATGGCCCACAATAGAATATGAAATACACATCGTCTCAGGTTTCAAATTCTCCTATGTTTTACACAAAATGTCAACCAATTCCTCAAAATTCAATTCGCATGAAACATTAATGACAATAGTATTATTTCCATATTTGCACAGCAACAACACTGCAGTGTCTATCTAAACTGAAAGAAAAAACATGAAAAATAACTTGTTCAATATAAAAACACTTTACAAGAACAACATAAAAGTCCAAAAAAATTTTGTGACACCCCAATTGTTTAATTAATTTAATAAAAATAAAGAAATGAATAAAATAAAATAAAATATTTGATTTTATAATTATACTCGCTAAAATGTAATCTTAAAATTAGGGGCATTATTATTACCAAAATAACAACATGATTAATATACATTTTTGGTACAAACCAAATATAACCGTGCAATTAGTAAACATTTGTGGGCCAAAGTAGAATTAATATCAATTAAAATGAGTTGTAAGCTAAAGAGGTTGGCTCATTCTCAAGCAAGGACGTGGCAATTGGTGAGATAAACAGCATAGGGAACCTAAGGGTTAGACTTTATATACCATAGCTTGCATGAATCAGCAAGCTTGTATTAATCAGCACAATTAGCCAACTATATAAGGGACTGGGACTGTAGCAAATGAACCAAACTGAAAAGAGAAAAAGAAAAAATAAATAAAAACACCCGAAATAGTAAGAGAAAGAGGAACTCAGAGCGATAGGAAAAAAGAAATAAATAAGGGTTAATATCATAAATGATTTTATTATTTTTATAAATTATCTTACGTAAATCAAAATTTTTTTTTTATTGATAATCAAGTTATTAATTTTATGAGCCCTGTTTGTTTAAAATTAAATCCATGGATATGTTTGTTTAAATTTTGAAATTTATTTGACAATGAGTATATAAGCATTTATTTTTATAAATACCACCACGGAGGTCCCATACCTTGGGGGACTTAAATAACCATTGGCCCTCAGAATTGTCACCTTAGTGACCCTCTGACGGTTCCATACATTGGGGACTTAAATAACTATTGGCCCTTTGATTAGTCACATTGTGACCCTCTATCTATCATGGATCCATTCACCCTCTGCTCTGTACTGTGGTTATGGTTATTTCGTTTATATGATTTTTGTAGTATATGTCTGCTATTAAAAATAATTTATTCGAATCAAACTATTCATCGTTTAGCCTAAATAATTATTTATAGTGATTTATATACCCTTATACTCTTGGTACAATATTCCTCATTCTGCCATGTGCTTATAGCTGTTAAAACCCTTTCAGGTGAAGAAACTTAAATAAAAGTGGTTTTACCCCACTAATCAGGACCCAGATTGCGATGAACACTATGTATTTTTTATTTTTTATTATTTACTTTTAATTATTATCTTACTTATGTTATAATAATTCTTATGCATACTTCAGACATTACCTACAGCATATTTCTTTTATTTCATTTCGTTGCATTATTTAATTTAATTACATAAAATTAATCTTGGAAATTTTAGAAGTTAACTCATTGCGAATTCAGCCCTAGACACCGGGATAGGTCGTGACAAATTTCTAATAATTATAATTTTCTTTGAATTATAATAACAAGCTTATAATTTTCTCTGAACTCAAATAAAAATTCAGAGACATTTACAAACTTATATTCACCTTCAAGATAACAAAAACAAAATCATAGAAAACTTAATGAATCCAGAAAAAATCACAGAGAAATTTAATGTTAACTATTAAACACAATCATAGACAAAAATCACATAGAAGATCTGTTATGAAATTATAAACTTCTCTGTGATTTTCATTGGACTACAAGCTTACAATTTTTTCTGTGTGATTGTGTAGTATTACACTCAAATCAAAATATAGAAAAATTTACAAACTTATATATATCTTCAAGATAACAAAAAACACTGCACTGTTCATCTAAATTGAAAGAAAAAACACAAAAAATAACTTTTACTGAGAAATAAAGCATTCAATTATATCCCCAATTCATATATCTAGTCTAGAGGACATTAAAAATAAAAAATAACAAACTTATAATAACATGTCCAAATAAAATTATGATTTTCTCTGAATTATAATAGCAAACTTATAATTTTCTCTGAACTACAAATAAAAGTTCAGAGAAATTTAATAACTTATATTCACTTTCAATATCACAAAAATAAAAACACAAACACATTAACATCAAATTGAAAAACATGCTGACTATTCTACACAAACTCAGATAAACTCATAAAGAAGATCTGTTATACTCACAAAACATTCAATTGAGAAATAAAAAATAAAAAATAAAAAATAACAAACTTATAATAACATGTCCATAACAAATTACAATTTTCTCTGTGATTTTCACTGGACTACAAACTTATAATTTTCTCTGTGATTTTTACTGAACTACAAACTTACAATTTTCTCTATGATTCTATCTGCATTATAAACTTATAATAATATGTCCATATGAACTTATAATTTTCTCTGTAATTTTCGTTGAATTATAATAACAAACTTACAATTTTCTCTGGACTATACCAACAAAAGTGCAGAAAAAACAGAGAACAAAACTTAGAGAACAAAAAATGATAAGAAATTTACACTTATCTCTGGTTTAAAGAAATTTCTCTGGTTTGAAAAAATAGAGAACAAAACTTATCATTGATAAGCATGTTGATGAAAAACAGAGCATGAAAAATGAACTCTAAAAATCAAAATTAACGAAATTGATCAAAAAATAGAGAATGAAAAATGAACTTCAAAAATCAAAATCAACTCTATCAAGCTGGCCTCTCTTTAAAATTAATCAATAACAGAGAATGAAAAATCAACTCAAAAAATCATAAACAACTTCATTGAGCTAGCCTCTCTTTTAAATTGATCAAAACTGAAAACAAAAACCTAATGCAAAATGCACTCGAAAAACTAATATGAAATCGGAATCCTTACATATTCAAAACAAAAATCGAAATCAATATGAAATCTCCATCGAAAACATACCTGATTCAACTCTACTGAAAAACCTACATGATTAACACCACTATAACACCTACACAATCATAGCAATCTTCATCGTCAAGTCCACTACAACACTTGTAAAATCCCTACAAAATCTCCACCGTGAAGTCCATCCCCATGAAATCTTCTACAAAACAGTAATAGAATATTCAGTTTGTCAAAATCCAAACAAACGTATGTTATAAAGAAGATAAATTAGGTATTTTACAACGTAAAATAAGGTTGAGAGACTTTAGACATCAAAAAATATTATTGTGGACCTCTCCTCCTACTAAAAGTTGGGCAGGGATCTTAGACTAATTTTTCAAAGTAAAAAAATAGTCAAACATAGCACGAGCCCGTTTGTTTTCAAAGGTAGAATAGAAGAGATTCATAGTAAGGGGATTGTTAGTGAGGGGATTAAGTAAAATTGTGTTTGTTTTGATGATAGTTGTTGATGTAGAGATTGTTAAATTATTTTTATATAAAATAAATATAAAATAATAAAACAAATAAAAAAATATAAAAAATACAAAAATACAAAAAATTAAACATTAATGTTCAAAAAAAAAAAATAAAATTGTCCAACATGTAAAAATTAAAAAATAAAATAAAATAATAAAATAAATAAAATTATGATTTTACTTAACAAAAAATACAAAAAATTAAATATTAATATTCAAAAAAATTGCCCAAGATGTAAAAAATAAAAAAGCATATAAAAAAAATAATCCAACAAACTATTTTCTAATACTAAGTTTTAAGTCTCCATCCTAATTCATTTCCCAAGGCCCATTATAATCCGAAGAGAATTATAAATCCCCTATCTATTTCTCAAAATAGGCATAATACTATTGAATCCTACCTCCATGTCAATCTGAGTCCCCCATTCATTATCTCTCAAAACAAACAGGCGCATGGTTAGAGTGTAATTTATCAAAACAATAACGATAGGTAGCCCGAAAATTCATAACTCAAATGACTCAAAACACTAAAAATGACATCATTTTAAATGTAAAATAATATCATTTTAACATATTCAAATCATTTGAGCCACACAAATTCGGCCACCAAACATTTTCCTTATCAAAATGTGCTCAAAAAAAAGCAAACGACGTCGTCAGAGTCAGTTTGTGTCTCGGTCGATGCCAAACCCTCCAATCCAACACGGTCGACTCTCTCTCTCTGAGGAGAATCGTCTCTGATCTGCTGAAAATGGAGGAAGCATCAATGGAGAAGACTCATCAGAATTGGCAGAAGAAGAAGAAGAAGAAGAAGCCATGGTTTTGGAGCTGGGCATTCGCTTCAATTCTCTTCAGACTCATCCTCATCTACTTCCCCCAAAACCTCTACTTGTCCTCTCGTCCCGAAGTCTCCACTCCTCTCACCTCCCTCCGCCGCCGTACTCTCTCTCTCTCTCTCTCTCTCTCTCGATATATATATATATATATATATAATTGTATGAATAATTGTGTATTTACTACATTTGCATATTTCGATTTTGCAGTGGCTGAAGGTTACTGGTTGAAACAGTCCTCGATGTCTCCCTATGCAGGTTTTTTCACTATCATGATTGATAATGCTGATTACTGATTTATTTACATATTAAGCTTAATTTGATACTATTTGTTTTTGGTTCTATAGGTTCAATGTATCATGGATCTCCTATTTTACTCTCAATCCTTGGTCCTCTCACTGTTAAAAGGTGCCATTTAATTTAGGCAATCCATGCTTCAAAGACAGCCTTAGGCTTCAATTCATTTAGTATAATTACTTACATGTATGTTTGTATATGTATAAGCACCTATGTTATGGTTACTTACTTACTGTATCATTTTATTGGGAACAGAATTGAAGGCCAGCCAAATCAACTTATTTGCAGGTAATATATTTTATTAATTTCTCTTAATTAGTACAGTTTTTGTTTTTTGTTTTGTTTTCTCTTGATAATTCTATCTGATTTTCATTTTGTTGCTGGTGTTTTTTTGATACATAAATATAAATCTGCTTTTGTTGTTGTTGTTGTTGTTCGTGTTAGTATTTAAAATTTTATTTTTCCCAGTACAATAAGAATCAACAGGGGCACAACCAACCAGATGTTACGAGTTGCCAGTAGTCATACCTTCTTTTTTTTTTTTTTTCTTCTGTTTATTCCTTACAGTGCTTTGTTAAATTCATGGGGACAAATTCTATTAACGTTGCTAACACAAGTTGCAATATAGAGATAGGCTGTGGTTTATATCAGTGGCAATACCATTTCTAATAGTAGTGGTTCAAGCAATAGAGAGGCATCAAATTTTTGGCAAAAAATCATTTTATTGTAGATTAAGGAGTTAGAAGGCGAAAAAGCTGAAAGAAACTCCTCACCTATGCACATTTCCTAAATTACATCCTGAGACGCTGGTGTTGTTAATTTTATTTGTATTGATCACTGATTAATGTGTAACTATTATAATTATTATTAGCGAACAATGGAAAAGAAGTTGGATATTAATTTGCATTCCTGAACGATTGTTACTTCTTTAGTTACACAGTATTTATTTGTTTTTTTGTTTTTATTTTCTTTCTTCCTGATAAGCAACTTCTTTAGTTACACAGTTAATATCAACACATTCTTGGATACAGTTTGGTTTTTGTCATTGCAGATTTTGTCACTGCAATGCTTATTCGTTCAACTGGCCTGAATCTTCAAAAAGCATATTCTCAAAGATTGAAATCACTAGGCCTTGTTGGACTGTTGGAAAATTCAGGTGAGTGTAAAATATTTATTTGATCGTGAAAAATGTCCTATAAATAATTGTTGTTGGATTCCATTTTTTTCCCCCTGTTTATTCCCTTATAAGCTGATGAATTACACTCTCCAAACTTTTTGCAGAGATTCTTTCATCTGGGGATATCGCTGCTCTGGTGTACTTATGGAATCCTTTTACCATAGTCAGTTGTGTGGGTTTGTCTACTTCTCCAATTGAAAATTTGGTCATCATACTGTCACTTTACGGAGCTTGTACACGTAAGAAACTGTAATTCTTTCTTTGCATAGTTCATGACTATTTTAATGCTTTTATGGGTCCTTTGAATTATTAAGTGAATTTTTCCCATCTTTAGTTGAATTTATCAACTCTTTAGTATAATTATTTGTGTCTTATTTTTTGTTTTCCAGTTTCAGATTCATTTGCATTGCTTGAAAACATTTCAAATCTGTTTTCTGTTTATGCTGTTGTTCAAAAGATTATTTGTTAGTCTTCTTAAGTAGGATTACAAGGATGACATAATGTGCATCCATTTTAAATTGAGATGACAATTACTCTTTAATCCTTTCTCCCTTTTTTGTGGTGACATGCAACTATGCAAGTCCTAGGTGTTTTGTGCTCATACCAGTTTTTATTACATAAAAAACTCCAGTTAGGAAATGAACACCTAGGTAATAATTATCATCATTTCTGTCCTTTCATTATTTTATATCTTGTCTTTTGAAATAAACTGTGATTTTGATGGTTGTTTATAGCTTACTTATCATATGCTAATAAAACTTGTCATTACATTTATGAAATTATCTGAGAAGAAGATTTTAATGACAAATTTAGAGCTTTGTGGTTAACAGCTAACATATAGTGGTCGTAAAAAAGGAAATCTTCATTACACGAAATGAAATTAATAATGTTGATATTGTGATTTTGCATTATGTAACAGGCATTAATTTCCCAATCTTTCTTGGGCCTTCTTTCCATACTAACCATGTTACTTAATTAATATTACTGGCAATTGAATTTTCTGTGGGGAAGGCTTATTTAATTGAGTAGTTATTGATTTTTTTGCATATAACATGTATCGGGCCATTTAGTGTCTTACTTCTGTTGGAGTGCAGGACAAATTCCATTGGCAGCTTTTGGATGGGTCATAGCAACACATTTGTCCCTTTATCCTGCTATTCTGATTGTACCGGTATGCTTTCCCTTCATCTGGTGTTTGTTGGGAACAATAGGTTCTTCATACAGAATACAGACTGAAATAACCAGTGAAATCTCCTACTAATTTTTCTTTCATTCATGTGCATCAACCTCTTATGATTTGTTAAATTTGGTTCATTCTTTTCCAGGTGATTCTTTTATTAGGTTATGGTCCAGATGCTCCCCCAAGGAAATTGTTACTGCAAAGGAATTCCTGTGAACTGACAGGTCAACAGAAGGAACTGAAAAATCAACCAGTGCAACTAATTTGTTTCTCTTGGAAACCAGTTTACGTGTTAGTTCTATGTGGCATTTCTGTTAAACAATATGGTGGTCTTCGGGAGATGTTTAAGAGGTAGCAATATGAAATATAGTCTCTTACCAAAAATATATATATATATATGAAATCTAGTATATCTTATTTTGAAGTCTAATGATTTTCAGTTTGATTTGTTGGGATATCCTCCAAGCATTGATGTGACTTTCTTTATCTATTTTGTACCTTTGAAGGACTTGTAACCTTTTTGTAAATGGAAATTAATCCTTCCCTTCCATCTATTACCAACTTAGATGGACTGTGTCTGTAATCATGAATTAATCCAACAACAGACACTGCTGATGTGTATTTAACGCAATTCACAGTGCTTTCTGAGATGCAATGCATGCCCTTTTTCCTGAATCAGTTCAACATGCTATTTATGTGTAATCTATGTTAATCCACTTGCACAAACAGTTGGAATGGAACCCCTTCTTTTTGTATTTTATGTGTGAGATACTTGCAAACTAAGTATCAATATAATTGAAACAAAATTACTTTGATTTTACACGATGTTGATTCTCTATGGACTATCCTGGACTGGACATGATGGTTTTATGATGATTTCTCCTATTTTTCTTAGTCATGAAGATGGCTTAATATAGATATTGGTAATGATTATTGTTTTTAAGTGTTATTGATTGTTCATGTGCATGGATAAATTCTACAGAACTTATGGGTTTATTCTCACAGTGGAAGACTTGTCTCCAAATATAGGCGTCTTGTGGTGAGTGCAAAGACATCTGTGTTGTTTGCTGTTTTTATGAAATGATTTAGTCCAACATTTAAGGTCTTTCACATCTATGATCTCTTTGTTTACTTGAATGCAGGTACTTCTTTGCGGAAGTGTTTGATTTTTTCAGAAATTTCTTTCTGATGGTTTTCCATTTAAATATTCTATTCATGATATTGCCATTAGCCATACGGCTAAACCATCGGCCTTGCTTTCTGGCTTTTGTGTACATTGCAATCTCATCAATGCTTAAATCTTACCCTTCAGTAAGTTTCATCTTTTCCTTGAAGTCCTATTTTCACCTGGATTGGAGTTCTTTGTGTGATTAACCAAAAAGTAAAGCAAATTGCTCTTTCATTTCCAGCATTAACAAGTTTCTCATTTTTTGATTTAGTTTTGAATTCTATGGCTGTTACTGTGCTGTCTTTTCCCTATAAATAAGGAAGTTATTGGTAGGAGACTATTGGACTGTAATCTTTCCGAGGGCTTGAGAAAGACCTCTAAAAAATTTTGAAAGCCTTTCTTCTTGACTGCTTAATTATCTTGCAGCTGCTAGCCACCTAATGAGATAATGCAACTTGAATCTTCCAAATAATGTTCTGAAATTTGAGATTTGCTAATTTGGAAAGTACTTTTTTTCTATCCGATGTCCTTTAGAACAAGTGAAAACAACAATTTGGCTTCTGAACCCTTAACTTTTATTGAAATCATAAATGCATTTATTGTGACTCAATTTCTTTGCTTTATATTTTTGACTGGTTCAAAATGGATCAGGTTGGAGACTCGGCTCTGTACTTGGGTTTGTTGGGTTTGTTTATCAATGAACTAGCAGGTAAGTTAGTACGGCCAGGTTTGTTTCTGATGGGTTTTAATGGATCAACATCTTAGGATTTCTACCTACAATGAAATGCAGATATGAAGTTCTCTTTCTTCCTCTTCTGTGGATACATTGGGGTTTCTCTCCTTAGCCCTGTGATGCACAACCTATGGATATGGAGGGTATGTTTTTGCCTGAGATTCACACACATGGCCACCGAAGTAGAAGTAACGTATTTGGATCATTGATTTATTGAATTATTTACAGGGCACTGGCAATGCGAACTTTTACTTTGCAACTGCCATGGCTTATGCTTGCCTGCAGGTTTGTTTAAACTCTTTTCTGAAACTCACTCTCTCTCTCTCTCTCTCTCTCTCTCTCTCTCAATTTTTAGTAAAATAGAACATGCTTTATTGGATGAGCACAAACCTACATATAGGTGGAGCACGCAAGAAGAAACTTTGCCTTTTCTCACATGCTATTTTTGGAGCACACTCACATAATGATAATTCTCATGCATTTATTAGCTCAAACCTATGAACAAAATCTCGTGCTTGCGCAATCGCACGCTACTGTGAATAATTCATTCTCTCTCTCTGTTTTGTTTGCTGTGCAGATTATTTTGGTGGTGGAGAGTGTGGGTGCGATGCTCAACCATGACAGGAAGATAAAAAAGCTATCTACCACGAACGCTTGAGATTGTGGATCTAACAAGAATATCATCATCTGCAACAAAGGTCCTTTTTGCCAGAAATTTTCGGATAATTTTCTCTCCCCTTGCTGCAATGGAGATGTCCAAAAGATTTTTTTTTTTTTTTTTTTAATTTTAATTTTTATAGCAGTCCCTTGAAACATGGTCCCCCATCACCTTTTGTATGTGTTTTTAATATTAAAAAAAAAATACAGAGAACTATTTAGCTTTGATAGATCAATTTTTTTGTGTCCTGTACACTATACGTGTCCACTGTACTTGCAGAAAATAGAACCATTTTCAATTTTCTTTCACTATTTTCATATTGGAATAGAGAAGTAAACACCATTTTGTCATCCAGAGTGTGAAGTGGTGGTATGAGATGTCCGTTCTTTCACCAATCTAGTTTTAATTTTTTTTAGAAAACATTTTGAAAATTAAATCAATTCATGTTTAGCACCAAAAAAAAAAAAAACCCCAGCTTCAAAAACTACATTTTGAGCTTTAAAAAAAAAAAGGCTAAAGTGGAAATTCCAAAACCAACTCTGTTTGATTTTGTTTTTATAATCTATTTTCTAAACTAAATAACTAAATACTAGTTTGGTCAAAAAAATGAAAAACTCCCAAGACATATGCTCTGTTTGGTTTCATTATCAAAATGTTTTTTTATAAAATAAATTTTTAAAAAAAAATAGTTTGATATAACAAAATATAAATAAATAAATAAAAGGATCGTCCGAAAGAAGAGAAATTTTTTCAAAAAAATTGTATGGGCTGGATTTTAAATTTGAAACTAAATAATTTGTAAATATGTTTTGCCAAAACGGGGTTAGTGACTCATGGAAGCCCAACCTATGGGCTGGATTGAAGCTAAAAAGAAGTTGGGCCTTCGGGCTCTACTACGCCCAAAAAAATGTAGAGTTTTTTTGGGTTAGTGCCCTAAACCTGGCCTGTTCTCTGGCCCAGACCAAAGCACAGTATTCTAAAGAATAAAGATTAGTTTTTAGAAAAAGGTGGGTCAGGCCATTAAATGTAGAGAATCATGTGCAGTTTCAGTACAACTGAAACAAACGATATATTCTAGTATGCATGAAGTTATGGACATGGTTTGTTTCAAGGCACGCTCGCTCTCTCTCTCTCTCTCTCTCTCATCGTTCTTTTATTTTATTTTTATATTTGCATTTTGCATCACCAAGTTACTAGGTTCATGGTTCCTAGGCCATTTTTATGATAGCCCTATGTCATGGATGACCACATCTCAAAACTACTTTTTTGGTGTATTACATTAACTCTAAATTTGTTTCCTCGTGATGAAAAAACAAACAAGCTTCTCTCCGCTCTGAAATTAGATTTGAGTATGTTATTGAGTTCGTACAGATTTACTATAGGGTTTTGTTTCGATAATCCGAACCGTTGAATATGTAGAATTTGTCGAGTACTTTATCCCTACAAAAAATCACGTTGATCGAATAATAATAGCTATTTGATCGGATCAAATTTTTGTCAATGGTAAATATAATTTTTAAAATAAATTATTAATAAAAATTTGAACCGATCAAGTAGTTATAGATATCCGATCAACATGATTTTTTGTAGGGATAAAATACTTGATGAGTTCTACATATTGCATGATTCGAATTATCGAAATAGGGCCTGTGGTGAGCCTCACGAGCCAAACAATATTATCCAATCCATAAAGTAGACTGAAAACAAGCCTATTCCAAATATATATATATATATATATATATAGAACTAGTGGTTAACATTATGCCAAGCAATTTGGGTGCAAGAAAAAAAAAAAAAAAAAACACAAGCAAAGAAATATATATATATATATATCTTCAGAGCTAGTTATTACAGACTTGGCGCTTGTTATCCTCTCGAAAAGCCAACTCTAATGCGTATCCCATGTATTATGCCCAAGAACCAACCCAGGTGATGTGATAGGGATCTACCCTGCCTATCTTGCCGCACACAAACGAATGCGCTTGCAAGGTGCTTAGTGTAAAACTCGCATCTTCAATGAGTTAGCACGTGACATGCTATCATCGCCAATCCTTGATGCCCTTGTCAGGAGAACATTACCTTACTTGCCTTCATGTTTATCTGTTTCCTACCCATGGGAACTTGCCTTGCATGGACACCACCCTTGGTGCCGACCCCATAATGAAGGTGCTTGGTGTAAGTTTCACGTACCATCCCCATCACAATGCCCCTAAGTTGGCTTTGATACCACTTATCACGGATTGAGAGTTTGTCATCCTCCTGAAAAGCCGACTCTACGAATGGTACAGCTTACCCTGTACATTATGCCTAAGGACCAACCCAAGTGATGCGATAGGGATCTACCGCCTGCCTTGCCGCTTACAAATGAATGCGCTTGCAAGATGCTTGGTGTAAAACTCGCATTTCTAATGAGTTGGTACGTGACATAGTGCTGATAATCGCTTGAAAACTCAATATGCGGAAAAATTATCTAGTAAATAATAAGGGGATACATGATCATGTATCTCCCTATTATTGAAGGACACATCACACATGCTATATAGATTTGATCTATTAAATAATTTTTTTTAAAAATGTTATTTTTAAAGAATGGCTTCTCTCCAATTTGATTCAAAATTCAGTCAATTTTGTGAGTGAAGTTGTAAGTTCAACAGCAGCTATAAAACTTCTCTTATAGAATTTGAATTGAAAATTTTAGGCTTTTTTTTTTTTGACTTTTAGACAACTTCTCTTTCTAATATTTTGACTTGTTCAGCTAAAAAATAACTTTTTTATCTGCTTTCTAAACATCACATGAGTCCAAATAGAAGCTAATCTGATTTTTCAAACTAACCTTGGGAGGAGTTCTATTATTTTGCTTTCTTGTGAAGTTAATATACAAAACACATATGCTAAGTAGTGAACAAAGAAAGTTATTATTGTCAAAGTTATGGAGTTGGACTTGTGACTAAGTTGACCTCACACTCACAAGTGTATCGGTAGGTTTTTTTTGACCAAAGTTTAAATCCTAAGTAGTACACAAGCAAATTGGTTTTGACCTCTATGCATGTGTTGGTGCTGGTGCTACTCTTCTCTTAAAATGGACAATTGACCATGTGTAACATGGCTTGCTTGCAAAATATAAAAATTATTCACATTAGTCTTGAGAAATACACCATTTTGTCATTGATTTTAGTATTAATCAATACTTGCACGAACCATGACTCATCCAAACAAGTCATTATATTCCATCCTCAAACAAATATATGCTTATTTGTTCCAATATACTTTTAATCACAATTGTATCTTGAGATTTTTACTATATCAATCAATTGAAAATATATTGATAACCGGGAGACATAAATTTTAGAGCGAGAAGATCTCTCAACCACTCATTTTGCACATCTGTCCTCTATCTCAACTTAACAAAGTCTTTCCTATAGAATTTTAATTTGTTTTGCATATAGTATTTATTTAATTATTTTGTTGTGGTACAAATGGGTTGCACCTGATAGTGATAATAATATATAAGAAAACTACAAATTGTAGTTAAAAAAAACTACAATATACCAACATTGTTAGGTAGCCTCCTTAGATACAACTGTACACCACCTAGTTTACACTAATCATAACACAATAAGTTAGCAATAGCATTTTAAAGTATACAATATTCAAACACTCTTCAATAATTAGAAGTTCAATTTCTCTATCATGATTTTCCTGCAATAACATTATTGTATTTTTTATCACAATAAGATACATCAAACAAAATATATAATTAAACGGTTCGAGTTAAAACTTGAATAAAATGACATTTAAATCACACACTAAAACAACGTAATTTTGCTTTAATTTTGAACAAAGGCTATTGAACTATAACACAACAAGACGATTGCAGAGATTAATCCTGATCCATATTAGCTATGTATATGGCCTTTGACACTTTGATAACTCAAATGGTTCTTGTTCTCTTTGATCATATATTAATATTATTATAGTTTCTATTTTGCTTTCTCAGCCATCATAGTCGAAGCTATATAGCTGCAAATATGAATGGCAGTGTTTATGTGAACGAGGCACCAAACACTCCCCTTCTGTAACTGCACTTAATGCATCCTATATGGGTAAACGTGTGTGTGTGTGTGTGTGTGTGTGTGTGAGAGAGAGAGAGAGAGAGAGAGAGAGAGAGAGAACTTGAGTGCATTGCAACTACAAGGTAGACAAGTACTTCATTGAAGTTTCCACCACCCACTTAACATAATACAATAATTTGAGAGTTGGCAAACTCTTTAAAGAAACATATTTTAAGCTAGAGATTCTAAATCTAGTAAAACATTTTGATTACAAACTAACTAAATTTAATATGGTCTTAACAAGTTCTCCTTACGCGTTGACACATCGGATCATTAGTTTTTCTAATTCCCTTCCAACTTAACGGGATTTAGATTCTTAATCTTAATTAAGTTACACTTATACTTTATAATAAGCACTTAATGGTTACGCATGACATCAAAAAATAATATGCTAATGTTGCTACATGTCAACACGGGAATGGTGTGCTAAGTTTTAATACTGCAACTGTTATGAATCACACAAACACCATCTAGGCAAGGCTAGATTCAGTTTATGCATTATCGTTATATTTCATATCCTATTACTGAGTCAGTGTTATTTGAATACCAATTTGAATACCAAGGCTAGCTGGAAAGCAATGATCTCTAAATTTGTTTATCTAAACCCTATAATTTCACAATAATAATCACACTTGATTGTTGTGGTTAGGTTATCTCTATCTATTGTGGGTGTTTTTTTTAATTTAATCAGGATTGTGCCTGAACCCGTAGTGAGCATATATTGGGCCTATTTTGACCCGGTTTGGTATTACTCAAATCTCGTATATGAGGGTTATTTTGGGATTTTAGTGAGATCCGGCTCATTATATTGTGCCTGTTTGGCACAGCTTATTTCAGCTTTCAGCTTAATTTAAGTTATTTTAATGTGTTTGGTTTAGCTTATAGCTTTTTAGAAGTCAGAAATCAGCTTATTCTTTGAGTGGGGCAGGAGATGCTTTAAGAATAAGCTGGAAATCAGCTTAAGCTGAAAGTTATAAGCTATAAGCTGTTTAGACATAAGCTATAAGCAGTTTCTCACAGCTCTACCAAACAGGACTATTCACTACTTTAAAAGTGAAAATTTTCTGTTATTCTTCCCCTATAGACATAGGCTTTAGCTCAAACTAAGTATTATCTTTGTGGGCTTTGTGTTTGTTCTGATTCCCCATCGCAACACTATTTTTCCACCTAGTGTGTCATTCACAGCATAACAAAGCATGTGCTCAAAAAAAACTTCTATGGAAGTACTAGAAAGGTAAAATTTGTAAGAGACTACCATCTTCTACACAGACCATAAAGAAATAACAACCCATGATTTGCTTAATCAATATGGAGACAACTAAACTCTACAGATAAACTATCATCATCAAGAGTGAGTTGATATATATATATATACTAGCAGATGGCACACGCAATGCGTGTATAATTCAAATAAATAAATATAAAATAAAATATTTACTAAATATTGACTTATTTTTAGAAGTAAGTTAAAAGCTGATTTTTTTAATTTTTTTAAAAAAATGTGTAAAAAAGTAGAAATGTGATATGATTTAAAAAAACCAAAAAGTTGACTTTTTGCTGAGTTTTCAAAATAGGCCATTGTGTGGTAGTGTAGTGGTAAAGGTCTTATTTGATGAATTCAAAATCTAAGGTTCGAGTCTTGTTTATCTTTTTTTTTTTTTTAATTAGAAAATAAATGACACGTGACATAATGAGAAACCACCAAATACTTGGACACTAAATCCAGTGCTCATATGATAGTATAGATAGATGATAAAGAGATTGCATAATCAAATCAAACTCCTGTAGAATAATTAGATCAGATCAACTAATGATTCTCTTATCAATATAATCATAAACTCTATGCTATGTATATTTGCATAGTTGGTTGGGCAGCTAAGTTAATTATGTTCTCGTGCCATAGAAAGGGCAGCCTAGTGTACAAAGTTCAATCCTGCCATTGCGGGTTTGGGAAGAGTCAAACACACAATCTTATCCCACATACTATGATTTTAGATCTACCTTTGTAGATTCTCAATCTTCTCATCAAAAGCTTCGCAATACCCTACATATTACACATCGCAATAGTACTCAAATTATTATTTATTTTCCTTTTTTGATAAAACATTTTCTCTTTCAATTTCTTTCTTTCTTAAAACTCAGGTCATATTTACAAAATCTTGGTGGAATTTCCAAATGACTTTATTGTGTCTGGCTTCTCCCAGAAATTACACACATACAATAGTTAGCTAATCACATGCTAAAACCTATTAAGGTCCCGTTTAGAAATAAATTATTTTAATAATTTTTAATTTTATATAAAAATATATAAAAAAATAAAAATATATAACAATTTATAATAATTTTTTAACTAATTGATAAACAACAGCTAAATAAAGAGTTGGCTGTATAAAGCTAATGACCATTTCACTGATATCACTGCTTTTGTGGTTAAAATATTTAATAATACATATTCCCGATGCGCTTAGCACAGACAATAAGAACCACTTCACCTTGTCCTCGAACTTGTCGCCTTGGCCTAACCTGAGGCATCTATAATAATTGTTACTACTATTTGTACTTTTCTATTAGTGGCAATCTCAAAATAATAATTTCTCTCAAAAATTTTAACTTTTTTCAATAGTATAATTATTATATTTTGAAAATATTAATTTTTTAATATTATTTTTTGATAACATATATATATATATTTTTTTGAGAATATCAATTGTTATAACTATACTTTTTGTATTATTAATAAATTTAAAAGAAAAACAAAATAATAAATTTATATTATTTTATTTCTTAATTTTTTTAAAAAAACTAATATTTGGAGATAATAAAAAATAGAATAAGAAACTAATATTTTGAAACGGAAGGAATACATATTTATATATATAAATCATAACTTCACTCTCATATGAGCTTGAGGGCATGTCAACTTGTCAAGTAACCTCAAACCTGCAAAATAATAATTATTGGTGTCGTTACCCTAATACAATTATTAGAGCATCCACAATGGACACATTAAGGATGATGTTAGTGTCAGATGTCTAGTTTTGGCCAGCTAAGTGTGTTGTTTGGTGTTGCAATAGAATTGTTAAGGGTAACGTTAGTGCTCAAAGCTAGTATCAGATGCTAAATTATGTGTTAACTACAGCCAGCGTTCTAGCCAGTGAGAGAGAAAGAGAAATAGAAATAGTAAGGTCGTCCGGCCGAATGTCCGACCAGTCGTCTGGTTGGACGTCCAAACCCTTGCTCCCAAACACAGAGATATACATAGAGAGAGAGAGAGCGCTAGCCTAATTTTGGCAAAAGAGTTGAGGGAATAAGCAAAATGGCGAAGCGTTTGATCCCAATATTTAACAAAGTTCTGGTGGAGAAGATCGTCCCTCCCTCCAAGACTACCATCGGTATTCTCCTCCCAGAGAAGTCCTCCAAGGTATCTCTACTCTCTCTCCCTCCCTCTATATATATATATATATATCAACACATGTATGTGGTTTGTAATTGATGATTTTGGTGTATTGTGGATGCAATTATTATAAAGTGGGGAATTTGATACCAGTGGGGGTCAAGAAAGGTGACACTGTATATGTGTTTATTATATATATATATATTCTTAACACACACTTTAACATATCCATTACACCACCACTCACTTTTTAAAATTAACAAGCTTTTAACACACATTTTTAGACCTCACTTTTATCACTTTTTGTCATATAACACACCTTAATACACGTTTTTAACACATTGTGGATGCTCTTAGTGGCATGGTTGGCATGGTTGGACTAGATCAATCTCTTGAAAGGCAAGTCAAGAGTGTATTTCATTTAATAAACCTAGCATTTTGCCTATATTTTATTTAAACTCTAAATCGCGTAGTAAAGAGCAAGTTTGATACAGGGACGAAGGATATTCAGAAAAATGATCCCATGGTGTCCTAATTAAATCCACTCCACTTTTAACTATCATGGATGCAAAGATGAGGTGAGCAACTGTTGTGGGTGTGTCTCAAATTCAATTCAAATGATGCTTATTACTCGTTGACAACTTGCACGATCCGGTTAATGGACTAATGACACCCAACCCATTATTTCTATTTGAGTCTATTTTGATCCAATTTACTACTTTCAGATACTTATGTATTATATTGGGTTATTTCGGGGTTCTAGGTTGTGAATAGGATTAAAGAAAGAGAGAACTGACTCATTGTAATATCTACATTCATAGTGAAACTCCTTTGTCATTCTTCGCACGTGAACATAAGCATATTGCCAAACCACGTAAATTCTTCTGTGTTTGTGTGTTTTTCTGATTTCGATTTTCTCTTCTTCGCCTTTGCCGTAAATTCTTGAGGGTAAATCATAATAAGGTCCCTTAAAGCACATCCAAAGAGATAAGAACCAATCAACTATTCAGTAATGATCCAAGCCTAGAACTTGCATAGATCAATACTCTTAAGCAGTATATTGGTAAGAGGCTAATCATCCCATCCAACCAACATATGTGATCTCCACCCTAATGTGGTGAAAATTATTCAGTGGTGCTCACAATACTGCCACAAATAGATCTCCACCATCCATTTGTGGCCACGTTAGTTTCTCCTAATATGGGTCCTCTGCATGTGGGTTCCTAGCAATAGATTAATGCATTCTACAATCAAGACAGGTAGGACCCCAATAAGTCCAAACCCACTCACCAGACATGAGAAATTCCACAGGTAATAAAATAAGTGTAAAGAGAACTTGACTTCATAGCACCACTTTTAAGTTTTAGAAAGTGTTATTATATGGAGTTGTTTAAGTTCCAAAATAAGGGCTAAAATGAGCTGTCATTGTTGTGCACCCCTAAGGCAGACCCTTTCCAAACCCTTGCCTTGCAGCTAAGCAATCTATGTCATCCTATTAAGCAATCCAATTAACAATTTGGATTCTTCTCTGCTAATTAATAGACCATTTAAGATTAAAAGCTAAAAGAACGGAAACAAAATCAGGAAAAGGAAAAACCTGGATTTTTCATATATTAAATGCAATGACTAATTTTTTGAAAATCCAGCACAATATAGTTCTTTCACAATATTTAAAATGTTCCTTTTGACTACCATTAATGGTCCGCACACGAGTTGTTAAAAAGTATCACAAAACCCAGAACCAGACAAGGTTTTAGGATCCCATGATCATGTTTTTTAGACCTGATGAACAGTGCCTAAATTCCTTTCCTGTATATGAAACTTCTTCCAATATTGTGTTAGCCACAATACAGTAACCTACCTACATTGTAATATTTGTTGATGGGATTGACCCATGGATCAGAGGACCCGTGGGGGTCGTGCTCTATGTGTCAAAATCAGTTAAAATTAAGCTTAAAACTGATTACTCAGCCTTGCTTACTTACATTGTAATAGTTGTTGATAGGATTGAGCCCATGGCTCAGAGGGCCAGTGGGGGTGGTGCTTCGTGTCGAAATCGGTTAAATTAAGCTCAAAACTGATTAATCAACCTTTTCTTACCTACAATATTGTCAATTATAAAAAAAATTAATTAAATAATTAATGGGAGGAAAAAAAACAAAAGCATATACAGTAGTTGTAGGCATATCAACAGCACCACACTAAAAATAACTACTGATGTAAGCAAGATTCAGTATTTGACAAGAGATTAGGAGTACAGCTAAAGAAGATCTAGGAAGAGATCTAATTCCCAAAAAAACAAAGAAGAAAAATGAAAGAAAGACAAGATCAACATGCGTGGCATCCCTCATGATATCAACTTCACATAGATACTATAGTATTTGGCATAGATAAGGCAAGGATTTATTAAGTTGTTGAAACACTAGATTCTATAATTTAATGATACATTGAAGATTGGTTTCATACTTAGTTGAGTCAGTCAGACAGATCCTTTGAACCTCTATCTTTTCAAATCCAGGAGAGAGCCCCTCAGTTTCTGCAGAAACTACCTAAAAAATGCCACATTTCTGCCTCGTGGTCCTTCAGTTTCAGTTAGGGATCCTCCGTCCCCAAAACCCACTGTCCCTTGTCTCCAATGCACTCTCAATCATACGATGCGGTGGGAATCTCAAAGTACGTAAATCTTGAGTACAATACGATCGTGCAACTGAGAGTGTATTGGGGACATTGGAAAAGAATTTTTGGTACAGAAAATTGCTTACCTTCAGTTTCGTGTTTTATGTACTGTTAATAAACAAATAAAACCAGAGAGAGAGGAAACATCGTGTAAGCTTCATCGTCATGCTAGGCTTTTTACACAGATTTTTATAAATGGCGTTGACAAAAGATAATGGGTGGTCTCTAGACAAAATTATTCTACCTATATTATTGTATTCTTATCTCCAACTACTTGTACAGCTTTTTGAGCAACCAACTTCACAATAACTAAGACAGCCAACTTAATTCTATTATTCTATCCATCTTATGAATTCTAGCTTGCCTATTTAAGTGTCCCCTCATGAACTCTCAGATACATGCCAGCACTTTCTTCTCTTCATTCTCTTCTCTTAATTCTTCCCTCAACTCAAGATCTTCTCTTGCTTTCCTCTATTCATTAAAAGTAAATATGGGGCCAGTTGCTTTGTGCATTGTAGCTTTGGTTATCATAAGCATCACCCACTGGGTTTACAGGTGGAGGAATCCTAGATGCAATGGAGAACTCCCGCCAGGTTCAATGGGTTTGCCACTCCTTGGCGAGACTCTTCAGTTCTTCACCCCCAACCGTTCATCCGACATTCCTCCTTTCATCAAAAAGCGGATGGAAAGGTAATACAACATCACCAACATCATCATCATCCTCAATGTTTATCTTGTTATAACATGTTCTATTGTTACTTTTTTAGATATGGTCCAATATTCCGAACAAGTTTGGTGGGACGGCCAGTTATTATATCGACAGACCCAGAACTTAGTCATTTTATCTTTCAAAAAGAGGGGCAATTATTCCAGAGTTGGTACCCAGATACCTTCACAGAGATCTTTGGACGACAAAATGTGGGTTCCCTACATGGGTTCATGTACAAGTACCTCAAGAATATGGTGCTAAATTTATTTGGTCCTGAGAGCCTTAAAAAGATGCTCCCTGAAGTTGAACAGGCAGCATGTAGAAACTTGAACAGGTGGTCGGGTAAGGAGTCTGTTGAATTAAAGGACTCTACTGCAAGTGTAAGTTCAGGCTAACCAATAACCACTACTTCTTGTGATCCAAATTCACTAAGATTTTGTTGATTGAATGAATTCTTATGATAATTTAATGTTCAATTACAGATGATATTTGATCTGACTGCAAAGAAACTGATTAGTTACGATCCAGAAAAGTCATCTGAGAATCTGAGAGAGAATTTTGTTGCTTTCATACAAGGATTAATTTCCTTCCCTATGAATATTCCTGGAACTGCATACCACAAGTGTTTACAGGTATATCAAAACCTTTCATGTTAATCTTGGTTGTAAGATAACAAACACTTACCACTGATAATTATTGTCTGTGACACTTGGTCCATTGGTTTTGACTTGTCTGAGTTGGTTCAGGGAAGGAAGAAGGCAATGAGGATGTTGAAGAACATGTTACAGGAAAGACGGGCAAAGCCTAGGGAGCAGCAAAGTGATTTCTTTGATTACGTCCTTGAAGAACTTGGGAAAGACGATACACTCCTCACAGAGGCTATCGCTCTGGATTTAATGTTTGTGCTACTGTTTGCTAGCTTTGAGACGACTTCCCTGGCTCTAACTATGGCCACCAAATTTCTTCTGGACCATCCTTTGGTGCTCAGGGAATTAACGGTCAGTGACTATAATGCATTTCCACACACACACACACAAAACAAAACAAAACAAAAAAAACACCATTTTTTTATCCAATCCTATACTGCTACCCCAATTGACATGCTCTGTATACCCCCCCGGCAGGAAGAACATGAGGCAATTTTAAGAAGACGGGAAGGTCCAAATTCTGGACTTACATGGAAAGAATATAAATCAATGACATTTACGTTCCAGGTGGGTTAAGAAGTCCCTTTTTTATTTATTTTTCTTCCTATCATACAGAACAGGCCCAAAGAAGGAAAAAAAAATCTACTAGTATTTAAATTCCGTGGTGCTAACTGTTAAAGTAAAATTGCAGTTCATCAATGAAACAGTCAGGATGGCAAATATAGTTCCAGTAATTTTCAGAAAAGCACTACAAGAAATCAATTTTAAGGGTATGTATACAGTTAACTGGTCAATTTCTAGCCATAGTACTTGAATTTGTTCATACAAAAGAAAAACACATCCATTTTGACAAACCTTAAAATAAAACGGGGATAAATGCAGGCTATACCATTCCAGCTGGTTGGGCGGTTGTGGTCTGTCCTCCAGCTATACACTTGAACCCTGCCAAATATGAAGATCCCCTTCAATTCAATCCAGGGAGATGGGAGGTAAGTTGATTGTTCCAAAATTACCTGCGTTTATATTGTTTATTTGATTTTCACCGGCAATTATTTAACTGCTAATCAGACACTGCTGTCAGTTGTACTTCTGAAAATTTCAGTCTTTCTCCTGAATTCTCATCTGATAAAAAATGGTGACATATAGGGAATGGAATTGAATGGTGCATCCAAACATTTCATGGCTTTTGGGGGTGGCATGAGATTTTGTGTTGGAACGGACTTCACCAAAGTGCAAATGGCTGTCTTTCTCCACTGCTTGGTTACGAAGTACAGGTAAAAGATTCATATATTAAATGTCTAAGCAACTATGCATGAGAGAGACAAAGAGAGAGTAAACCTTTTACATTTGAAATTGTCAGGTGGCAAGCGATCAAAGGAGGAGAGATTGTTCGAACTCCTGGTCTACAATTTCCAAAGGGTTTTCATGTTCAGTTCACTGAGAAAAATGAATTGAAACAAGAGCCAACAAATAATGCTATTTAATCAAAAACAGTTAGTGCACAAAGAATTCATTTCTACGGCTAGAGGCATAACATCAGCTATGGAAGAGATTATTATCAAGAAAACATTCAAACAATGGATAAATGGGGGAAGCAATTAAAGTGGTTTCTCCACAAACTAAGAATGATCTGAAGAAATACAGTTCATGAGGATCACATTAAAAAAAAACAAAGCTTTTAAGCTTTTTTGTTTATTATATTTAAACACTAATATGTGAAAGGCATGAAAAAAAGTTTGTACAAGTCTCATACAGAACACAATCATCAATATAAGAAAGTACCTGTAATAATGAGCATAAATGTTTTTGCATTACCTTTTGCGCATACTATCTCCTCTTAGTATTATAATATTACATCTGTCACTTGGATGGGGTCAATAGGTGATTAAGAAGGTCCATGGCTTAGGTTGGTGATCTCCATTGCACTTAGAGGGCTGCCGCCTTCTGCATCACTCTTTATGCATTCTAAATCTAGTATTAGAATATTACATCTGTCGAAAGCTCAGCATTACTAAATAAATAATTAAAGGGAAAAGAGAAGAAAGAATGACAAAAAGCTTTGCTTTAAATTTGTGAAGTGTAAATAAACTGTAACAAGCATTGATATCTATCCAAATCCAACTATTTTCTGTATTAAACGTGCAGCTTAGAATGTATTTCACCAAAAGGCCCATGTTTGTGCTTGTAATGATCCGTCTGATTTTCATCACTATATCTAGTAATTTTGGACAAGCCTTCTATTGCTTCCTTTTCTTTTCTGTGTCTATGGTGGCCAACATGGTCAACCTCCCCTTTATCTAAGTACATCTGCCGCATGATACGGGTGCCCTTGGTTTTGCCATGTTTGTGCTTGTCTTTATGGACATGGTGAAGATAGTAATAATAATCAGTGTCCAGTTCTGAATGGTCATGCCTCTGCTCGGTATGAAAACTTCTTCGCTTCTTTTGGGTATCATACTTATGATGCCTTCTTTGCAGCTTGTGATGTTTCTTTTGATGTATTCTCGAAACATCAGCATTATATCTATGCTTCTGCATATTACCAATTCTTTGTTCATCAGCCTGAAAATAATCTTCCCACCAGTCACAAAGAGGATCAAAGAACCCTTTTTGATGTAGAAGCCAGAGTAGCACAACCACTGCAACTCAACATTGAAATACATTGAATTATTGCTTGCTCTAAGATGCAGAGATCAACCATATTTATCAGTAATTTCAAGTAACTAGTTAGATTACCACCTGTTGGGAAAATTGCCAAAAGTAGACCAAACATCACTATCCAACTCATACAAATATACTGTACGTGGCAGCTGAAGTCGAAAAACCCAGAGCATTTCCTTCTGCTCAACTCAATGGAAATATCATTAAATGCATGCCAGGATAATAACATCAACTACACATAATTATTAAGGAATCAAAACGGCTATGCAATCTGATAGACAAAACTTGCACATTCTGTCCTAGGTTCACTAACAGTGAAAAAAAACTAAACACGACAGTACATTTACATGATGTATAGATATTGTTCTTCCAAAACAAATACCTGCAAGTATTGCCAGTGAAAAAGTCTGCCAAACCATCCCAGAAGTTTTTCCACAAGATCTCAATAGATTCAAAGAAACCATGTATACTGGTCTTTGGTGGTTGAAAAGGAATCTGTAACAAGATTGCATGTGAATCAAACTCCTGCAAAACTATAAGGCTGTATATACACAATGGTTATAGCCCCAATAATTCTAATGATTGGCTAATTACTCAATCCAAACATAATTATATGTTGGGATCTTATCAGAAGTCAGAGTCACTGCATGTACCTTTTTAGGTAAGTACAAATGTCTGTACCATGGCCTCAATAAGAGTTTCATTTTTAAAGAGTATTAGTTTATCACTATAAATCTACCGGCAAACCTGTGATCCATTCTCAATAACAGTGGCAGTAGTAGTAAATTGGCACTCCGCTCTATCAACTTCACTAAAACCAGAGTCCTTCAGTATAGCTGCAACCAAACAAAACTACATGGACTTAGCTTTGACGTTCACTAGAATCACTACCACCTTATTTACCATTCCAGGAAGCAGCCAAAAGGGCCATGTAAACCTAGTACTCAATCATACCTGCACACACATATTTTGCAGCTTGATCAGTTGTAGGGTACAATTTGAAAGATCGAGTTGTAATTTCTTTTGGCTTCATTATGTAATACTGTTCCTGCAATGTTTTAAAATTTTCAAAAACATTATCCCTTGTGAAATTATATCCATGACACTAGTTTGAACTTAAGTTTTCAAATTAATACCTCCATTTGGCCAACACTTGTTGAGCAATCAAACTGCAAGATGAAAATTGTCATTACAATTGAGTTCAGAAAAACAACTACAACTCAAGCAGACGTTATGCACTAGTGGAAACACATAAATAAAAAATTGCTGTCCTCAAATCAAAACTTGCAGTAAATTTTGGCTGTTGACAAAACCGAAAATACTAAAATAGGTACAGCAAGGCAGTTGTAAAACTTCAAGGTCACTCTTCTCTTGTACTGTTCAACAGTTCCTTCTCAGCAGCCAAACAAAAGAGAATCTTAAAAATTTCATTACATTCTGTCTTTGAAAAACTAATATTACAGTAGTACATAAATACCTAATTATCTACTTTGGGTAGAATAAATGAGAAAATCCTAGTAAGTTACAAATCAACTTTTATGTTGTCGTAGCCGAACTAGGTGTTTCATTGGCTTCAATGAAAGTGAGTTAAGAAACAATGAGTTAAGTCAATCCTTGACAGATGTTACAATTCTACAAGAATAAGAAAAAGAAAAAATCCAGTCACTCTCAAATAGAAGCAGCATGTACAAATTAAGCATTTAAACAACCTCAATAATGCCAATCTGACTCCTCTATAAAACTATATCTATTTTTTTTTAAATCAAATTGTTCCACATTGTAGTTGAAAATTGTTCCATTATACTAACTACTCCCATTTATCAGATGAAATATCAAGAAATAATATAGTTCCTGAAAATGAAATTCCAAAATCTAGTACTGCATACAATTAATCTAGCAAGTCCTGACATTTTACCCAAATATAAAATCTTATTATTGAATCCATCATAGAGAAATAAACTCACTCAACATGCAAGCAATAGGGCTCAGCATGGAAGATACTGATATATTTTTGTTGCATGATAGAACATGAAAGATACAGTTAGGCTGTATGAAAGGTTCATTGGGGATACCGTAAGGCTGTATGATGCTTCCACTTCACCAATATTTTTAGTAGTGATGGTAGCAGTCCCAAATTGAGTGAGGGCTTCAAAAGTTGGCACAGTAATGCTTAAAATTTTTCCAGGGCTCCTACAAAAATATTGAGATATGTGATACAACAAGGACCATTCGAAGGAAGGAAAAAAAAACACTAACTAGCTAACAATATTGCATAAGAGGATTCTACTAGAATATGTAAATAGAGCATAAAACGCATTATGCTAGAGCCCTTATTTTGTTCAATATAATAACTGAAATTATTCTATATAATAACAAAAAGGATACTGCCAACAAAGTGCCCATGGGGCATAAGAAAAAGAAAAACACGAGACACTTTTCACTAATTTCAAAATAGAGTTCAACCTTTTTACCTATTTCCAAAACACTTTTCACTCAAATGCTCATACTATAAACAATGTACCCAGAGCACCTGTTAACATTTGCCTAACTGAAACAATCAAATGCGCATGTTTGTGTGTGCTAAATACAAAAATACAAATCCATTTTGCTCCAAATCCTAAATTTGCAACGTCTCAGAGAAAATGATGATGTTAAAGATAAATGGGTGGCAATAAATATAAAAAAGAATATTTTCTTTTTTAAAAGAAGGACTGCATGGAGGGCTAAAGGTTGCGGAAATTGAGGATTGAGTTAAATAATTCCATTGTGTATGACGAAGATCAGATCAAATGAGTGCATTTATATAAGAGAGGGTTGAAATAGTTGCACGCAGTAGTACCAGCAAAAGAGGAATGCCAAAAAGAGAATGCAGGTTGAGTTTATGATGGTCTATGACATAGCAGACAATATGAACCTAAGTAGAATGGAATGATTAAAAAATAAAAAAACAGAACATGAATTTTTATTTTTGTATTACTATTTACTACTCAATACTGTTCATGTAGCTGGCTCTACGTAGTTAAATTTTAAGATTTTTTAAACACATGAACTGTCAGAAGCATGGATTTTGGTTATAATAATAATATCCAAAAATTAATGTCATTATCTGAAGGCATTAATCTCAAGGAATTAACTACTAACCTTTGGTTGACATATTCTATGTCATCAGCACTTAGTTCTATCAAGAGGTTTGTATTAAGAACTTCAGTTATTCCTATGGAGAATGAATGACTCCCTGAATTCTGCAGACAACAGCAATAGTAAATGATTAAAAATCCAAATAATAGACATCCTTAAGTATATGACATCCATAGTTGCTAAAACATAACTGGATGCTGGTTTATCCTTTCAAACCTCTCTTGCACAACATAAAGTGGTGACTGTTTCCTACTGATTCGGTTCATATCAGCCTGTCAAAAGGAAGATTCTTATCAAGTCAAAGCCACAATACGAGACTTGCAAAATGGCATTCTTAACATTTAAAGACCAAACATTCACAGCCCACAAAAATGATTTACTCGAGATTATTCATCTTAAAAGCTTTTCCAATTTCTTAAAAAAGATTGCCATCGTAGAAGACAAAAATTGCTAATAAAGCATTTAGTTGAACCAGACGAAAAATAATCAACATAAATTACAAAAATCAACCAGGGAAACACTTAGTTTAACAATGTTTGCATTTGATGTGTTATGTACATTAAAAAATGACGAAACATGCATATTTTGCACCATAAAGGATCAAAATCTATGTCCCATAAAGGATCAAAATCTATGTGAAAGTCCTCTAAACGGAAAAGAAGAAATATATTTCACATAGGCAAGGTGATATATTTCACAGAGGTATAAGGTGCCCTATTGGCATATTAGTTGTGCTATGTAGGAAATGGCTGATCAACACTGCTATAAATGTCAATAAGACATGCAATTGACAGAGATATTCAAAACAAAACAAAACAAAATTCTTTTAAACATGAATGGCTAGGATGATAGGGGGAATTCTCGGTAATTAATTCCAGTTTTAAGTTACTAACCTCCCAGAAGTTCCACAACTGATTATGCAAGCAACTCCAAAATGGGGATGAGCAGAAATCCGGCTGCCCATTGAAAGCGTCATAACCCACACCAATTTTGTTACATTCAAGACCATCTAAAGTAAATCTAACTCTCTCAATCAGCATCCACATAGAAAAGTTCCTTCCCAGATTTTGTGGTTGACCTGGGCCACCCTTCAACAGGAGAAACAAGAATGCACTCAGCAACATGAAACCATATAAAACATAAAACAGTATAATAAAGATTGACAAGAAAAAAAAAATATCAATCCTCACTAATACAAAGCAGAAAATCAGCACACAATACAAGAAATATAACATCTACAAGTAGATAAACTATTATAAAATAAGACTAGAACCAGCAAGAAACAAGAAAAGGTGATACACAATATTGTCAACACAATTATAAATATGCCTTAATTTAGGTATATTGACTGACTGAGTTAGCTACTTGACAGTATGATAGCCATAATTAGACCCATAGACAAATCTTTCTGGTGATAATAATTCAAGTTTATAAAAAGTATTATGGCATAAACAATAGTCGTGCTGTCCAGCCACACTTATTCCTTCTTTTTTTTTTTTCAAACTTCATTCAGCAAATGTGGTTCCAGTTCAATATGTGGTCCCCCAGTTTCTAGGACTGGTAAATGTCTTTGTGATCAAGGGATGTTGGACATGGGTATGGTTGTAAAACTGATGAACCCGAAAAGAATGCATGCTGAATCAGTTCCATTAACAGTGGACAAACATTGAGATAGTGAACATATCCCGTTGGCTGTCAGTGGACAAACTTGAGTGGCTCCCATGGTGAGAGCATGTCACTGCATGCCAACAGGGAGACGGACTGGGGAACGGCTCCTCGTGGGGCCTTCCCAGGAGTCGAACAGTGGCAAATTCAGAAATATGGACAACTGAATGTAAGATAAGCTGTCTTCAGTTTTTTGTGTTTTGTAAACTCAACTTTTATTAAGTCCCGTATGGGCATTACTACAGGCAAGGAATGGCTGTGCAGCTCAATTGGGTAACATTGGGGTGAAGCAGACTTAGGCTTTGCCCAATTGGTGCACCCTCCGAGGAATTGAATGAGTTCCTTTTAGCAAATATAGCAAGAATTGCTTTTGTTAGACTTTATTAACTTTTTGTGTTCTATTTCCCCATGTAGCCAAAAAAAAAAAAAAATGAAGAATGCAAGTCAAAATTAGATCAGCAAAGCTAGCATACCTGACTTGGAATAACAAGGTAGTAATCCTCAAATGAAGGAATATTAGTGTATCCAACATAATCTCCAATAAGATTTGCTCGTAAGAAATTATCATTGGATGTTACTGTTCTATTCCCAGGGCCCACAATCACGTCCTGTAAGCAAAAATCTCCAAAAGCATTTTCCTGATTAACTTCTAAAAAATATGCTGAGTTCAATATCTAACTAGAAAGAATATAGTAAACATGAAATATAAAAAAATACTCAGACCAATCATTATTTGGAAGAAAATAAAGATAAATGTTGATGAGATAATCATTGATTTAGATAAATAGGATATCATCCAGAATGTAAGCCATGCCAGGTCATTAAGCATAGTCAAGGTAAAGGTTAACCTGTGCAGCAATTCACATACTTTAACATAAGAAAATGATAAGGAAGAAATTGAATATGGGGAGTGGTCTACAGAGCACAGAAATGTGATGAACTTTCATATCTTCCTTCCATATTGAGAAGAACAAAGCCAATTGGAAATGAACATAATCAAACCTACTTGAGTTTCAGCATTAAGTGAGAGGGCATTCACACCAGAAATGCTGATCTCAATTCAAGACAATAATAATTTTTTTAAAATGTCCAAGGCAGGCCTTTAATTTTTGTAATTCAGACTTCAAGTAGTACGAACTATTGTTTATGTCAAGAAATTGGATGGATAAGCAGAAGATCGGAAAAAACCTTCTCCGAAAATTGTGCAGTGTGAAGGAAAAATTATAAAAGCTGACTGCAACAACTTGAATGATAACACGTAGGTTAGTGACAGATGACAGATATAGCACAAGGATGCACAAAAACTACACACCGATATTTTAGATGCCGTCTTCACCTCAATCCGAATGCTAAATCCCACTGAGCGCTGTCCAATACCAAAAACATGGAACCTAAATGGATAAGAAGAAAAAAAATGTGGCATCAAAAAAGGATATTTGAAGATTGAGAACAAAAACTAAACAGTAATGGAAACCTTGAGTCAACAAGCATATAGCTAAATTCAAACACAATGTGTTTCTCATTGTGTCTAACCCAAAATGGAATAGCATTAGTATTAACAAGCTACAGCCTCCACATGGACTAAGTAATATCAGATGAAATAAATCTTAATAGTCAACAAGCATATACCTAAATTTAAACACAATGTGTTTCTCATTGTGTCTAACCCAAAATAGAATAGTATTAGTATTAACAAGCTACAGCCTCCACATGGAGTAAGTAATGATAAATAGCAGATGAAATAAACCTTAATAGTCAGTTATAATCCATTAAGTTCCTCACCATTTGATTTTCATAAATAATCATAATCTTGATTTATTTTGTTGAGAACAAAGTATTCAAGTAAAAAGATCCTAAACTTGACACTACTGGAAAAACTTCTGTGATACTTCAAGAAGTGCAGCTTTGCCAACAACTTAACATAAAATCAAAAACAGACAATCACATGGACCTACAAAAAATGATGTCCATTAATTGCTTTAAAAAATTGCCAACCTTTTTTATGTATGCACCTGACCACATTGCATATCTTAATTTATCATTACAAATTTCATAGATTAATGGATCCACCTATCAAAACAAAATTACTGAAAGAAAGAATCCAGGCCATACCAATCACCTGGAAATCGGAGACAGTGTGCAGTGTTGGCCTTCCCCTTCATCATCTTGTCAACTAGTTCAAATAAAATTTAGAAACACTTACCACAAAACTATATGCTGAATCCTGCAAGGATAATTGAGAATGCTAACAATGAATATGATAGCACTTACAGAAGTTTCCACATGATGACGGAACCCTACGCTCGTCCCCACAAGGACAACAGGTTGGCTGTGAAGAAAAAAAGAAAAGAGGAAAACACAGGAAAATAGTTTAGAAACATTGTGAAGCAATTATAAGAAACAGATCAAGTAATAAATGAACATTATGTATGAGAAATCCAATAAGTATAGAAGCTCAATTTCTATTACAACTGCTACAATTATTAAGAACATTGAATTCGGTATTTTAGAATTTCAACGGCAGATCAGTCCCCTGATGTTATCTGTAACAAAGGTTAGATTCCAGCTTCTCTTTGCCTAGACTTCAAAGTCAAATTGATGCCTTTGTTGCTTATTATGCATGGGGACTGGATGGTGAGCACTAATTGGAACCCTAAAGGACAATGTCTAATTGTATCTTTTTGAGTCAAATAAAGAAACTGGTGTGAGAAGGGATATTACTTGGCAAAGAGAGGAGAATTGATTCTTGAGCGTTTTAACAGTGATTCTCAGCCCTTGATGGACATATTGTCAAACCAACTAAGAAAAGTCAGAGAGTGAGGGAATGGGAATTATATATCTTATTTGAGTTTTCTTCAATTAGCAATTACGTCATTCATTTAAAAATCCTCATCAAGAACGAATTAAGTTTTTATTTTATTTTTTATTTTTTATAATAAAACATAAAATTGCATGAGAGACTAAGAAGAGGAATACAATAAGATTTCAGTTTGTTTAGTAGTACTACATATAGATGATAAAATAAGCTAAATTCTCACAAATAAGATTGGAGGTGAAAATAAACTAATGACTACAATGAGAGTAAAGCAATGTCCAACATTTTCAAATCTTACCTCAGTGTGCTCAATAATGTGACCATTTTCATCTCGCAGCCTGAAATAGATTTATGAATCCATTCAATCAAATTTACATTTACAACTTACAAAAGAAAGAAAACTATATCTATGGGTTCAAAATGCTAAACCTCAAATGCTGAAAAGAAAAGAACCCCAATGCTGGTCCTGATTATCAAAGGTGTTGGGAGGGATAAACTAGATACAGACATAACTTTTTAACATAATAACACTAAAAGTCCATGCTCTTAGACCAAAACACAAATGCTACTTTCACCCCCCCCCCCCCCCCCGCGCAAAAAAAATAAAAAATTAAAAAAACATTTCAAAGTAACCTCTTAGATAATTGATCTTCTGTACTACTATAATCAGGCAACACCTCATCTGGGTAACAAAAAGGGAATGGGAAAAAAAAAATGTTACCTACCTCTCACAGTTCATCACAACATCTGCACCAGCATCTGGCTCACATTTGCGCGTCTGAACATAGAACTCCTCAGGCTTATAAGCAACATCCTAGAAAATATGTTACAGCAATAAACATCAAACTCAATGGGTAACATTAAAAGAGGGGAATAGGGAATTAAAATGAAACAAGAAATGGAAAAACCAAAAAAAAAACGTATGTTTCAAATGCAGACATGTGCTTACCACATTGCCTGACGAGTTCATCACCCAAAGTACGTCCACGAAAATTTGGCTAAAAATCATCATTCTCCGATGGCATTACATTAATAAAAAGTTAATTAATCAACATAACAGCTTCAAAATTTTGGTTAACTAGTCTCAATCATTTCAACACGTTCGTGTCCACAATAACTTAATTATAACAATCAAGCACCATGAGTTTAGGGGGTCAATCCTGTACACTACTATTCTGAAGGTCAGGGGGTCAATCGTTGTCTATAAGGTTGTATTATGTTGGTTATTTATTGCAGTTGATTATTGGGCTTGAGTTGTTATTTTCTTCTCATTACAAACAAGTAATGTAATGCTTCTCATATTTATAATTAAACTCCTATCGATTAACCAAAAAAATTAAATTTAAAAAAACAAAAAACAAAAATCAAGCACGATGGATTCACTGTTCAAAAACACTCCCTTACAATTTCCAAAGTAAAAAAACACTGGAAATACATTAAAAACATAGTACCAAGTTAGTAATTAGTAAATAAACCTTAAGTTACCAAAATCAGTTCTATAGCATACCCGTATATATGTCAACTCATACAGTGCATAGACGGCAGATTTGTTAACTGTGATCACAGGTGGGAATCGCAGAGTTCGCATATCCGCAGTAGAATTCTCCTCCACCTCTACAATTTCCGCCACAATCGAGGCCTCTCTCCCACTCTGACAAACAACAATTCTATATCAAATCACATATACATTATTACATAGATATACACACTCATAATTTTGATCCTTGTGTCACTTTGGTCTAATAATTTCAATTGGATCAATTGACCCTGAATTTTTTATTTTGTCTCCAATTGGTCCAATTGCTTTCAATGGTTAACATTTTTTTTTATAGCAAATGTGCATACGAGCGGCATGTGTCATACTTTTATGAGCAAAATTATAAACTTGATCAATTCAGTAATTTAATCTCAACTAACTCAATCAAAATTTTATGTCAAAAACCCTACCGACGTTGTCAATTGCACTAAATTGAGCAAAATCTAAAATTAATAATCAAAATTGAGCCAATTGAAACATGAGACAAGCGGCAAAATGTAGGGACTACCGTGTATATATATACATGTATGGATCTGAAACTTTTTAGAGAGAGAATGTGAGGGGAAAGAGATACCGATTCACTGGGAACGGCCATGTTAATGAGCATTTTGGTGGTGCAATTGAGGCTGCCGGAGTCGGAAACCTTGTCGCACCTTTCGAGCTTTGATTTGGAGAGAATTTGGGGGCTGGAGAGGGAATAGAGAATGAGATGATGAGAGAGAAGGTGAGAGAAGATGAAGAGAATGAGAGAGGGAGAAGGTTTCATTTCGTTTGAAGAGTGACCAAGTGGACGATTTGTTGATGGTGGAACTGTCAGTCAAAGTAGATAAGTGTCGATAAAGAATCACCCGATTAGTTGTTTATTCTGAACAACACAAAGTCATAAAGCAACCTGTAAAAAAATTAATAGTATTTCACCAAAAAAATAAAATTCACAATTATGGTTGATAAGTCTACCCAACATCTGTCAATTCACAATCACAATTTTTACTACCAAAAAAAAAAAAAAAACAAATATTAACTCCACACCTAGGCCAAACAAAAAAAGTGAATAGGAGAAACAAAATTAAAAAAGAAGAAAAAATCCACTAAAGTTGTGTGTAGATTATAAATTTAAATAGGGTATTGCAAACAAAAAAAGAAACGATGAGAGAAATGCAAATGAAATATAAGCCAAATTTTTTCTCCATTTCCTTTATATTTTCCTTTCCTTTTTCAAATCCCTACCCAATCTATGATCCAAACATGACCTAAATATATGATTGATTTCAACTTGACTTTTGTTAAATGGAAAACCCAGAAATTATGTGTATCAAAAGATGAGAATATATATCCACGGGATTATATCAGAGAGATGAGAGAGAAAGAGAGCAAGTTCTTCTGATCCTGTTCCCTCTCCTTTCCTCCATATCTCCCTCGATCTCCATTCTCTTCCCTCAAACCCCCACCGGTCCCCCCCACTCTCTCTCTCTCTCTCTCTCTCTCTCTCTCTCTCTAGAAATCACACACAACAGTCTTGGTCCAATTCACAACTCTCTCAATCAATCAATCCAAGCAAGCCGCACTCAAAAAAGGTTCGTCTTTCAAATCTCAATTCTCATCGATTCCAACAATTACACATCCCTTGCTATTTCACCATTGTTTCTGATTGTTTTCCACCATTCATTCATTCTGAGTTCTTTTGTTGTGTTTTTCTTATCGCAGGCAGGGTACGATGCTTCAATCCCATCGAATTTGAAAGGGAAAAAAAAAAAAAAGGGAAATTGAGAAGTTATTGAGTGATAATCTCAGAGTAACAATGTATATAGCATATGTATAAGAATATGTGGATATTCATAAATCTATTGATATTCATCCATCAATATCTGTAAAAAAATAAAATAAAAAAAAGAAAATTGAGAAAGCATGAATTCGAAAAACATAGTCAACAATATTCAAACAATTTCAATTCTGTTATATCCAGAACGCGATTCAGATTCAAAACAGTTATACAGATTGGGGACACAGCTATGTTCGTTTCTTTGATAAAACTATCAAAAGATTAACTAATGAGAATCGAAATGCAGAGAACTTCACTATTGTGAGATTATTCAAAGAAGTAGATTGAATGAACTTGATCTTCTTCAAGAAAACTGCAAAGTGATTGATTCCAAACATATGTATCGAAATGTGGATATCTTGATCAAGGATTTACCAAAAACACATCAGAAAATTTAAAGCAAGAAAGCGAACTGTATAAGCAGAGAGAGAGTGATTACAGAATTCGAAGATATTGAAATTGATTTAGAACTGCTGTGCGGTTTGGAAAGAGTCCAGATCCTCTGCCATACTTTCCGGTGGGGTTTCCTGCAGTGCCCCAAAACGACGTCGTTTTGGGGCAAAAAAAAAGAAAACCGCAGAACAGAACACACCACTGACATCATCTCTCTCTCTCTCTCTCTCTAAGCAAAACCCACATTAGTTAGAACACAAAACCCACATCAGTTAAGGAATTCTGGGGTTGACATTATTTAGAACACACCACCATTGAAGAAGATGATGGCCTTGCCTCTGTTGCAGACAATTTCGAACTACAATTCAGTAATTTCTTCGACAATTTCGACTTAGACTTGTGAATTTCATCCAACTCTTGCCTTAGAGCCAACACTTTGGTGTCTTTATCGTCGATTTCGGACTGCAATCGATTGAAGACGGTGTCCAGAGCCCGAAGCTTGCTCTGATTCTCTTGTACCTGAGCTTCCGAGAAAGACCCAATTAGGAAATCAAGAATGCAATTGGGGTTTTTGTGAAAATTCCTAAACCAATTCCTGAAATCAGACAATCTCTGAAGATGAGAGACCAGAGCTTTATCGGCAGCTTTAATGGTGCCTTCATCGAAAGGCGAATGGGCTGTCTGTAACTGAAGATAGTAAGCTTCAAACGATGAAATCGTAGCGAAAAGGGAAGAAATCAGAGTCTCTGCGAACTGGGTATCGATGGTTCGAATTGGGGAAGATGGTTTTGAAGCAGAGGATTTGTGGGTTTGGTCTGGTTTGATCACAACGACCTTCTGATCGGTAATGAATTCTTCGGCGTCTTTCTCGGCGAAGAATTTGAATGTTTTGGTCTTGAAAGCGAGTGCGAATTTCTGAAACATTTCGGAGATTTGTGGTGGCTTTGACGGACCTTCCATTTCTGGCATCTCTAATTCCCTTCCACTTTGCCTCTTTCAATAACTATATATATATACATAGAGAGAGAAAGAGAATTCAACAAGTTCACCTCTGGTTTAGAGAGAGAAAGTAGACTCCATAGCTGTGAGTGAGAGAGACAGAGTTGGTCAAAAACGACGTCGTTTTTGGCCACGGCAGGAACCAGGAAAGTATGCAGAAGATCCGGACTCGTTTGGAAACGTGGGGGTGGTTGAATTGGTTGGTTTGAATTTATAGATTCAAGATTAAGGCCTGTCTCCACCAGAATTTGAAGTTGTTCGCTTGAACAGAAGGCGCAGCTTGGTTAGACCCAAGATCGATAAGCTCGAGTAGGCCTTGGGTTTCAACCGGGGTCGCAACTAGGATAGCTTCCTCAACCCGAAGGACCACGCCTCCTATTTGTTCAGGGCGGGCGGCGTGAACTCTGATTCGATCCGGGTATTCAATCCCGATCCCTTTGCGAGAACCACGGGAGAAGTCACTGCTCGATTCTTCCGTAACAAGTATCATACATGTTGCCCTTAACTATAAATTGGTGTTAGTATAAAAATAATATAATTATTTAAGAAGTATGGTCATTTTAGAAAAAATTAAAAAAATTTCTAAGAGAGGCTCAAGTACACCAAAGTTCCTGTTAGCATAGTATAGACTAGCGGCTAGGTACACGCGATGCGTGTGTAAACTCGTTTATAATTATAATATAAATTTGATATTATTTTTTCTAAAAATATACATGTAAATCATATGAATAATTATGTATAATGAAAAATGCAATATTAACATATTTGATAAATAAAATATATGCACATTAAAATATATACACATCTTTTTAAAAATGCAATATTTACTAATCTTAACTAAAAAAACTGTACAATAAAACTTCATATAAAATTTAAATTTTGTAACATGAGATCGGAGATCCTGCAAATCCTGCAAATAAAAAAAATATAAGATATATGTAAAAATTAGTTTGCTAATAATATACATTGATTAAATTAAAATTTTACGTTTTTAAAGTGAGCCATAATTACACATATGCATATTTTAACTAATAGACTACAATAATAAGTGTGTTTGGTTTGAGTTTTCTGGATTAAATTTTTTGAAAATTGAGTTTTTTGGTTTTCGTATTTTTTTATTTTTATTGAATATTTTTAAAATTTTAAACATTTTTTTTTTTTACTTTTTTGGATGCACCTTACTTAGATGTATCTAAAAAGTAAAAAAAAATTGTGAAAAAATATTTTAAAAAATTAATAAATACATAAAAATACAAAAAATGTACTGAGTTCTTGTATTTTTTTTTTTGTATTTTTGGTATTTAGTGAATTTTTAAAAGATTTTTTTTACAATTTTTTTTATTTTTTAGGTGTATTTATGTTAGGTGTGTTTAAAAATTAAAAAAAAATGCTTAAAATATTTTAAAAATTTAGTAAAAACAAAAAAAATACAGAAAATAAGAAAGTAGAATTTTCTGAAAAGTATTTTTTGAAAAATGAAAACAAACAAGCTTATGGTTTTATAATTGGCTTATTATGTATAAAGACACAAATAGGTGTCCATAGAGAATAATCCGAAAAGTTTATTCTAAACAACACAAAGTTATAAAGCAACCTGCAAAAAATATAAAGCAAGGAAAATAATAGTCAATTTTTTTCTCCAAGAAATCTATTAACATATGTTTTTTTCCTTTTACTTTTTAATGAAGAAAATAAAAAAGTGTAAGTAATAATGGTACACACAAAATAACAAAACAGAAACCCATATTGTTGGAACACTTACAGTAAAAAAGATTTGATATAATTATAATATGAAATTCATATTTTTTTTAAACACACACAAAAGTAAACAAACAAATCATATAGGGAAAATTAGTCTAGGGTCCCTCCCCCACTTTTCGTAATGGAAGAGATCTATAAAATTATTTTTTGATGTCTAAGGTCCCTAAACATATATCAGAGAAATTTGACTCTTTGCCCACGATTCCTCTCTCTCTCCTATAACCAAATGAACAAAAGCTTCAAGATCTTCCCCTACCCCCAAATCCCACCCCTTCGGCAACGTGCTCCTCCCAGTCTCCGTTGATCGAGATTGCTTTTTGTACAAGCAGCGGCAACCTGGATGAGTTTTTCCATCTCAGCACGAGAAGTTGCAGCGGCGTTCGCAATCTCCGGATCAATCAACTCGGTCTCTCTTTTCTCAGAAACCGCTGACTGGAGCTACTGGAGGAGACGACGAATGCAAAGTTGCGGGAGATTTTGTTGTAAATGAAGATCTGGTGCAGATTTGGTGCAACTGAGAATGTGTGTAACAGAAGATCTGGTGCAGATTTGGTGAAGATCTGATGAAGATCTGGTGCAGATTTGAGTGTGTTATTTTGGCTCATGAGAATGTGTTTACCACACTCCACTCGGCCAAGGAGAAAGTAGGCTCGCAGGGCTCAAGGATCCACAGTGACGTGTTTGGCTGCAGGGACACACACAGCTGGAGCAAAAATACTATTACTAAAGCAACTGCCTCTCTGTGTTTCAAATTTGAAGCTTCTAAGCTCCATCCCATCCCATCCCTCCCAATGTTTTTTTTCTCCATTTTGGTCAAACTCTCCCAATGTTCAAGGTTATATATAGTTCCATGTTTTCATTCTATATTCTTTAGTTTTACTATCCATATATATATGAGGAAGAGGATCAAACCCAGTGAAATTTATTGAGACAAGTCAGTGAAATTTCAAAAAACAAACTCAGAGAAATTTGTTTAATATATATATATATATATATAGGTTGCTATTGTTGCTTATTCACTCAATGAAATGATCTTCTCTCTCTGCTTTGAACTGAAATTTCTCTGGATTGGTCCAGAGAAATTCTATGATTTGAACTGAAATTTCTCTGGGGTTGATTCAGAGAAATTTTTCTGGTTTGGATTGAACTAGTCCTCAATGTTGTCCAGAGAAATTTGGCAACCTCTTCTTTTCCAACTTTCTCTGAATTTCCAGCAAAAGCAAATGTTGCTTGAAAAAAGGGTTGCTACATTGTCTGGAGAAATTTTCAAATGATCCAATTTTACTTACCATTTGTCAGCATATTTGGTCTGGGAATCACCTTCGGAGGATGGACTTTCATAACGTTCTTGGCCTTCTTCACCTTCCTTCTAGTAGGTTGGTTTCTTCTTGGTACTTCTTCAGGAATTTGATCCAATTGTAGCCTTATGGTGTGTACCAACTTTAGTTTAACAATTGCTTGTGGATTTCATGTATGATGTACCTAAAAGCACCAGAAAATACTCTGATTTGCACCATTTTGGGAATTGGATGAGACATTTGCAAAACATAGAAAATCAAAAAAATTGAACAATTGATGGAAATTTCTCTGGGTTGAAATTTCTCTAGACCAGAATTTCTCTAGATCAAATTGAGGGACCTTACACATTATGAAAATATTAGATATCCTTTATACTATAAAGTCTTAATACCAGAGATCCTAAAAAAAAACCCAATCATATATATATATATATATATATATTTGTAAAAATAAACAAAAGCTTGAAAAAGTGAAACATGAAAAACCCCAAACTATTTAAGTCTAAGTGTAAACAATTAAAGTTGATAAGACAAAAAAAAATCGAAGACACTCATTTTATATGATTTTTTTAAGAGCAATGAATTTTATTTTAAATAAAAAACATAGAAAAACACACACAAAATTAAGCAATGAAACAATCTAATTTTTTATCTATATTTTAAATATATTTTTTTATCCTTTTAAATTCAGAAACCGCACATGGCTTTAAACTTTTCTATTTTCTTAAAAATTGGGAATTTTTTTATTTTATTTATTTTTCATATTGGGCAAAATCAAATCCTTCAAGTTCCAGACACATCCATCCACGCTCTCAACATTCGTATATTATTACAAACGGTTAAAACGCTGATTATATTAACAAATAAATCAAACCAATAATTTTTTTAAAAAAATAATTATGAATACTGATTGTATTAACAAATAAATCAAACTAATAATTTTTTTTTCTATACATTTTAGGGAAAATTATTTATAAGTCCTATTAGGGAGACTTATGCTACATATGATCCTACGAAAAAACTTATGTTCCCATAAGTCCTGTGTGAAATTTGTTGACATATTTACCTTCAATATTAGTTGTTAATATCATAAATAATGGTAAAACCATATATAGAAAATTGAATGTTACGATAGATTAAGTTTGCGAAACGTAACGTGACACCTACATAAACGTAACGTAACGTGACCATATGAGACATTACATAAACGTAACGTGACACCGTAACGTGGCACCTACATAAACGTAACGTAACGTAATGTGTCACGTTCCGTTTCGCAAACTTACTAGGTTTTTTATTTTTTAAATTGAATGTGAAAATGTTACTTGTTCGTGTATTTTGAAATTCACATTCACATAGATATGATCTATGGTAACATTCAATTTCTTATATAGCAAATTGAATGTTACCATAGATTAAGTTTGCGAAACGTAACGTGTCACCTACATAAATGTAACGTAACGTGACCATATCAGATGGGACATTACATAAACGTAACATGACGTGACGCTTACATAAACGTAACGTAACGTGACACCTACATAAATGTAACGTAACGTGTCACGTTACGTTTCGTAAATAGGTTCTTGTGGAATACATTTTTATCTAAATAGGACTTGAGACTCTATAAGAAATTTCACAGGACCTAACATAGCATAAGTGTCCGAAATAGGACTTATTAATAAGTCTCCCTAAATTTTTTTTTTAGGAAGTATGATTACACAAAAAAAATACAAAAAATAAAAATAAAAATCCAAGACACTCATTTTATATGAATTTTTTTTTTTTTAAGAGCACTAAATTTTATTTTAAATAACAAACACACAAAATTAAGTAAACAAACAAATCAAATTTTAAAATACTGAATTTACACAAAAAAAAAAAACAAACAAACAAAAGCTTAAAAAAGTGAAATGGGAAAAAATCCCAAATGTCTAAGAACATTGAATTATTTAAAAACATTGACCTTTTTAAACACACACCAAAAATTTAAGAACACTTTTTTTTTAACACACAAAATGAAGACATCAAAAAAATAAACACTGATTTTTTAAGCAGACACAGAAAATTTAAGAACATTGGTTTTAATTTTTTAAACACACAGAAAATGAAGACAACAAACAAATAAATCAAATCAATAAATTTTAAAACATTTAGAGGTAAAGAGATTTGATATACACTTTAAATTTACAAACGCTTAAAACGCTGATTATATTAACAAATAAATCAAACCAATAATTTAAAAATAAAATAAAATCATGAACACTTATTGTATTAACAAATAAATCAAACTAATAAAAAAAATTCTATAAATTTTTTTTTGAATAAAGATTCAGACCCCCTTTGAGTGTCACCCTCATGACCCCCTTTGCTTTTGATTGGTCTATTTTTCTTTTATTTTCTTTTTTCTTCTCTCCCAATCCCCAATCCTCACGTGTGGGGGGGGGTGGTGGGGGTGAGAGTTTTAAGGGGGTCTCAATCATGACCTCTTTTTTTTTTTTTTATAGAAAGTACGATTACAAAAAAAAAAAAAAAAAAACTCAAAGACACTCCTTTTATATTATTTTTTTTAAGAGCACTGAATTTTATTTTAAATAACAAATACACAAAATTAAATAAACAAACAAATCAAATTTTAAAATACTGAATTTATACAAAAAAAAAAAAAAAAAGCTTAAAAAAGTGAAATGAGAAAAAATCCCAAACTGTTTAAGAACATTGAATTATTGAAGAAAATTGAGTTTTTTAAACACACACCAAAAATTTAAGAACACAGTTTTTTTTTTTTTTTCTTTCTTTTTTAAACACACAAAATGAAGACAACAAACAAATAAATACTAATTTTTTAAGCAGACACAGAAAATTTAAGAACATTGATTTTTTTTTTTAAACACACACAAAATGAAGACAACAAACAAATAAATAAAATCAATAATTTTTAAAACACTTAGAGGTAAAGAGATTTGATATACATTTTAAATTTACAAATGCTTAAAACGTTGATTATATTAACAAACAAATCAAACCAATAATTTATAAATAAATAAAAAAAAGAAATTTTATGAACACCGATTGTATTAACAAATAACTCAAACTAATAATTTTTGTTTTCTATAAATTTTTTATAGAAAGTATGATTACACAAAAAAAATATATATATATACAAAAAAAACCAAGACACTCGTTTCATAAGGTTTTTTTTAAGAGCGTTGACAAACACACAAAATTAAGTAAACAAACAAATTTAATTTTAAAACACTAAATTTATACACTCAAAAAAAAAAAAAAAAAAAAACAAAAGCTTACAATAGTACACTTACAGTGTTAGATGATTAGTCCATAAGCCAAGTTTGGCAAGTTGCCAAAAAGTTAAAAAGCCAAAAAGTTACTCAAAAAGTTAAAAAGTTATCACTATTCACCAAAAGTCAAAAATTACGGCTGCATAACTCCCAATCCTAATTTTTCCCTACACACTAATTTATATAATTTTTTAATACACATTTTTTCATAAAAAGTCAAAAAGCTAACCCAAACATCTATATTTTTTTTCTCAATTTTTTTGTCTAAAAAGATAAAAAGTGCACTTATTTAAGACACTCCAAACAACCCATGTAGTTGATTAGTCTTTCTCCACCAAATAAAAACAAAAGGAAAAAGTTGTTTGAATAGTTGAATAGTGTTTTCCCAAAAGAGAAGGAAAAGTTTGTGAATAGAGAGGGAATTGAGAAAATGGCTAGCAGCAGCAGTTGTCTTGTAAACATGGAACTGCAGCATTTTGTGAAACGTGAGTAGCAGAGGTTATTCAATTTGTGAATTAGTAATTTATCATATTACCCTTAATTAGAAACTGATATAAGTGTAAAAATAGTATAATTATTTACAAAGTTAAGGTCATTTTAGAAAAAATAGAAAAAAATTTCTAAGACAATAGTTTCAAAACTCCAAAAAAGTTGTTCCTATTTAATAATAGAATAAATAAATAAATAAATGGTATAGATATATGTATCAGAGATGTACGGTTTTGGCGGGGCGTCTAACTGCTTCCAACAGTTGGGTTTTTGGGTGTTTTGGAATGCATTTTTTGGGGTTTTTTTTTTTTTTTGGGGGGGGGCGTCTAACTGCTTCCAACAGTTGGGTTTTTGGGTGTTTTGGAATGGCATTTTTGGGGTTTTTTTTGTGTGTTGGGGGGGAGGGGGGGCGTCTAACTGCTTCCAACAGTTGGGTTTTTGGGTGTTTTGGAATGGCATTTTTGGGGTTTTTTTTGTGTGTGTTTTGTGTGTGTGTGTGTGTGTGTGTGTGTGTGGGTGGGGGGGGGTAATATTTTCGTCTTTAATGATTTTTTTTTAAAAATTCAAGCTATGTTGGTTATGTATTCCAAATATATTTCCACCTACTGATTTAAGTGTGGTGTTTATTTTGAACTTTTAAATTATAATTTCACACCTACTTTTAAAAACTCCTTTCCAGATCGGAAAATTTGGCTAACCCGGTCATCCTCCTGAACATCCGGCTGGTTGACCAGAACAGTATTCTTTTCTTTTTTTTTTGCACCTGTTATTTTTATATTGCAAATAAAAAATATTTTCGAAATTTTTAAAATTTTTATATGAGTTTTGAATAAAATTTTGGCATGTGTGTTTGGTTATATGTTATAAATTTTTTAATCAAATAACTTTTCTAATTTCAAAAATTCAAAATTCCCTCCAAAACTCTTTTCAAAACTCATAACCAAATAAATTTTTTACACTCAAATCATAATTCCAAAACTCACAAATTCAAAATACAACTCTATTCTCAAATCATATTTATAAAACTCTACCAAACGCTACCTTAGATTTTTAGATTCAGCTCAACAAAAATAAGTATTTTTTTTCGTCTTTAGTAATTTTTTTTAAAAAAAAAATCAAAACAAATATACTTTTTAGATTCATCTCGACAAGACAAAGCCAAAAAAAAAAAATATTTAGACATAATTTTGAAAAAAAAGTACTAAAGATAAAAAAATTTAGGGTAAATTACACTGACACCTCGTGAAGTGTAGTCCAATTACATCTCATCTCCTGACGTTCTGGAAATTACATTCTCACTTTTGTAGTTAATAGTCTCATTCCACAAACTCTCTACTTATATAAAAGGTAACAACTACTAATAGAAAAACAGAATAAATTATATTGGAAAAAAAAAAAAAGTAAAGCAAAGAAAAAAAAGCAGTGGAAGTAAAGCAAAGCATAAAAAGAGAGTGCATGAGTTTAATATTTTCATTCCGTCTAAATAATTACAATGACTGGGGGGTTAGTGTAATTTCTCAAACGTCAAGAGATGATAAGTATTGAACCCAAGCCACAGGGGGTGTAAGTGTAATTTACCAAAAAAATTTAAAAAATATGTGATTTTTTTTGGGATAAATTACACTAACACCCCTTGAGATTTGGTCTAATTACATCCCACTTCCTGATATTTTAAAAATTACATTCTCACCCCTATAATTAATAATCTCATTTCACAAACTCCTCATGCTTATATAAAAAGCAAGAACTCCTAGTAAAAAAACACATAAGAAATTACATAGGGAAAAAAAAGGGTAAAACAAATGAAAGGAGAAAAAAAACAGAAGAAGTAAAGCAAAGTAAGAAAAGAGAGTGTATAAGTTTAATATTTTCATTTTGTTTAAATAATTACAATGATAAGAAGGTTAATATAATTTCCCAAAATTAGGAAATGATATATATTAAACTCAAATCTCAAACCAGTGTAAGTTTAATTTACCCTCCTTTTTTTGGGACCAAAATGGGCCTTGCAACCTTGGGCTCCCTAGAATTGATACATATTGAGTTGAATTGGGCTTCAGTCCATAACATGGACTAAAGGTATGTGAGCTGTAAAGTCCACCTTGAATTTCGATTTGATATGCACGTATGCTTATTTTAAAAAATATATATATATATATATATATGATTAGATAATTGTAATATTTTTATTTTATTATATATATATATATATATATGAATGTGTTTTAAAGAAAAGTAATGATATATAAATTTTTCATACAGAATAATATAGGTTAATCTAGACTTTTCATTTCAAAACATAATTGTGGGTGTTGATTTCCGACCACACAACCAAAAAAGGGAACTCAGTTGGAGAGCACCGACAGAATAGATTAAGCCCAACAACCTACACAAGAATATGAGAATCCGGCGATGGTTCGTGTCACGACCCAAACTCGTCCCTATAGGTTTAGCATCGTAACCGGCCAATAATCTTGGAATTACCGAAGGCCTCTGAAACAAATTAACATACTATTAGGGGCTAGCGGAAGCAAATAATAAATATACAATGTCTATTGAGTTGTGCAGACTTGTTTGGGACAGAAAGTTTTTAAACTTTTATATACATATATACACATCATTCTTACGTCATCATATATATGCAGATTAGACAAAAAGGGACTTAACCTTATTTACAAAATACACAAAGACTTGTTTAACCAAACAAGAAAACAAAACTTAAACTTTAAATCACGTAGCCATAACCACTTGACATATTCGGAACCTTCACGGGAGGCACATAGGTTGGCTGACAAAAACAGATTCTAGGCAAATGCCTCTAAGCTTGGTCACGCGCTTGATCACCTACATACATAAGTAATACGATGAACTGGAGCCCAGTGAATAATAATAAAGTAAAGGGTTTTAATGAATATACATTATTACATAGATATATACACTCATAATTTTGGTCATTGTGTCATTTTGGTCCAATAATTTCAACTGGATCAATTGACCCTGAATTTTTAATTTTGTCTCCAATTGGTCCAATTGCTTTCAATGGTTAACATTTTTTTATGGCAAATGTGCATACGAGCGGCATGTGTCATACTTTTATGAGCAAAATTATAAACTTGATCAATTCAGTAATTTAATCTCAACTAACTCAATCAAAATTTTATGTCAAAAACCCTACTGACGTTGTCAATTGCACTAAATTGAGCAAAATCTAAAATTAATAATCAAAATTGAGCCAATTGAAACATGAGACAAGCGGCAAAATGTAAGGACTACCGTGTGTATGGATCTGAAACTTTTTAGAGAGAGAATGTGAGGGAAAAGAGATACCGATTCACTAGGAATGGTCATGTTAATGAGCATTTTGGTGGTGCAATTGAGGCCGCCGGAGTCGGAAACCTTGTCACACCTTTCGAGCTTTGATTTGGAGAGAATTTGGGGGCTGGAGAGGGAATAGAGAATGAGATGATGAGAGAGAAGGTGAGAGAAGATGAAGAGAATGAGAGAGGGAGAAGGTTTCATTTCGTTTGAAGAGTGACCAAGTGGGTGATTTGTTGATGGTGGATCCAAAAATTTCTTGGCTTTTGGGAGTGGCATGAGAGTTTGTGTTGGAACGGACTTCACCAAAGTGCAAATGGCTGTCTTTCTCCACTGTTTGGTTACGAAGTACAGGTAAAAGATTCATATATTAAATGTCTAAGCAACTATGCATGAGAGAGACAAAGAGAGAGTAAACCTTTTACATTTGAAATTGTCAGGTGGCAAGCGATCAAAGGAGGAGAGATTGTTTGAACTCCTGGTCTACAATTTCCAAAGGGTTTTCATGTTCAGTTCACTGAGAAAAATGAATTGAAACAAGAGCCAACAAATAATGCTATTTAATCAAAAACAGTTAGTGCACAAAGAATTCATTTCTACGGCTAGAGGCATAACATCATCTATGGAAGAGATTATTATCAAGAAAACATTCAAACAGTGGATAAATGGGGGAAGCAATTAAAGTGGTCTCTCCACAAACTAAGAATGAGCTGAAGAAATACAGTTCATGAGGATCACATTAAAAAAAAACAAAGCTTTTAAGCTTTTTTGTTTATTATATTTAAACACTAATATGTGGAAGGCATGAAAAAAAGTTTGTACAAGTCTCATACAGAACACAATTATCAATATAAGAAAGTACCTGTAATAATGAGCATAAATGTTTTTGCATTACCTTTTTGCGCATACTATCTTCTCTTAGTATTAGAATATTACATCTGTCACTTGGATGGGGTCAATAGGTGATTAAGAAGGTCCATGGCTTAGGTTGGTGATCTCCATTGCACTTAGAGGGCTGCCACCTTCTGCATCACTCTTTATGCATTCTAAATCTTAGTATTAGAATATTACATCTGTTGAAAGCTCAGCATTACTAAATAAATAATTAAAGGGAAAAGAGAAGAAAGAATGACAAAAAGCTTTGCTTTAAATTGGTGAAGTGTAAATAAACTGTAACAAACATTGATATCTATCCAAATCCAACTATTTTCTGTATTAAACATGCAGCTTAGAATGTATTTCACCAAAAGGCCCATGTTTGTGCTTGTAATGACCCGTCTGATTTTCATCTCTATATCTAGTAATTTTGGACAAGCCTTCTATTGCTTCCTTTTCTTTTCTGTGTCTATGGTGGCCAACATGGTCAACCTCCCCTTTATCTAAGTACATCTGCCGCATGATACGGGTGCCCTTGGTTTTGCCATGTTTGTGCTTGTCTTTATGGACATGGTGAAGATAGTAATAATAATCAGTGTCCAGTTCTGAATGGTCATGCCTCTGCTCAGTATGAAAACTTCTTCGCTTCTTTTGGGTATCATACTTATGATGCCTTCTTTGCAGTTTGTGATGTTTCTTTTGATGTATTCTCGAAACATCAGCATTATATCTATGCTTCCGCATATTACCGATTCTTTGTTCATCAGCCTGAAAATAATCTTCCCACCAGTCACAAAGAGGATCAAAGAACCCTTTTTGATGTAGAAGCCAGAGTAGCACAACCACTGCAACTCAACATTGAAATACATTGAATTATTGCTTGCTCTAAGATGCAGAGATCAACCATATTTATCAGTAATTTCAAGTAACTAGTTATATTACCACCTGTCGGGAAAATTGCCAAAAGTAGACCAAACATCACTATCCAACTCATACAAATATACTGTATGTGGCAGCTGAAGTCGAAAAACCCAGAGCATTTCCTTCTGCTCAACTCAGTGGAAATATCATTAAATGCATGCCAGGATAATAACATCAACTACACATAATTATTAAGGAATCAAAACGGCTATGCAATCTGATAGACAAAACTTGCACATTCTGTTCTAGGTTCACTAACAGTGAAAAAAAACTAAACACGACAGTACATTTACATGTAGTATAGATATTGTTCTTCCAAAACAAATACCTGCAAGTATTGCCAGTGAAAAAGTCTGCCAAACCATCCCAGAAGTTTTTCCACAAGATCTCAATAGATTCAAAGAAACCATGTATACTGGTTTTTGGTGGTTGAAAAGGAATCTGTAACAAGATTGCATGTGAATCAAACTCTTGCAAAACTATAAGGCTGTATATACACATTGGTTATAGCCCCAATAATTCTAATGATTGGCTAATTACTCAATCTAAACATAATTATATGTTGGGATCTTATCAGAAGTCAGAGTCAATGCATGTACCTTTTTAGGTAAGTACAAATGTCTGTACCATGGCCTCAATCAGAGTTTCATTTTTAAAGAGTATTAGTTTATCACTATAAATCTACCAGCAAACCTGTGATCCATCCTCAATAACAGTGGCAGTAGTAGTAAATTGGCACTCCGCTCTATCAACTTCACTAAAACCAGAGTCCTTCAGTATAGCTGCAACCAAACAAAACTACATGGACTTAGCTTTGACATTCACTAGAATCACTACCACCTTATTTACCATTCCAGGAAGCAGCCAAAAGGGCCATGTAAACCTAGTACTCAATCATACCTGCGCGCACATATTTTGCAGCTTGATCAGTTGTAGGGTACAATTTGAAAGATCGAGTTGTAATTTCTTTTGGCTTCATTATGTAATACTGTTCCTGCAATGTTTTAAAATTTTCAAAAACATTATCCCTTGTGAAATTATATCCATGACACTCGTTTGAACTTAAGTTTTCAAATTGATACCTCCATTTGGCCAACACTTGTTGAGCAATCAAACTGCAAGATGAAAATTGTCATTACAATTGAGTTCAGAAAAACAACTATAACTCAAGCAGACGTTATGCACTAGTGGAAACACATAAATAAAAAATTGCTGTCCTCAAATCAAAACTTGCAGTAAATTTTGGCTGTTGAATAAACCGAAAATACTAAAATAGGTACAGCAAGGCAGGTTTAAAACTTCAAGGTCACTCTTCTCTTGTACTGTTCAGTAGTTCCTTCTCAGCAGCCAAACAAAAGAGAATCTTAAAAATTTCATTACATTCTGTCTTTGAAAAACTAATATTACAGTTGTACATAAACACCTAATTATCTACTTTGGGTAGAATAAATGAGAAAATCCTAGTAAGTTACAAATCAACTTTTATGTTGTCGTAGCCGAACTAGGTGTTTCATTGGCTTCAATGAAAGTGAGTTAAGAAACAATGAGTTAAGTCAATCCTTGACAGATGTTACAATTCTACAAGAATAAGAAAAAGAAAAAATCCAGTCACTCTCAAATAGAAGCAGCATGTACAAATTAAGCATTTAAACAACCTCAATAATGCCAATCTGACTCCTCTATAAAACTATATCTATTTTTTTTTTAAAATCAAATTGTTCCACATTGTAGTTGGAAATTGTTCCATTATACTAACTATTCCCATTTATCAGATGAAATATCAAGAAATAATATAGTTCCTGAAAATGAAATTTCAAAATCTAGTACTGCATACAATTAATCTAGCAAGTCCTGACATTTTACCCAAATATAAAATCTTATTATTGAATCCATCATAGAGAAATAAACTCACTCAACATGCAAGCAATAGGGCTCAGCATGGAAGATACTGATATATTTTTGTTGCATGATAGAACATGAAAGATACAGTTAGGCTGTATGAAAGGTTCATTGGGGATACCGTAAGGTTGTATGATGCTTCCACTTCACCAATATTTTTAGTAGTGATGGTAGCAGTCCCAAATTGAGTGAGGGCTTCAAAAGTTGGCACAGTAATGCTCAAAATTTTTCCAGGGCTCCTACAAAAATATTGAGATATGTGATACAACAAGGACCATTCAAAGGAAGGAAAAAAAAACACTAACTAGCTAACAATATTGCATAAGAGGATTCTACTGGAATATGTAAATGGAGCATAAAACGCATTATGCTAGAGCCCTTATTTTGTTCAATATAGTAACTGAAATTATTCTATATAATAACAAAAAGAATACTGCCAACAAAGTGCCCATGGGGCATAAGAAAAAGAAAAACACGAGACACTTTTCACTCTTTTTACCTATTTCCAAAACACTTTCACTCAAATGCTCATGCTATAAACATGTACCCAGGGCACCTTTTAACATTTGCCCAACTGAAACAATCAAATGCGCATGTTTGTGTGTGCTAAATACAAAAATACAAATCTATTTTGCTCCAAATCCTAAATTTGCAACGTCTCAGAGAAAATGATGATGTTAAAGATAAATGGGTGGCAATAAATATAAAAAAGAATATTTTCTTTTTTAAAAGAAGGACTGCATGGAGGGCTAAAGGTTGCGGAAATTGAGGATTGAGTTAAATAATTCCATTGTGTATGACGAAGATCAGATCAAATGAGTGCATTTATATAAGAGAGGGTTGAAATAGTTGCATGCAGTAGTACCAGCAAAAGAGGAATGCCAAAAAGAGAATGCAGGTTGAGTTTATGATGGTCTATGACATAGCAGACAATATGAACCTAAGTAGAATGGAATGATTAAAAAATAAAAAAACAGAATATGAATTTTTATTTTTGTATTACTATTTACTACTCAATACTGTTCAAGTAGCTGGCTCTACGTAGTTAAATTTTAAGATTTTTTAAACACATGAACTGTCACAAGCATGGCTTTTGGTTATAATAATAATATCCAAAAATTAATGTCATTATCTAAAGGCATTAATCTCAAGGAATTAACTACTAACCTTTGGTTGACATATTCTATGTCATCAGCACTTAGTTCTATCAAGAGGTTTGTATTAAGAACTTCAGTTATTCCTATGGAGAATGAATGACTCCCTGAATTCTGCAGACAACAGTAATAGTAAATGATTAAAAATCCAAATAATAGACATCCTTAAGTATATGACATCTATAGTTGCTAAAACATAACTGGATGCTGGTTCATCCTTTCAAACCTCTCTTGCACAACATAAAATGGTGACTGTTTCCTACTGATTCGGTTCATATCAGCCTGTCAAAAGGAAGATTCTTATCAAATCAAAGCCACAATATGAGACTTGCAAAATGGCATTCTTAACATTTAAAGACCAAACATTCACAGCCCACAAAAATGATTTACTCGAGATTATTCATCTTAAAAGCTTTTCCAATTTCTTAGAAAGAATGCCATCGTAGAAGACAAAAATTGCTAATAAAGCATTTAGTTGAACCAGACAAAAAATAATCAACATAAATTACAAAAATCAACCAGGGAAACACTTAGTTTAACAATGTTTGCATTTGATGTGTTATGTACATTAAAAAATGACGAAACATGCATATTTTGCACCATAAAGGATCAAAATCTATGTCCCATAAAGGATCAAAATCTATGTGAAAGTCCTCCAAACGGAAAAGAAGAAATATATTTCACATAGGTAAGGTGATATATTTCACAGAGGTATAAGGTGCCCTATTGGCATATTAGTTGTGCTATGTAGGAAATGGCTGATCAGCACTGCTATAAATGTTAATAAGACATGCAATTGACAGAGATATTCAAAACAAAACAAAATTCTTTTAAACATGAATGGCTAGGATGATAGCAGGAATTCTCAGTAATTAATTCCAGTTTTAAGTTATTAACCTCCCAGAAGTTCCACAACTGATTATGCAAGCAACTCCAAAATGGGGATGAGCAGAAATCCGGCTGCCCATTGAAAGCGTCATAACCCACACCAATTTTGTTACATTCAAGACCATCTAAAGTAAATCTAACTCTCTCAATCAGCATCCACATAGAAAAGTTCCTTCCTAGATTTTGTGGTTGACCTGGGCCACCCTTCAACAGGAGAAACAAGAATGCACTCAGCAACATGAAACCATATAAAACATAAAGCAGTATAATAAAGATTGACAAGAAAAAAAAAATATCAATCCTCACTAATACAAAGCAGAAAATCAGCACACAATACAAGAAATATAACATCTACAAGTAGATAAACTATTATAAAATAAGACTAGAACCAGCAAGAAACAAGAAAAGGTGATACACAATATTGTCAACACAATTATAAATACGCCTTAATTTAGGTATATTGACTGACTGAGTTAGCTACTTGACAGTATGATAGCCATAATTAGACCCATAGACAAATCTTTCTGGTGATAATGATTCAAGTTTATAAAAAGTATTATGGCATAAACAATAGTCGTGCTGTCCAGCCACACTTATTCCTTCTTTTTTTTTTTCAAACTTCATTCAGCAAATGTGGTTCCAGTTCAATATGTGGTCCCCCAGTTTCTAGGACTGGTAAATGTCTTTGTGATCAAGGGATGTTGGACATGGGTATGGTTGTAAAACTGATGAACCTGAAAAGAATGCATGCTGAATCAGTTCCATTAACAGTGGACAAACATTGAGATAGTGAACATATCCCGTTGGCTGTCAGTGGACAAACTTGAGTGGCTCCCATGGTGAGAGCATGTCGCCGCATGCCAACAGGGAGACGGACTGGGGAACGGCTCATCGTGGGGCCTTCCCAAGAGTCGAACAGTGGCAAATTCAGAAATATGGATAACTGAATGTAAGATAAGCTGTCTTCAGTTTTTTGTGTTTTGTAAACTCAACTTTTATTAAGGCCCGTATGGGCATTAGTACAGGCAAGGAATGGCTGTGCAGCTCAATTGGGTAACATTGGGGTGAAGCAGACTTAGGCTTTGCCCAATTGGTGCACCCTCCGAGGAATTGAATGAGTTCCTTTTAGCAAATATAGCAAGAATTGCTTTTGTTAGACTTTATTAACTTTTTGTGTTCTATTCCCCCATGTAGCCAAAAAAAATAAATAAATGAAGAATACAAGTCAAAATTAGATCAGCAAAGCTAGCATACCTGACTTGGAATAACAAGGTAGTAATCCTCAAATGAAGGAATATTAGTGTATCCAACATAATCTCCAATAAGATTTGCTAGTAAGAAATTATCATTGGATGTTACTGTTCTATTCCCAGGGCCCACAATCACGTCCTGTAAGCAAAAATCTCCAAAAGCATTTTCCTGATTAACTTCTAAAAAATATGCTGAGTTCAATATCTAACTAGAAAGAATTTAGTAAACATGAAATATGAAAAAATACTCAGACCAATCATTATTTGGAAGAAAATAAAGATAAAGGTTGATGAGATAATCATTGATTTAGATAAATAGGATATCATCCAGAATGTAGGCCATGCCAGGTCATTAAGCATGGTAAAGGTAAAGGTTAACCCGTGTAGTAATTCACATACTTTAACATAAGAAAATGATAAGGAAGAAATTGAATATGGGAAGTGGTCTACAGAGCACAGAAATGTGATGAACTTTCATATCTTCCTTCCATATTGAGAAGAACAAAGCCAATTGGAAATGAACATAATCAAACCTACTTGAGTTTCAGCATTAAGTGAGAGGGCATTCACACCAGAAATGCTGATCTCAATTCAAGACAATAATAATTTTTTTAAAATGTCCAAGGCAGGCCTTTAATTTTCGTAATTCAGACTTCAAGTAAGACGAACTATTGTTTATGTCAAGAAATTGGATGGATAAGCAGAAGATCGGAAAAAAACCTTCTCCGAAAATTGTGCAGTGTGAAGGAAAAATTATAAAAGCTGACTGCAACAACTTGAATGATAACACGTAGGTTAGTGACAGATGACAGATATAGCACAAAGATGCACAAAAACTACACACCGATATTTTAGATGCTGTCTTCACCTCAATCCGAATGCTAAATCCCACTGAGCGCTGTCCAATACCAAAAACATGGAACCTAAATGGATAAGAAAAAAAAAATGTGGCATCAAAAAAGGATATTTGAAGATTGAGAACAAAAACTAAATAGTAATGGAAACCTTGAGTCAACAAGCATATAGCTAAATTCAAACACAATGTGTTTCTCATTGTGTCTAACCCAAAATGGAATAGCATTAGTATTAACAAGCTACACAGCCTCCACATGGACTAAGTAATATCAGATGAAATAAATCTTAATAGTCAACAAGCATATACCTAAATTTAAACACAATGTATTTCTCATTGTGTCTAACCCAAAATGGAATAGTACTAATATTAACAAGCTACAGCCTCCACATGGAGTAAGTAATGATAAATATCAGATGAAATAAACCTTAATAGTCAGTTATAATCCATTAAGTTCCTCACCATTTGATTTTCATAAATAATCATAATCTTGATTTATTTTTGTTGAGAACAAAGTATTCAAGTAAAAAGATCCTAAACTTGACACTACTGGAAAAACTTCTGTGATACTTCAAGAAGTGCAGCTTTGCCAACAACTTAACATAAAATCAAAAACAGACAATCACATTGTCATGGCCCGAACCCGCCCCCGTGGGTTAAGGACATAACCGGCCAGTAATCATGAGATTACCTACGGCCTCAAACCAAACCAAACGTATTTTAGACAGAGTTAATGGGGGCCAAACGGAAGCAATTCAAAACTTTGTCCATAGAGCTGTGCTTACATGGCTCATCAAACAAACCATACATATATATATTAATAACTCACGACTGAAATACAGTGCTATAAAATTCTGTTCAGACAGGATCATCCAAAACGAAGTCAACCCATGGAACTATATACAGACATATACAAAACTTCGCCAACATGACAAAATATAAATACATAACAAAGGGGCGAAGATAGGTCTCGTGCGTGAGACATGAGGGCTGACTTTTGAAAACCTATGTTGATTCACTTAGGCTTTACTGGGGCTGGGTCTGGACCTCTCTTGGCTCACCTACAAACACATGAATGAGCGTGAGCGAAAGCCCAGTGAATAATATCAAGTAAGGGAAATGCATTGAAACATTATACAACAGATGACCTTGGGCCCAATTCATTCATGTCAACTGGCCTTTGGCCTTTTCAAACTTGCATATCAGACTGGCTCTTAGGCCTTTATATCAGACTGGCTCTTAGGCCCTTCAAACTTTCGTATCAAACTGGCACATAGGCCTTTCAGACGTTTAGATCAAACTGGCTCATAGGCCTTTCAGACTTCCACATCCAACTGGCTCATAGGCCTTCCAGACTTCCATATCAAACTGGCACATAGGCCTTCCAGACTTCCATATCAAACTGGCACATAGGCCTTTCAGACATTCAGATCAAACTATGTCCACCATTCAAATTAATGAACTTTACAAAACTTACATAGAAGTAGCAATTGGACAATAACATATGTCAGATATTACTCACAGTGATCGGCTTGTGGAGTTGCCCTGGAACTTGACCCTACATATCACATAAAACATATGGGTCACAAATAATTCAATCCGTTCTTTAATTCACATACTCCTCTTTAGGCTTCATTCTTATCTCTTTAATTCAATTACAATGCTCAATGTATGCCTAAGAGTGCTTAGAAATGGAAAGGGAACGGAAAGCGAAACACAGAACGAGCATACAAAATTTCAGAAAACAGGGTCCCCGCTCGAGCGTGGACTTCCCCGCTCGAGCGGACCCTTGAGGCCTGCAAAAGTACTGGATAGGTGAAAATTACGCTCGATCGTGCATTCTGGCGCTCGAACGGAAGGCCTCTCTACATGGCTCCCCGTTCGAGCGTGGGATTCCCCGCTCGAGCGGATACCATGTCTGCAAAAAGTGTTGGGAGCACGAAATTCACGCTCGAGCGGCGGTTTCCCCGCTCGAGCGGACATCAAAATTCTAGAAATTTCATATCAAGTTCTTGAGCTTCAATTCGATGTTCAAAGGTTCCAAATGCATGTTTATGACTCAAACTTCAGATATTTATGTACTAACATGGTACAAACACCAAATAACAACACAATGAAGCTCAATTCCAAGGATCAAACACATGCATGTCCCAAATTAACTCAAACTCATGCATTCAAGGTTTCCATTTTTAATAAACAACATGCATGCTCATCTTGACTTCCATTTTTACTTCTAATGATGCAATTAATGCTCATCCCCATGAAACTCAACAAAAACATGCTTGCATGTGGGATTACACTTCCAATCTTTCATAATTTACAATTTACATGCTAGATTTTGTGATTCCATAGGTATTCTTTACATGCATGCACATATCAAGCTTTAATTCCAACAAAACCAACTCAACTCATGCTCTTGGTTACAAACAACCCTTAACACACAAGATTACACATTAAACTCATGAATTCAAGAATTAATTGCTTACCTAGAAGCCCAATCTATGGTTAATTCTTGAACTAGGCTTCAATATCCAAGCTTGAATCAAAAATTTCACAAGTCTCTCCCTTTCTCCCTCTAATACCCGGCCTTCTCTCTTTCTAGAGAGTTAATCAGCCCAAATGAAGATAAAAGAAGGAAATTGAGTGTAAGTGCCTTTTTACATAAATTCTCACTAGCCACAATTTAATAATAAAGAATAATTGGGCACTAACTCGCCAATTAATCAACTTAATCTGGTCTGAATCAATTTTTCAATTAAACTTCACCGTAGACTCTAAAAATTATGCCAATCACAATGGCGCAATCAATTTGGTTTTGGTGGCCGATAGGGCCTTCAATTTAATCTCCAAAGCAGATAATCAAACAGATATTCCTACGGTGAACAGATAGAAATTCAAAACCACATATTTTCATATAATGGCACACAAAATCATATTAAACACATAATCATGCTCATATTAAGGACCAATTAACATATTACGGAACAGGGATATCACACACATGGACCTACAAAAAATGATGTCCATTAATTGCTTTAAAAAATTGACAACCTTTTTTATGTATACACCTGACCACATTGCATATCTTAATTTATCATTACAAATTTCATAGATTAATGGATCCACCTATCAAAACAAAATTACTGAAAGAAAGAATCCAGGCCATACCAGTCACCTAGAAATCGGAGACAGTGTGCAGTGTTGGTCTTCCCCTTCATCATCTTGTCAACTAGTTCAAATAAAATTTAGAAACACTTACCACAAAACTATATGCTGAATCCTGCAAGGATAATTGAGAATGCTAACAATGAATATGATAGCACTTACAGAAGTTTCCACATGATGACGGAACCCTACGCTTGTCCCCACAAGGACAACATGTTGGCTGTGAAGAAAAAAAGAAAAGAGGAAAACACAGGAAAATAGTTTAGAAACATTGTGAAGCAATTATAAGAAACACATCAAGTAATAAATGAACATTATGTATGAGAAATCCAATAAGTATAGAAGCTCAATTTCTATTACAACTGCTACAATTATTAAGAACATTGAATTCGGTATTTTTGAATTTCAACGGCAGATCAGTCCCCTGATGTTATCTATAACAAAGGTTAGATTCCAGCTTCTCTTCGCCTAGACTTCAAAGTCAAATTGATGCCTTTGTTGCTTATTATGCATGGGGACTGGATGGTGAGCACTAATTGGAACCCTAAAGGACAATGTCTAATTGTAACTTTTTGAGTCAAATAAAGAAACTAGTGTGAGAAGGGATATTACTTGGCAAAGAGAGGAGAATTTATTCTTGAGTGTTTTAACAGCGATTCTCAGCCCTTGATGCACATATTGTCAAACCAACTAAGAAAAGTCAGAGAGTGAGGGAATGAGAATTATATATCTTATTTGAGTTTTCTTCAATTAGCAATTACATCATTCATTTAAAAATCCTCATCAAGAACGAATTAAGTTTTTGTTTTTAAAAAAAAAAATAAAACCTAAAATTGCGTGAGAGACCAAGAAGAGGAATAAAATAAGATTTCAGTCTGTTTAGTAGTACTACATATAGATGATAAAATAAACTAAATTCTCACAAATAAGATTGGAGGTGAAAATAAACTAATGACTACAATGAGAGTAAAGCAATATCCAACACTTGGAAATCTTACCTCAGTGTGCTCAATAATGTGACCATTTTCATCTCGCAGCCTGAAATAGATTTATGAATCCATTCAATCAAATTTACATTTACAACTTACAAAAGAAAGAAAACTATATCTATGGGTTCAAAATGCTAAACCTCAAATGCTGAGAAAAAAGGAACCCCAATGCTGGTCCTGATTATCAAAGGTGTTGGGAGGGATAAACTAGATACAGGCATAACTTTTTAACATAATGACACTAAAAGTCCATGCTCTTAGACCAAAACAGAAATGCTACTTTCACCACCCCTAAAAAAAAAAAATTGAAAGAACATTTCAAAGTAACATCTTAGATAGTTGATCTTCTGTACTACTATAATCAGGCAACACCTCATCTGGGTAACAAAAAGGGAATGGGAAAAAAAAAATGTTACCTACCTTTCACAGTTCATCACAACATCTGCACCAGCATCTGGCTCACATTTGCGCATCTAAACATAGAACTCCTCAGGCTTATAAGCAACATCCTAGAAAATATGTTACAGTAATAAACATCAAACTCAATGGGTAACATTAAAAGAGGGGAATAGGGAATTAAAATGAAACGAGAAATGAAAAAACCGAAAAAAACCGTATATTTCAAATACAGACATGTGCTCACCACATTGCCCGACAAGTTCATCACTCAAAGTATGTCCACGAAAATTTGACTAAAAATCATCATTCTCCAATTGCATTACATTAATAAAAAGTTAATTAATCAACATAACAGCTTCAAAATTTTGGTTAACTAGTCTCAAACATCTCAACACGTTCGTGTCCACAATAACTTAATTATAACAATCAAGCACCATGAGTTTAGGGGGTCAATCCTGTACACTACCATTCTGAAGGTCAGGGGGTCAATCAGGTTGTATGATGTTGGTTATTTATTCCTATTATTAGGCATTTATTGCAGTTGATTATTGGGCTTGAGTTGTTATTTTCTTCTCATTACAAACAAGTAATGTAATGCTTCTCATATTTATAATTAAACTCCTATCGATTAACCCAAAAAATTAAATTTAAAAAGACAAAAATCAAGCACGATGGATTCACTGTTCAAAAACACTCCCTTACAATTTCCAAAGTAAAAAAACACTGGAAATACATTAAAAACATAGTACCAAGTTAGTACTTAGTAAATAAACCTTAAGTTACCAAAATCAGTTCTATAACATACTCGTATATATGTCAACTCATACAGTGCATAGACGACTGATTTGTTAACTGTGATCACAGGTGGGAATCACAGAGTTCGCATATCCGCAGTAGAATTCTCCTCCACCTCTACAATTTCCGCCACAATCGAGGCCTCTCTCCCACTCTGACAAACAACAATTCTATATCAAAGCACATATACATTATTACATAGATATACACACTCATAATTTTGGTCCTTGTGTCATTTTGGTCCAATAATTTCAACTGGATCAATTGACCTGAATTTTTAATTTTGTCTCCAATTGGTCCAATTGCTTTCAATTGTTAATATTTTTTTTTATGGCAAATGTGCAAACTAGCGGCATGTGTCATACTTTTATGAGCAAAATTATAAACTTGATCAATTCAGTAATTTAATCTCGACTAACTCAATCAAAATTTTATGTCAAAACCCTACCGACGTTGTCAATTGCACTAAATTGAGCAAAATCTAAAATTAATAATCAAAATTGAGCCAATTGAAACATGAGACAAGCGGCAAAATGTAGAGACTACCGTGTATATATATACATGTATGTATGGATCTGAAACTTTTTAAAGAGAGAATGTGAGGGGAAAGAGATACCGATTCACTGGGAACGACCATGTTAATGAGCATTTTGGTGGTGCAATTGAGGCTGCCGGAGTCGAAAACCTTGTCGCACCTTTCGAGCTTTGATTTGGAGAGAATTTGGGGGCTGGAGAGGGAATAGAGAATGAGATGATGAGAGAGAAGGTGAGAGAAGTTGAAGAGAATGAGAGAGGGAGGAGGTTTCATTTCGTTTGAAGAGTGAGCAAGTGGGTGATTTGTTGATGGTGGAGCTGTCTGTCAAGTGAGGGACATGCTTGGGGGAATATATATATATATATATATGTATGTATATATCAGAGATGTGCGGTTTTGGCAGGGCGTGTAATTGCTTTCAACGGTTGGGTTTTTGGGTGTTTTGCCTTGCAAATCCTCCTTCATCTCTCAGCCGTTGCAGATCAACGGCTATAAAATAAAAAATAATAAAATAATAAAAAAAAAATTGAAAAATAGAGGGAAGTCTGAATCTTTCTTGAAAAATAGAGGGAAGTTTGAAGATTTTGATTTCAAACTTATATATACATGCACATTTCTCTGTCTTCCTCATTCAATCTCTTCTCTCTCTCTCTCTCTCCATTTCTTCACACTTGCATAACTAACAAAAGCCACCGCCGGCGCTGATGATCACTGGAACCGTTCACCGTCGTCGTCGTCTACGAGTGCAATCTCTACTGTCGCCATCGCCACTGCCACCGTTCTATGTTAGCTTTGAATGATATCTCCACGAACAGAGGCTCTCGCCATTGAAAGTAGGAACACCAATTAAAGGTTTCTCACAACATAGAGTTTAGCCCTCTCTCCCATTGTTCGTTTATTCGAAGGTGTGAGCGCCGAGATTTCACCAAAAATGAAATAAAGATTAAACCTGAAGGAGGCCATTGAAATAGAAATATGTATTTTAGGTGTTTTTTCTTCTCTTTTTTTTAAATTGGTTTGTGGGTTTGTGACTGTTACTATTTTTTTTTTTTTTTTAGTTTTGGGTTGAGTCCGTGAACTTTAGATGTTTGATTAAAGTTTTCAAAGAAATGTTAGTTTACCTTGCCATTAAAACGTGTGAATCCATTGCATTATTTAAGGCTATTATGATGATATATGTACCTATGTTATTTGAGATTCTTTTGTTGCTAAAAATAGAGGGAAATCTAAATCTTTATGTAATTGTATGAATGAGGAAAATCAAGTCATTAACTTTTATATACAAACAGATGAGTGTGTAATGCGGTTTGGATTTTTAAGCAAGAAAAATTGTACAAGATTAATTTTATTTACAAAATGAACGATAATTATATTTTTAAAAAATAAACTATATATTTTTTTGATGAAAAAAAAATTAAACAATTTATAATTATTGAATTGACCTAATTTTTTATATAGATAAAATGCATGAAATGCTCAACAAAATAAACGGTTCGAATAATTAAAATGAGACTTGCAATGGATCCCATTTTTTTTCTGAGCCATTCAAATCACCATTAATTTTTTTTTAAGTGAGATTTCACTATATTGAAGCTAACACTTAGTCTTTTTAGAAAAATGGCAATGAAAAAGAGACAGTTTTGAAAATGCATAGCTTGTCTATTTAGAGAATGTAAATTACCACCCAAAAAAAAAAAAAAAACCCAAATTATCAATAAAAAAATATATATTGGCATCATCTCATAAAATTATAATCGTATCTGTTGCAATGGATTCAGAAGTTGTAATTCTTTAACACTTTTGAACATGTAACTAAATCAACATTTCATTGAGGCATTTAAACAAACATCTCAAATTCATAAACAATTCAACCCAAAATTTTACAGATCAATAACCACTGCAAATCCACAGACTTACAAATCATTATAAAAATAAGAAAAAAAAAAAACCTCAAATGCAGATTTCTAAATCAACATTTCATTGAGGCATTTAAACAAACATCTCAAATTTACAAACAACTCAACCCAAAAATTCTACAGATCAATAGCCACTGCAAATCCACAGACTTACAAATCATTATAAAAATAAAAATAAAAAAACCTCAAATGCATATTTCTATTTCTCCAAGCCACTGCAAATCCAGACTTACAAATCATTATAAAAATAAGAAGAAAAAAGAACTAAAATGCAAATTTCTATTTCTCCAACCATCTTCAGTTTTCAAATTGACTCCTATTTTCTGGTGAAATCTCGTCAATGACTTTCAAATCAACGAACGATGTAAGGGAGGGTAGAGTTGCTATACCAAGTGGTGGCAATAATAGTAGACGACGACGACGACGACGACAGTGGTGAACAGTTCCGGTGATCATCGGCGCCGGCGGTGGCTTTTGTTTGTTATGCAAGTGTGAAGAAATGTGAGAGAGAGAGAGAGAGAGAAGAGATTGAATGAGGAAGACAGAGAAAGGTATATGTATATATAAGTTAGGTTTGAAATTAGAATTTTCAAACTTCCCTCTATTTTTCAAGAAAGATTCAGACTTCCCTCTATTTTTCAAAATTTTTTTTTTATAGCCGTTGATCTGCAACGGCTGATCTCAGCCGTTGCACGGAGGAGATGAAGGAGGATTTGCAATGAGGGGATTCGGACTCGTTTTGGAATGGCATTTTTGGGGGTTTTTTTTTTTCGTTTTTAATGATTTTTTTAAAAAATTTGGCTATGTTTGATTATGTATTCCAAACACATTTTCACCCACTGATTTAAGTGTGGTATTTGTTTTGAGCTTTCAAAATATAATTTCACATCCACTTTTGAAAACTCCTTTCCCAGCGAAAAAATTTGGCTAACCCAGTCGTCCTCTCAGGACATCCAGTTGGTTGACCAGACAGTGTTCGTTTTTTTTTTTTTTTTTTGCACTTGTTATTTTTATATTGTAAATAAAAAAATATTTTCGAAATTTTTTAAATTTTTATATGAGCTTTAATAGAATTTTGGCCTATGTGTTTGGTTATAAGTTGTAAATTTTTGAATCAAATGACTTTTCTAATTTTAAAAACTCAAAACTCCCTCCAAAACTCAATTTAAAACTCTTTTCAAACCTCATAACCAAACAAATTTTTCACACTGAAATCATAATTTCAAAACTCGCAAATTTAAAATACAACTCTATTCTCAAATCATATTTAGAAAACTCTACCAAACGCTACCTTAAATTTTTAGATTCAGCTCGACAAAAATAAGTTAAAATAAGTATTTTTTTCGTCTCCAGTGATTTTTTTAAAAAAATTCAAAACAAATATACTTTTCAGATTCATCTCAACAAGACGGAGAAAAAAAATAAAATATTTCGACATAATTTTGAAAAAAATTACTAAAGATAAAAAAAATTAGGGTAAATTACACTGACACCTCGTGAAGTCTGGTCCAATTACATCTCACCTCCTGCTATTTTGGAAATTACATTCTCACTCTTATGGTTAATAGTCTCATTCCACAAACCCCTGCTTATATAAAAGGTAACAACTACTAATAGAAAAACAAAAGAAATTACATTAAAAAAAAACAAAATAAAGCAAGGAAAACAAAACAGTGGAAGTAAAGCAAAGCATAAAAAGAGAGTGCATGAGTTCAATATTTTCATTCCATCTAAATAATTACAATGACTAGGGGGTTAGTGTAATTTCTCAAATATCAAGAGATGATAAGTATTGAACCCAAACCATAGGGCGTGTAAGTGTAATTTACCAAAAAATTTAAAAAATATGTGATTTTTTTTTTAGGGTAAATTACATTAACACCCCTTGAGATTTGGTCCAATTAAATCTCACTCCCTGATGTTTTAGAAATTACATTCTCACCCATGTGATTAATAATCTCATTTCACAAACTCCTCATGCTTATATAAAAAACAAGAACTCCTAGTTTAAAAAAAAAATAATAATAAAAAAAAAAAAAACACATAAGAAATTATATTTAAAAAAAAAAGAAGGTAAAACAAATGAAATGAGAAAAAAAATAGAAAAAGTAAAGCAAAGTAAGAAAAGAGAGAGTCCATAAGTTCAATATTTTCATTCTGTCTAAATAATTATAATAATAGGAATGTTAGTGTAATTTCCCAAATGTTAGGAAATGATATATATTAAACAAAAATCTCAAGTAGTATAAGTGTAATTTACCCTCTTTTTTTTTGGGCCAAAATGGGCCTTGCAACCTTGGGCTCCCTAAAATTGATACATATTGAATTGAATTGGGCTTCAGTCCATAACATGGACTAGAGGTATGTGGGCTGTAAAGTCCACCTTGAATTTCGATTTGATATGCACGTATGTGTATTTTATAAATAAAAAAATAAAAAAAGATTAGATAATTGTAATATTTTTATTTTATTATGTTTATTTAAATATATATATATATGAATGTGTTTTAAAGAAAAGTAATGATATATAAATTTTTCATATAGAATAATATAGGTTAATCTAGACTTTTCATTTTAAAACATAATTGTGAGTGTTGATTTCTGACCACACAACTAAAAAGGAGAACTCAGCTGGAAAGTACTAGCAGAATAGATTAAACCCAACAACCTGCACAAGAATATGAGAATCTGGCAATGATTCGTCCACCCGAGGGCACTCCGATGATCAAGTCAGTAAACAATATCTCTCAAAGATAGCAAATAGTACTCAATGCGCAAGTCAAAATATCTCAAATAAAAACATATCTTAGACCCACGAGGGTGCCTCACTTTCATAATGATCAGTGTATAACTTCCCTTAAAAGTCTTATTTCATGAAACTCTATCATTTACAAGAATAACATCTATCACAACTCACACTCTTCAGATTAAGATGAACTTCCTCAAGAGTCTCATCTCTATCCAAATAGGTAGCTTGATGTCATCTAGGACTCTTGTCCTGTCTTCGAATATCTCAGGTTCAAATATAATCACATCATATCTTGGCAACTTGGTCCATCCATGTGGCACCTAGGCTAACAACCTTGGCCACGTGGACAACCTAAAAAATATGTTTCCACAATTGCCCCCTAGGTTCTATTATCTCGGTAACCTAAGGTGATGGAACCTATATTGTCTGATATTTCAACATGTCAGCTAAACAACATGTTAGGGATATTCCTCCGATCGAAATCATGACTCATCAGTTTTATGAAACGATGACTCAAATGTCCACTCGCCACAAACCAAGAACCAAGACTTGTAATGCCCCCAAAAAATAATATAATAAATCCAACTCATAAAGGGAAGAAAAATAGAAATGAAGTACTTTCATTCATCATAATTCGTATTACAAAAGATAACACATGCAATATACATTAAAAAATGTACATCCTGAATCTATAGCATGTAATACCAATTAATGATTAACGAAATAAATGTCTTACGGGCTTACATCTTTCCAAGACATTACTTGGTTACAACAAAAGAAGGTCATAAGCTCTGTACATATAAAGCCCTCGGCTTGAATAAACATTAAGCACAAAACAAAAAATAGAGCCTCCAGCTTCTAGATCTTCACAAGCTACGTCCTTGGAGAAAGCATGTCACCGGTACCTGAAAATGGTTTTCCAAGTAAGGTGAGCCAAAGCCCAGTAAAAACAATCTATCACAATATATGAGGTTTAACGAAGATATAAGTGTCAGGTGTATATTTAATATTTATGACGAAACACAGACTATCGACATGACCATACGGTACCGATATTTACATCTCAATCCATTCCTATCTATTCATTTCAAATTAATTCATTTCATTTCAATTCATGGGCCAAGTTTATAATTCTCCGAACAACCCAACTGAAACTACAACTCAGTGGTTCTCAATCAACACAATCATCATATAAGCACTTCAATCTCGCCATTTCACGGAAATTTCGTCTGCGGGATCGGCACCCATGTATACACATGATTTCGGGACTTTCATCCTGGACACTCCAGCCAACTTAATTTCAATGGAGTCCATCCCCTATCTCCTCCTAAAACATGGAGTACATCCCCTCTCTCCTCCAAAAATATTATACATATACAATATATTTAAAGTACCGTCATGTTCAATGACACTAATTAAATGATTAGTTTCAATTCGTCTAATCTTCATGTAATTTCTACAACAATCATAGCTATTCTCCACCGATAGCCCAATATAGATATTTCTAAACAAATATTCAATCTCAAGATAGATAATTTATTTAAATTTCCATAGGAGCGAGATAACGCATATCCAGTTCCACCATTTATATCAACAACTATTCAATTCCATGTCACCATAATCAATTTTGTTTATTTATACAAAACATAAATTGACCCATCCACGGCACAACTCCCATTCTTCAAAATATTAACTCAAGTGTCCAAATCAACCATTTTTCAATAACAACCTTTACATCTACTCCCAAACCATTTTTACAAATTGCATTTGAAAACCCCTCTTTCATTCCACACCCAAACGCTGGGTTCATCCACAAATATCTCCAATATTCCACCATTTATACATAAAAACAAATAACTAGGCTAAAAATCATATTAAGGTGTATAATATCCCTACCTCAAGCTTAGAAGAGCAAAAGAAAAGATGGAGAATCTTCAAAGACGCCAAAATCAAACTTCAATCGGACTAAATGAAGCTCTTGACTATCTTTTTAATAAAGGCACATGGGTGTAGAGATCACTAGATCTAGGTGTAAATGTAGAGAGAGAGTGTTTTAGACAGAGAAGGTCTAAACTTTAGGTTTTAGGATGAAAAGATTTGAAAAGTAATATAAAAAGTCATTTTCACAATCTGATATATGCACAGTCCACTCGAGCGCAAGAGTTGATGCTCAAGCATCAGACACAACAAGTTGTTCCACTTGAGCGCAAAAAGTCCCGCTCGAACGTAGAATACACACCTCCAGTACTTTTGTAGACAACAGATAAACTGTTTGAGCACGAGAAAGAACGCTCGAGCACCCACCCGCTTGAGCGTAGAAAACACCGCTCGAGCGTGGAGAACACCCTTCTAGTACTTTTGCAGACATGCAAAGTACTGAGAGTTTGCAAATCCCGCTCGAGCGCAAGAAGGATCGCTTGAACGGAAGACCAAAATTCTGGGCAATACAAGGTTTGAAAACCAAGCAACCAACCTGTTCCAAACACACTCAACACATCCAAATAACCAAATTTAAAGAGGAAATAAGAGGAAAAGACAATGAACAACATCCAGAAACCATAAACCCGAGTCTAAACTACCACAAAAGTCAGGTCAAAACCGAGATTGCTATAAGAATCAAGATGATCTTTCTCGTTCTCCTTGCTAGATGTTCGTCATCTATTCTATACTAAGTTTTCATAGACGGCGCCAAATTGTGGTTGTTGATTTCCGACCACACAACCAAACATGAAACTTAGTTGGAGAGTACGCAGCAGAATAGATTAAGACAACCACCTATCAACAAGAAGATGAGAATACCGCGGTGGCTCGTCCACCCGGGAGCACTCCGATGTTCAAATCAGTCAACTTATCTCTCAAAGATATCAAATAATGCTTATACTTACCAGAAAAAACTTACTTCAGACCTACGAGAGTACATTACTTTTATAACTAGCAGTAACCTAATCCCATTAGAAACCTCACTTCAATGAACTCAAGTTCAATGCTTATCCTGGATCCTCATCTAGATAGAAATAAACTCTTTTGAGTGTTATCTTTATCCAAACTGAGATCTTCCTCTGTTGTAGGACTCTTGTCCCTTATCTGCTTATCTCAGATTCCGGTATCTCCACAAATAACCTCAGCCTAGCCGAGATTATCTCAACGCATGACCAAGTTACGTGGCATCTCGGCTCACACTTCGACGTCACCTTAATCACGTGCTGTCATTTACAAATACGTCTTCACAATAATATTTATAAAGATAAGGTTATCTATTTAAAAAAATGCCCTTCATTTTACACCCCAGATTTTAAACAAATGCAAAAAAATAAGTATAAGATATAACTACAACACACATTAAGTAAGTCATCATGATTTTTATGGTGTGTTATAGATAAATAAAAAATTACTGTACACAACAAAGGTAAGTTTGAAACTTATTTGGAGACTTCTTCAATTATTAAAAAATATCACTTTAACTTTTTAAATTATAAAATTATATAGATGAATTGCTAAATAATTGAGAAGTATCACTTTGTTTGCTCTAAATTATAAAAGTGTAAAAATGAACCTCCTAAACTATAAAAGCGCAAACAAAATGATACTTTTCAATAAATTAGAAAGTCCATTTGTAGGTTTTTAAAATGTTAAAATGTTAAAATGATACTTCTTAATAATTTAGGGAGTTTTCGTGTAAATAACCCAATTAATTTTATAGTAAATTTTTTTTTTTGGTGAAAAATATGCGCAAAAATAAAGAAAATAAATTAACTTTCTATATTAACTTTTAATTTTTTAACTAATTTAAAGAATATTTAGAAAGTGAATATATATATATATATATTTTTAAACATAAGAAAATAATATAATTAATTATTTTAATAAAAAAGCTAACTTCTCTTTCGGGGTTGTTGGGATGTCTAAATAAGTACATTTTTTGATTTTTTGGACTAAAAAGTTGAGGAAAAAAATATGGTTGTTTGAGTTAACCTTTTGACTTTTTATTAAAAAATGTGTATTAAAAAATTATATAAATTAATGTGTAGGAGAAAATTAGGATTGAGAGCTGTGCAGTCGTAATTTTTGACTTTTTGTGAATAGTGAATAACTTTTTAATTTTTTGAGTAACTTTTTGACTTTTTGACCACATGCCAAACTTGGCCTTAGTCAATTTTTTTGGGTGAATACTCTTTAAGGTTGGTTTGGGAAGTGGGTTAGCTTTTTGACTTTTTTGGCTATTTTAACCTGGGCTAAAAAGTTTGGTTTGGAAGGGCTTTTTGGTTTTTTAATTTTTTGGACTTTTTTTGTGAGAGAAGAGTGTAATGATTATGGATTGGATATGATGTTTTGTTTATTATGATTAAAATAACTTATTTTATCTTTTATGACTAAGGGCTAGTTTGGCATGTACTAAATAAGCCAAAAAGTCAAAAAGTCACTATCTTATTTAAGTCACATCATCTTATTTAAATCACATCACCTCTCAAACACATCACATCAAACCCAACCCAAACCTAACTCAAACCCACCAATAAATCAAAAAGTACACTTTTTTAAGACATCCCAAACCAATCCTAAAATAACCAAAAAAATCCACGACCTATCTTCCCAAATGGAGACTAAAAGTCAATTGCCAAGCAAGAAGTAAATCATTTTTGCCCCTGCGATGAAACCACCGACCTGTCTAGAACTACTAAATAATTTTTTTGTCTTTTGATAAATGTGAGTACTAACTTTTTAACTCATATATATAGTGGTGTGACAAATCATCATAGTTGACAGAAAAGATGATCACCCCTCAACGCCTAGACTGGTATTGCATGCCCAGCACACGGAATAGGTGCTCAATTTTCCCACTTAAAATAATAACATTGATGTGACGTTGGCCTGTTTTGTGACAATACATTAAAAGTTATATAAAAAAAAAAAATTAAAACTTTTCTTTTAAGTCACGAATTACTTTTTAATTTTTTACACACTTTTAAAAAAATCAAAAAATAATTTTTAATTTACTTATTCAAATAGACATTGTTACAACATAACTCATTTGGAAAGTTGGTTAAAAGTCAGTGAGATTCTATTTATACTTAAAAAAACTATTAAGGTAGCGTTTGATAAAGTTTACATTTTTTGTTTATGTTTATAAAAATTTTATAAACTGATTTTTATTTATTTTTAGAAAAACATAAATTACAAACGCGTTTGGTTTGAACAAAATATTTAAAAAATTTTAAAAACATAAACTAAAAAATATGTTTGTTCAGGCTTAAAATATTTATATTTATTATTTATGACAATAGGATCACATATAATTGAAAAAAAAATTAATTAAAAAATGAAAAAAAATTAATTAAAAAAATAATTGAAAAAAAATTTAATTAGGGAAAAAAATTATTTGAAAAAAAATTTAATTGGGAAAAAAAATATTTGAAAAAAAAATTATTTGAAAAAAAAAAATTTGAAAACAAATTATTTGAAAAAAAAATTAACTGAAAAAAAAATTTGAAAATTGAAAACGTAAACTCATTTTTTGAGTTTACGTTTTTTCCTCAAATTTATAAATTGAGACAACCATTTATAAACTAAAAAAATTATCAAATAAGTTTTTATGACAATTTTTAAAATTTTTGTAAATATAAACTAAAAACTAAAAACGGAATTGTTACCAAACAGACCCTAAGTACTCTTAATTTCTAAATACACCATGTTTAATTATTTAAAATTTTATTTTACTCTCATTACACCCTATTATTTTTTTTTTCAAATTACCCTCAAGGTAAACCAAAATAATAAATAATAAACAAATTAAAAAAACGAAATTATTTCAAAAAAATTTCAATACAAAAAATAATTCTCAAATACAAGAAAAAAAATTAAAAAACCAAACTTATAAGCACATAAGCATTATAAATGAACCAAACCAAACAAAGCCTTAAGTTCCATCAAATGGGATCGGCTACATGAATCCTTTTTCTCCACGTGGCCCTATCAAAGGCTATTTCGTTAGTCAAATTAAGTAGATTCATATCTCTATTTACAACGCTAACTAACGTTAATCTAGGTATACCCCGTCCCCTAACACTTCCATTTATCGTTACAACATCGCATCTCTTCACTACTGTCTCTGTTGGTCTTCGTTGAATATAACCAAACCATCTCAATCAATTCTCTCTCAACTTATCTTCTATCGGTGCTACTCCTACCCATTCTCGAATACACTTATTCCTAATTCTGTCTTGTCTAGTCTTACCACACATCCACCTTAGCATTCTCATCTCAACCACACTCATCTTATCTACATGTTATTTATTGGTTGCCCAACACTCCGTCCCATACAACATCGCTGGTCTAATAGCCGTTCTATAGAACTTACCTTTAAGTTTAGTGGGTATTCGTTTATCACATAGTACCCCAGACGCACTTCTCCACTTACACCATCCCACCTTAATCCTATGAGCCACATCTGCATCAATCTCCCCCGTTGTTGTGATAATCGATCCTAAATAATGAAAATGTTCACTCTTAGGCAGTTCTTAGTTCTCAATCTTCACTTCTTCTCTACTTTCATGGTTACTGTTACTAAATTTACACTCCATGTACTCTGTCTTAGTTCTTCTTATCTGGAACCCTTTAGATTCAAGAGTTTTTCTCAAAATCTCCCACTTTGTATTAACCCTTCTCTAGTCTCCACTAGCACAATATCGTCTGCAACAAGTATGCACCATGGCACATCATCCTGGATATTTTTCGTCAACTCATCCATAACTAAAGCAAAAATATAAGGACTTAAGGTAGATTCTTAGTGTAACCCTACAATGATAGGAAATTCATTTGTCTTTCCAACAGGCGATCTAATAGTGGTTATCACCTTTTCATACATGTCCTTAATCACATCAATGTAACCTTTTGTCACCCCTTTCTTTACTAACACCCACCATATTATATCCCGTGGCACTCTATCATATGCTTTCTCAAGGTCGATAAACACCATATGAATGTTTTTTTTCTTTTCCTGTACTTTTCTATTACTCTCCTCAAAAGATAGATTGTTTCCATTGTTGACCTGCCAGGCATAAACCAAAATTGATTCTCTGACACCTCTGTTATATCTCGCAATCAGCGTTCTATCACCCTCTCCCACACTTTCATTATATGACACATTAGCTTGATTCCTCTATAGTTGTTGCAATTCTGAACATCTCCTTTATTCTTATAGATTGACATTAAAATACTCTTCCTCCACTCATCTGACATGTTCCTAGTCAACAAAATTTTGCTAAACAACCTAGTCAACCAAGTAACCCTCTTTTTACCCAAACACTTTCAAGCTTCAATAGGGATATCATCTGGTCCTGAAGCCTTGTTTGATTTCATCTTATTAAGTGCAATCTCCACTTCAAAGTTCCTAATCCTGCTATAGAACCTATAGTCTTGGTTTATCATATTACTGGCTATTTTTTAACCTATTGCCGTACTTCCATGTTCCTCATTTAATAGTTTCTCAAAATAGCTCTTCCATCTTTCCTTAATCTCTTCATCCCTTACCAATACCTTAGAATCCTCACTCTTGATGCACTTAACTTGATTAAAACTTCTTGTTTTCCTCTCCCGTATCTTAGCAAGTTTGTATACCCTCTTCTCTCCCTCCTTACTATCTAGTCTAGTGTATAGGTTATCATAAGCTTTTAACTTAGCCTCTTTCACTACTTTCTTGACCTCCTTATTAGCCAATCTATAGCTCTTAAGGTTTTCCTCAGTTCTATCCTTTTGCCACTTTTTAAAGCACTCTTTTTTTTTTCCTTAACTATCGCTTGAACCTCTTCTCTCCACCACCAAGTTTCCCTAGAGCTGGGTCCCGTTCCTTTCGACTCTCCAAGCACTTTCCTTGAGATTCTCCTCATACAATTGCCCATCAAGTTCCACATAGTGTTAGCATGATCTTCCAAGTCCCAAGTACCTTCCTTATCCATTCTATTCTTAAATATTTATAATTTATCCCCTTTTAGGTCCCACCATCTCGTTCTACGATGCCCACCATCCTTCTTAGCTTGGTATTGCCCTCTAAAACATAAATCTAGTATCAAAATCCTATGCTGAGAGGTCAGGCTCTCTCCAGGAATCACCTTACAATCATTGCATTTTAGGCAGTCCACTTTTCTCACTAAGAAGTAATCTATTTGGCTCTTAACTGACCAACTCTTAAAGGTTATCAAATGCTCCTCACTCTTTTTATACATAGTATTGTCTACCACCAGGTCAGAAGCCAACGCAAAATCTAAGATACTCTCTCCAGTCTCATTTCTGTCACCAAAACCATATCCACTATGCACCCTTTTATAGCCTAGTTTATCTATGCCTACATGGTCATTAAAATCTCCATCTATAACTAGGTTCTCTCCTTCGGGTATCTCTTGTAAGATCTCATCCATTTGCTCCCAAAAATCCTGTGAAAAGCCATATTTAATTATTCTTAAATAAATAAATAAATTAATTAATTAATTTTATCCAGAGTCCATCTGAAATGTATATTAGTGTAAAAATTAGTTTAAAATTGACCCAATTCAATCACTAATAAAGACATTATTAAGAATAATAATTTTGTGGGTGTTCAATATTTGTTGTTTATAAATTATTTTAATTAGGATTCAATATGATAATTATTCTTACTAAATACCTTAGTTAAAAATCTTAGTGTATCAATTTTCAGAAACTCACACAAATACACACACACACAAAAATAAATAAAATAAAATCAAACCTTTGCAGATTTGGGTGGCAACTTTCCACATGTTGGTTTGCATGTTTGTTTAGGGAAGAAGAGCTCATTATGCTCTTGGAATTGAGGGAAAGAGAGCTTAGAATGAAGAGAAAGAGAGAGAGAGAGAGAGAGAGAGAGAGAGAGAGAGAGCCTCAGAGAAGTGGCTTCTATATATTCATACCACACACAGTGTTTATACACACTGTGTTCGTGTTTTCAAAGACTAATCGGGAAAAATAAATAAATAAAAAAAATAGAAGGAATTCTTGTGGAAGAAGAGGAAAAGGTTGAGGTTGCATATTTTCCTACCATTTCATTATTCCATTTCAATCCTACAACTAAGTAAGAAAACCCTCTCAACTCTCTCATTTTTTTTATTTGAAAATTTCAGATTATATACATATGATAAAATGTCTAAACTTGTAGATAGAATTTTATTGTATGAAAATTTATGATAGTATATCAAATATTGGTAGTCTAAAAATCATGATAATATTATGAAATTTAGACTTGCTTGTGTAGTTATGCCATTAAAAAGATTATTGAAGATGTTATTTGGCCCTTTAAATCTGCCAGAAAGTTGTACGAATTTTTAGATAATTTTATACTAAAACTCTGAAGATTATTTCTTCTACAAAGTTGTTGATAATGATGTTTAGTTCATCCACAAAATTTTTCAACAATTATTGAATTTTTTCCGAATTTATACAAATTTTTAACCAAATCTGGAGCTATAGGCAGATTTTACTATGTGTTTGAAAAATCATTAAAAAATTTATATTAAACCAAATCTGATAATTTCTAAGCAAAAAATGAAATTTGAGAAGTCTAATTTCATAATAAATTTTTAGATTATGGAATTGATTTATAAATTTAAGTATGAAATTAATTTAAAAAAATGTGATAAATCTGTGTCATGAACATTCTTGGAATTTTTAAGAATTATTTATAATTTATTTTTGGAAAATGCTTTCTGAAAAAATGACCATAACATGTTTATTGAATATTCTGTAGATTTATATGAATTTTAGAGTTGTATAAGTAATTTATTTATAATTTTATTTGCAAGATATACATTCTGAAAATTTTGGCAGATTAAGGAGGAATAAAAAAAAAAAAAATTTCTCTTCAATTGTTAATTAGGACTAAAAATTTAATATTGTGCTAGTCTAATCTTGTAGATTAAAAATCTATGTATGTGTGTAATTATGATTTATTTTATATTTCTTTTGGTATCTAAATCATTATTTCATACCATGGTTTAAATAAATTGTTTATTTAAAATTTGTACATTTGTTTACTATTGTGTGACATGTGTAATATTTTATGTTGGGAATTTTAATGAGTTGGTATAACATTATTGGTAATTAAATGTTGAATTATTGTGAATATCTCAACAAGTAAAGAAACACGAAATTTAACCAATGATACATTAAAATCTAAAAGTGATGGGGTGAGCCCGGTTTAGAATCTTGCGCAAGTGAGTTGCGAACCCTAACTTGGCACAGGAAGGTATTTCAGCTCTTATCGGTGTAGGCGATATAAGGTTGGTGGTGCAGGTGTCACAATAGACGGTTCCCTTGGGGCAGACCGTGATATCACGACTCGGGTATGTAACCCTGGTGCGTGGGCATCATTGGTAGTTACAGTAAGTAATATTTGAACATTTGACCAAGGGGGAGTTAGAATTGCCCGTGACCATTGCTTAGCGGTTGGGTGGAAATAGTGCTCCGCGGGTAGTTACTTAAATTTATCCGATAAACTAAATCTATGAAAATTTAAAAAGAAAGGTGGGCATATTCCTTATGATGAAATACTGCTTCTGTTTGTTATATTTTTTTTTATTGATTTATTATTATCTATTGTTATTATTTCAACTGATAACATTCATTTTATGCTTACTAAATGTTACTTGTTATTTTGTTACTACATATTATTCATAAATTGTGAGTATTATTATCGGGGTGGGTATTTTTGGGTTGTAGTATCTTATTGAGCTCGTCGCTCACTGGCATTCCCGTTGCCCTTGCGTTTTATGCCAGGTACCGAAGAAACCGAAGGAAACACCGAGGCCTTGCAAGGCGACACTCAGCCTTGGTTAGCTTGAGGAGTGCGAAGTTCCATGAACTATTTTCTAAAATTTCTAGTTTTTCTCTAGTTTTCTTTTTATATTTGTGTCATTTCTTTTATGTACTAAAACTAAGTTGTGATGTAAGAACTTTAAATTCTGGGTTGTTAATTAATGGATGTTAGTAATATTGGTGGCAATATTGATTTTAAATTCTAAATCTTATTATGATGTCCTTAAATTTTGGGGCGTCACAACATGGTATCAGAGCTTAGGTTGAGAAACCCTTGAGACCTTGGGAAACCCTAAGCTTGCTTGTTAAATAACTTATTAGTGGTTATAGTGAGCATTTTTAGTTACTAAGTAAAAAATTTGGATTTTTGTAGATGGCAAACGAAAATCAAAATGGATGGTTGGAAGAAAAACCTGAGATGTTAGATGAGCCTATTGACTGGGAAGAGAATCCAGAGGAGGACCCAGAAGAAGAGCCAGAAGAGAACTTGGAATTAGAGGAAGAAGTTGAGATGTTAGATGAGTCTATTGACTGGGAAGAGGATCCAGAGGAGGACCTAGAAGAAGAGCCAGAAGAGAACTTGGAAGAAGAGTTCGAAGTAGGAGTTGAGGGTGATTCCGATCCTGAGTCTGACTCTGATCAGGAAATGGTGGAGTCTGATCCTGAATCCTCGATAGAGGACGGCCCTGAGGTGGCCTTGAGGCATATGATGGTGCCACCTGTCCTTCCATATGGAAAGGCAGTATTTGTGAGGGTTACCCCTACTAGGATATGCTATTGGAGGAGCTCGCCTAGAAGGGATATGTTTATCGGGCCAGTCCAGGTAAGAGAACATCTGGACAATAATTTCTATCGAGTATGGAACCTACCTCCGCAGTACATTGTAAACAAGGGTGATGCGTTTTTACTACAAGATATCCGAACTACCCAACCTCTTTTTCGGTTATGTTGTCCGAAGCCTAGACCCATTGGTGAATTTTTATAAAGCTGCCACGTATCACGAGATCCCTACCTGCGTGATTAGATGAATGGTGGGTCAAAATGAGGTGCGGATGGTCCTTGTCCGTTGGGAGTGTTACGGGCTACCCGATGAGGCATGGGAGTTTGAGGAAACAGTGCGTCAACGTTGTGCCCATTTGCTTAGTTAGGAAATGACAAGTGTAGAAGTTAGGACAACAACAAAATTTGTAGCACTTAATTGTAATAGTCCTAGCTTCTAACTTAGGGTCTGTGTTGTTTTTCTTTTTCTTTTATGAATGTACTGATATTTTATTATCATTAATGAAATCCTAGTATTTAAAAGTTTGCGTGTTGGACTATTTTACTTACAGTTTATCAAAAAAATAAATAATAATAAAAATAATAAAAATAAAATAATAATAAATAAATAAATAAATCAATGGTGTAACAATAATATCCTTCACACAGAAGATGGCAGGAAGAACTAGAGCAAATGGATCCAATGACAACAACAACAACGGCAACAACAACAGTGACGTCATGAATTTCATTCGGACAATTACTAATGAACTAAGAAACCAACCTAGGCATGAAAATAACAAAGTAGAATTAATAGCAAAATTTCAAAAACTCAGGCCCCAAAATTTTTTCAGAGAACCCAATCCTTACGCGGCTGAGGCATGGATAAGGCAAGTGAAGAAAATATTAGAGACGCTAGAGATTCAAAACGAGCAGGACCAAGTGTCCCTCGCTTCATTTCTCTTTGATGGGGAGGCCGATTTCTGGTGGACAATGATTAAGGAAAGCCGTCAGGTGGCAGACCTCTCTTGGAGACAGTTCGAGGAATTGTTTATGGAAAAGTACTTCCCAAACTCAGTAAGGCAGGAGATGATCCAAGAATTTCTCCAACTGAAACAAAGAGGCATGACTGTGACACAGTATGTCAATCGATTTGAGGCCCTTTCTCGTTATGCCACAGCTATAGTGGCAAATGAAACAGATAAGGTAAGGCGCTTTGAGTAGGGACTCGACTCGGGGATCTGAGACAAGCTGATTGAAGTGCAGCTACCTACTTATGCACAGGAAGTAGATAGGGCTCTTACCTTAGAGAGAGAAAAGATGGACACTGCAAGGACCCAAGGTCAGCAGTCTAGAGCCAACCAGCCAAGAAGTGGAGGACCCTCAAGGAACAATAGGACCCCTGCTGCCTCGGTACCTTATGCTTAGGGGCCACACCAACAGCAAGGGTACAATCCTAAATAGCGTAATAGGGAAGGGGCTAGAAGGTGCTACGAATATGGCTAAGAATGGCACTTCAGGAACAACTGTCCTCAACGGTCAGGCTACTACATTAATCAAGGAGGAGCCACTCAATGAAACAAATGCACGTCAACTCAGGGAACACGAGCTGTGCAAAATTCCCAATCCAGCAAAGGCCAACCGCCAGCTAATCGGAATGTGGGACAATCGAGGACTCAACAACCAGGAGATGCCAATGCAAGGAAACCTTGGGTACCAAATCAGGGTGCCACTGGGAGAGTCTTTGCACTCCAAGAAGGAGAAGACAATGGAAATCCTTCAGTGATTCAAGGTATACTCATCCTTATGAACTCTTGCGTACAAGTCTTGTTTGATTTTGGAGCATCACACTCTTTCATATCTGCTTCATGTGTTGCAACTTTGGGATTAGAGCCTGAACGATTAAAAATACCTACGAGTGTAGCTTCACCGCTAGGAGGTCAAACTCGAGTAAATCTCATATGCAAATCATGTGAACTAGGAGTCTCTAGTTTACGTTTGACTTGCGACTTACGAGTCATGGAAATGTCCGACTTTCACGTTATCCTAGGAATGGACTGGTTATTAGCCCATAGAGCCACCATTGATTGCTATCAGAAGACGGTGACTGCTTACTCTCAGGACGGAATGCGATTCCAATTTAAGGGGGATAGACAAGATTCCCTATCACTGACACTTGGAAATTCAAAGTGGCACGATCACTTAGTCGGGTGGCTAGCCAGCTTAGTTCTAGAAGATAAAGATCGTATGGAGCTAGGGCTCCCTCGTGTGGTGTGTGAGTATGCTGATGTGTTCCCAAAGGAATTACCAGGACTATCCCCAAAGCGAGAAGTAGACTTTACCATTGAACTACAACCTGGTACATCACCGATCTCAATGGCACTACATTGTATGGCACCAGCTGAATTGAGAGAGCTGAAGACACAGTTGCAAGAATTATTGGACAAGGAATTTATAAGGCCAATCACGTCCCTGTGGGGAGCACCAGCCTTATTTGCTAAAAAGAAAGATGGGACACTTAGGTTGTGCATTGATTACCGACAACTCAATAGAGTCACCATTAAGAATCGGTATCCATTACCTAGGATTGATGACCTTTTCGATCAGCTTAGAGGGGCAAAGTATTTCTCAAAAATAGACCTCAGGTCTGGGTATCACCAAGTGCGTGTTCGGGAAGAAGATATCCTTAAGACTGCGTTTCGAACCCGTTACGGCCACTATGAATTCGTAGTGATGCCATTCGGCCTGACCAATGCACCAGGCGTGTTCATGAGCTTAATGAACAAAATATTCATGCCTTACTTAGATCAATTTGTGGTAGTTTTCATAGATGATATTTTGGTGTACTCCAAGTCTGAAGGAGACCATGAACAACATTTGAGAATGGTACTTTAAACTTTGAGAGAGAACCAATTGTATGCTAAGGCTAGTAAATGTGAGTTCTGGATGGAGGAAGTAAAGTTTTTGGGCCAAGTGGTATTTGAAAAGGGAATATCAGTAGACCCAACTAAAGTAGAAGCAGTGACAGAACGAAAGCAACCTAAGAACACATTCGAGATTCGTAGTTTCTTAGGATTGACCGGTTACTATTGAAGATTCATTCAAGACTTCTCAAAATTGGCCAAACCAATGACACATTTGACTCAAAATGGGGTAAAGTTTGAATGAAACGAGTCTTGTGAAAATTCATTCCAAGAACTCAAGAAAATATTGACGAGTGCCCCTATTCTCATAGTGCCAGAACGTGACGTTGGGTACAACGTGTATTGTGATGCTTCCAAATAAGGTCTGGGGTGTGTATTGATGCAGAATGGCAAGGTGGTGGTGTATGGATCAAGGCAATTAAAGAACCATGAGAAGAATTATCCCACCCATGACTTGGAGTTAGCAGCTATAGTTCACGTACTCAAAATTTGGAGACACTACCTGTATGGTGAAAAGTTTGAGATATTCACCGATCACAAAAGCTTGAAGTATCTGTTCACCCAAAAGGATCTAAACATGCGTCAGAGACGTTGGATGGAGTATCTCGAGGATTATCAATTTACCTTTTCCTCTCATCCTGGCAAGGCTAACGTGGTGGCAGATGCGCTAAGTCGCAAGAATAGAGGGATTGTTGCTAGTTTAGCACTTAGAGAATGGAATATGGTTGGAACGCTCAATGAATTTGGGGTACAAATGGGGGTTCAAGATGAAAAGGCTTACCTTGGTGCTCAGATTGCTACGCCTAAAATTTTGAGCGAGATATTGGAATCACAAAAGTACGATCAGAAGGTAGCATTCATCAAGGTACAAATGGAATCTAGTGAAGCCATGCCTGGTTAGGAAATTCACACCGATGGGAGTTTGAAATATCAAGGTCGAATGTTCGTGCCAAGCGACAACTCACTAAGGGAAAAGGTACTCAAGGAATTCCATCATTCAGTATTCGCCAGACATCCAAGAGGTACTAAGATGTACCAAGACTTAAAACGCCACTATTGGTGGGGCAGAATGAAAATGGATGTAGCAAAGTTTGTGTCTTAGTGCCTGACATGTCAACAAGTAAAGGCTGAACATCAAAGATCGATAGGAACACTTCAACCCTTACCAATTCCGAAGTGGAAATAGGAACACATAACCATGGATTTCGTGACGGGTTGCCTCGGTCACCACAGGGACATGACGGCGTGTGGGTGGTGGTAGACCGATTAACTAAGACAGCCCGATTCTTACTTGTCGGGTCATCAGATACGTTGGATTCGCTCAGTAGATTGTTCATCAAAGAACTGATTAGATTACATGGAGTACCGGTTAGTATCGTGTCGTGATCCTCGATTCACTTCCTAATTTTGGCAGAGCTTGCAGAAGGCAATGGGAACGAACCTATGCTTTAGCACGGCATTTCACCCACAAACCGATGGACAGTCTGAAAGGACGATACAAACCTTGGAGGATATGCTTCGAGCTTGCGTTATGGATTTTAAGGGAAGTTGGGAGAAACACCTACCTCTCGTTGAGTTCGCTTACAACAATAGTTTCTAGGCCAGTATTGGAATGGCACCGTATGAAGCACTATATGGGCGACCTTGTCAGTCACCAGTCTGTTGGACTGAAGTAGGGGAAGTAACCTTGTTAGGACCAGACTTGGTTCAGGAGACCACTGAAAAGATAAAACTGATCAAACAACGACTAACCACAACCCAAAGTCGACAAAAGAGCTATGCGGATCAAAGGAGATGACCCTTAACATTTGAAGTAGGGGATCATGTTTTTCTCAAAGTTCGACCTCGTTGAGGTGCTATACGATTTGGGAAGAAAGGAAAACTTGCACCTCGATATGTGGGACATTTTGAAATTCTGAGCAAAGTAGGAGAAGTGGCGTACCGTTTGGCTCTACCACCTCAACTGGCTGGAGTACATAATGTTTTCCACATCTTTATGCTACGGAAATATGAGCCACAGCCTTCTCACATCATCAATTGAGAGGAAATTAATCTTGATGAAGATGTGACATTTGAAGAGAAGCCTGTCAAAATTTTAGATCGTCGCGAGAAGGAATTACGAGGTAAAACCATACCGTTGGTTCGAGTTCTTTGGAGACATCATGGGACGGAAGAGTCAACGTGGGAATGAGAAGATATGATACGTGCCAATTACCCTAAGCTTTTCGAGTTTAAAGTTACGAATTAATTTCGAGGACGAAATTTTTTTTAGAAGGGTAGATTGTGAAAACCCACATTTAATTATTCTTAAAAAAAAAAAAAAAAAAATAAATAATTTTATCCAGAGTCTATCTGAAATGTATATTAGTGTAAAAGTTAGTTTTAAATTGACCCAATTCAATCACTAACAAAGACATTATTAAGAATAATAATTTTGTGGGTGTTCAATATTTGTTGTTTATAAATTATTTTAATTAGGATTCAATATGATAATTATTCTTACTAAATACCTTAGTTAAAAATCTTAATGTATCAATTTTCAGAAACTCACACAAATACACACACACACAAAAAAATATAAATAAATAAATAAATAATAAAAAAATAAAATAAAATCAAACCTTTGCAGATTTGGGTGGTAACTTTCCACATGTTGGTTTGCATGTTTGTTTAGGGAAGAAGAGCTCATTATGCTCTTGGAATTGAGGGAAAGAGAGTTTAGAATGAAAAGAGAGAGAGAGAGAGAGAGAGCCTTAGAGAAGTGGCTTCTATATATTCATACCACACACAGTGTTTATACACACTGTGTTCGTGTTTTCAAAGAATAATCGGAAAAAAATAAAAAAATAAAAAAATAAAGGGAATTCTTGTGGAAGAAGAGGAAGAGGTTGAGGTTGCATATTTTCCTACCATTTCATTATTCCATTTCAATCCTACAACTAAGTAAGAAAACCCTCTCAACCCTCTCATTTTTTTTATTTGAAATTTTCAGATTATATACATATGATAAAATGTCTAAACTTGTAGATAGAATTTTATTGTATGAAAATTTATGATGGTATATCAAATATTGGTAGTCTAAAAATCATGATAATATTATGAAATTTGGACTTGCTTGTGTAGTTTATGCCATTAAAAAGATTATTGAAGATGTTATTTGGCCCTTTAAATCTGCCAGAAAGTTGTACGAATTTTTAGATAATTTTATACTAAAAATCTGAAGATTATTTCTTCTACAAAGTTGTTGATAATGATGTTTAGTTCATCCACAAAATTTTTCAACAATTATTGAATTTTTTCCGAATTTATACAAATTTTTAACCAAATCTGGAGGTATAGGCAGATTTTACTATGTGTTTGAAAAATTATTAAAAAATTTATATTAAACCAAATCTGATAATTTCTAAGCAAAAAATGAAATTTGAGAAGTCTAATTTCATAATAAAATTTTAAATTATGGAATTGATTTATAAATTTAAGTATGGAATTAATTTAAGAAAATGTGATAAATCTGTGTCATGAACATTCTTGGAATTTTTAAGAATTATTTATAATTTATTTTTGAAAAATGCTTTCTGAAAAATGACCATAACATATTTATTGAGTATTCTGTAGATTTATATGAATTTTAGAGTTGTATAAGTAATTTATTTATAATTTTATTTGCAAGATATACATTTTGAAAATTTTGGCAGATTAAGGAGGAATAAAAAAAAAAAAAAATTTCTCTTCAATTGTTAATTTGGACTAAAAATTTAATATTGTGCTAGTCTAATCTTGTAGATTAAAAATCCATGCATGTGTGTAATTATGATTTATTTTATATTTCTTTTGGTATCTAAATCATTATTTCATACCATGGTTTAAATAAATTGTTTATTTAAATTTTGTACATTTGTTTACTATTATGTGACATGTGTAATATTTTATGTTGGGAATTTTAATGAGTTGGTATAACATTATTGGTAATTAAATGTTGAATTATTGTGAATATCTCAACAAGTAAAGAAACACGAAATTTAACCAATGATACATTAAAATTTAAAAGTGATGGGGTGAGCCCGGTTTAGAATCTTACGCAAGTGAGTTGCGAACCCTGACTTGGCACGGGAAGGTATTTCGGCTCTTATTGGTGTAGGCGATATAAGGTTGGTGGTGCGGGTGCCACAACATAGCCCGTTCCCTTGGGGCAGACTGTGATGTCACGACTCGGGTATGTAACCCTGGTGCGTAGGCATCATTGGTAGTTACAGTAAGTAATATTTGAACATTTGACCAAGGGGGAGTCAGAATTGCCCGTGGCCATTGCTTAGCGGTTGGGTGGAAATAGTGCTCCGCGGGGAGTTACTTAAATTTATCCGATAAACTAAATCTACGAAAATTTAAAAAGAAAGGTGGGCATATTCCTTATGATGAAATACTGCTTCCGTTTGTTATATTTTTTTTTTATTGATTTATTATTATCTATTGTTATTATTTTAACTGATAACATTCATTTTATGCTTACTAAATGTTACTTGTTATTTTGTTACTACACATTATTCATAAATTGTGAGTATTATTATTGGGGTGGGTATTTTCGGGTTGTAGTATCTTATTGAGCTCGTCGCTCATTGGCATTCCCGTTGCCCTAGCATTTTATGCCAGGTACCAGAGAAACCGAAGGAAACATCGAGGCCTTGCAAGGCAACACTCAGCCTTGGTTAGCTTGAGGAGTGCGAAGTTCCATGAACTATTTTCTAAAATTTCTAGTTTTTCTCTAATTTTCTTTTTATATTTGTGTCATTTCTTTTATGTACTAAAACTAAGTTGTGATGTAAGAACTTTAAATTCTGGGTTGTTAATTAATGGATGTTAGTAATATTGGTGGCAATATTGATTTTAAATTCTAAATCTTATTATGATGTCCTTAAATTTTGGGGCGTCACAAATCCCTCTTAGTCTGATTATCGAATCCTACTTGAGGGGCGTATACACTAATAACGTTCACTATATTCCCTTCAATAACTAGTGTACGGGAAAGAAATAAACCTTCTCGTATAATCCTGTTGATCAAGTCTGCGTTCTTCTGTACGACGTCGCTTTATCACCTAAAAATACGAACGTGGGCTGACCGGTGGGTGTGTGCCGGAAACCTTTCTGATGCCTAAGTCAGTAAGCTTGACAAATAGACAAAAGCTCTGTGTATTCAGAAAATAAAGTTGTGTTGCATCTCCATAGGTGATGTCCGTGAGCTTTTATAGGTTCCGTGTGGCACAATCCTAGTAGGATTCTTACTTCTCCATGTAGAGTCCTCCTAGGATTCATATTCTTAAAAGATAATACTTATCTCTTAACACCCCCCTCACTGCTTAAACCAAGTGAGATGGTTTTACCATGGCCGGATTATAATACGACCGAGGTAACTGTTAGTTCGGCTATTACTTTCCTTTCCCTTACCTCGGCTTTTCCATGCTAAGACCGAGCTAACTATAAGAGAGTTGAGCCGAACTATCCTCAGAACCAAGTCCTTCAGAGGACTTAGCAAATCTCGGTGCCATTTTCCATGACCGAACTAATGAAGACCGAATCATCCGTAGTACACTTCTCAACCGGTCTAGAAAACAAGGCCTTATGCGACCGGACTAACCATTACGGTTCTGGGACCGGACTAACTTCAAAGCCTGATTATGGACCGGAGTAACTTTAAGGCCATTTTACTCAGCCCTTCGTACTGCGGCCCAAAACGGCCCATTAGCCAGCTCGACCCATTATCCATATAAATTACCCTCTCAATTGCCCCTTAATTCCATCTGCATAGCATGATAGGGATTACTTGAGTACCAGCCGAGCTAATAACTGAGCTAAGACCTTATAAGCTTTTCCAGCCGAGCTAAAAACCCCTTTTAACCTCTCCAGCTGAGCTAAATTCTCTTTTAGCTTCTCCAGCCGAGCTAACTTTAAGCCGAGCTGTTCCTGTCCGGTCAAAACGTCTCTTCAGTCACTGAAACTGAATCGCTTCTCCTCCCATGACACGTGGCATGCGGGTATTGGTCAACTGTACTATCACGCCACCCTCGTATATCGTAAATTTTGAATAGTTCCCGCCTCTAGGTTTCTTCATCAAAACAAAACGCTTTTGTTTTTCTGAATCTCTTACCAAAATACACACTCTCCTCTCTTGTTCTTGAGCTTCTGAGATCTCCATCTTGCTGTGCTCGTGTTCTTCATTGCTATTGCTGCTCCAATCTTCAGTTCGTTCCTCTTTCTCTGGTAAGTATTACAAATCCATTTTTCTTGCTTTTGGAGTTCTTCGTATCTGCTTCATTCAATCCATAGTATACTGTGTTTGTTTTTGCAAAACACTTTTTATGCTTAGCTTCGTGTTTTTTCTTAAAAAAAAACCTCATAAGAACCTCATGAACTTCATAAAATATTCTGTAGAACACTGTTTGATCCAAAAACACGTCCCAACCGAACTAGGATGCTGTTTGTGCTATGCATAAGTAGCCAGACTTTGTAAGCGAAGTAACACTTGGTCGTTTAACAAGTCAAACCATCTTCTGATTTACTTTTGCCGAGATAAAAGAACCGAATTAAGTTCGAACTTAGCGAACTGGAAGCCTTAGCCTTCGACCGAGCTGAGTCTTGGGGCCAAGCCAGCATTCTCAGTTTCAAACCGAAACTAAGAAAGCTGGCCCTAGATGCTCGACCGAAGTAACAAAACCCGTAGTTTAAACCGCAATAACCAACCCCATACGCAAGCCGAGCTATCGAACCGCCTTGCTCAATCCGAGCTACAACGTACCTTGTTGGAACCGAGATAGTTCCTGGAGTATCCCACATAGCCGAAGTAGGACTTCTTTTCTTTGCTTTGATTTTGTAGCACGGTCAACGATCTGTGCTTAACACCTTTGTTTTCCACTTTACAGACTTAGGTTGTCCAGGCACTCCTCTGTGCGCTCAACCGAACTACTGAGCACAATTTTTCGACCGAGCTAATTTATTTATAACTTACAAATAAATGGGGAAATATAGGTTCTTAGTAGAAACACCTGGGGGTTTGGCCGAATTCCAAAAAGACTATAACATTCCTGACGATGTGCACCTTACCTTAGCCAAACAAGATACCATTCCTTGGGGGAATGAAGGCTTTGTGCCCTTCACCCTTCTCTCAATAATAGAAACCGGACTGAGATTTCCAGTCCATCCCTTGATTTGTGAATTCCTCAGGCAAACCAGACTATGCCCAACCCAGCTTTCCACCAACTCATACCGAATAATAATGGGTATAGCCGAACTAAACCGCCAAGCCGGTCTAAACCTCGGTCTAGCTGAACTGTTCCACCAATATTCTTTAGGATCAAAAGAAGATGGGTGGGTATATTATTTGAGAATACGCCGCTGGCGTGAAAAAATAATTAAGGATACACCGGATAAAGACTTGAATGACAATGATTTTTTCTGGGTGTCTGGGAACTTTGAAGATCATCAAGCCCAGATTCCTGGCTGACGTATAAACTGGAACAAAGGGATACCTGGTATAATTACTTCGGTTTCCTTGCATTCTTCTCTTTTTTACTTCGGTTTCTAATTTTAAGCCGAACTAACAGTTGTCTTTTTCATGCAGATCCAGCCCATATTTATTCACTGTACAGCTACCCCGACCTTGCCACTCTCCGCGCCGTACTACGTTTTGAAGAAAGGAGTTGGGCTAAACTCCTTAATTTTGAGCTGACATACCGATACAGCGGACGCCGAAAAGCCAGAGTCACTGACTTTTTGCTGCAAGACGCTCCTGAGCCGGATCCCATCTTACCCCAGATCAACCTAGTGCCTCTGACCGCCGAACAAGAGATGGCCAAAAGGAGCAGACTGAAGGCCCTGCTGACCGCAACAAATCCAGCCGAGGTACCACAAACCGGTCGGACCACTGAGACCGTGGTAGCTCTCCCCTCTCAACAGCCATCCTCATCTCGTCCAGGCAAGTGTGCCCGGACTAACCAAACCGAGCAACGCCTTGTTGATGAGGACGAGACCATTCTGCCACCAAGCCCCCCTCCAAGCCCTCAACCAAGCCTTCAACCGGAGTACTCCGACCGAACTGGCTCCTCGAAATGGGCTCCCAATCTTTCCTTTCAGAACTGAGATATTCTGGATACCGACTCGGTGGTTGCTGAGAAGGATCACCTGATGGCTTTCAACCTAGCCAAGAGTGTTTGCCTCCCCAAAGACATGGAGCACCACCAAAAGCAACTAAACACCGAGCTGAAGTCCATCCGGTCTTCAACAAAATCCATGATCCTGGTAGGTAGCACTTGTCCTTTTTTATCTGTCTAATTTTTCCGACTTTCACCTCGGCTCAAAAGAAGTCTATGTTTTGTCAGGCCATTCAGAAAAACAACATCACTCACCGGAGAGTGTTAGAGCTCAAGAAAACAACAAGGCAAGCTGTGGCCGAAGCCGAAGCAAAAACGGCCGAGCTAGAGGAGGCCAGAAAGCAAATGGCCGAGCTACGATCTGAGAACGGCCGACTGACCGGACTGGTTAGTTCGGCCGAAGCAGAAAAGCAAAAGGCTGCCATTGAGCTGAAAGATAAATACCTGCGCGAGCTGGCAAAGATCGAAAAGAAGAAAAATACCGAGATGACCCAGCTAAAGGAGAGCATAAAAGGAGCCGAAAAGCAAGGCTTCAAGAAGGCAGAGGATGCTTATAGCCAGCAGTGCGAAGCCGCCAAGGATCTGTTTTTCAAGTGCGGCTGGAGGGCAGCTGTGGAGAAGCTCGGTCACGGTCCTGAGACCGAGGTCTACAACTCTCCGGCCTACTGCATACCAAGCTCCCTAGCGGAGTACGCTGCTGCCCTTCAGCAGCAATTTCTTGAAGGTTCAGGCTCTGATGAAGACTCTGCCTCTGAGGACACTCCGGTTGTCAATGCTGACCAGACAGTTCGGGCGGAGCCCACGGTGGAAGGCCTGATCATTGAGCAACCAGGTGAAACCGTGCTTCTGACCGAGACCACTCTTCTGACCGAAACCGAGCTCCCTCCTGAAGCCGGTCTTCGTGTTGATGCTGATGCTAAGTTTGACGCTGAGATTGATGATCTTTTCAACTGATTGTCTTTTTTCTTTTCTTTTGTTATGGACTTGTAACCGGGCTGCGGCCCTTCCTTTGTACTTGTTTTGCATTTCAATGAAAAATCTTCTTTTGTGCTCTACTCTTACTTCTGTTTGCTTACCTATTTGAGCATGCTTTCTTGCAATAATTTTGACCGAGATAGTGTATTCTGGTTTCAGCTATTCAATCTTACTAGCCAATCACTCTTTAGCCGATATAATTATATCGGTTGAAGAGTAACAATAGTTGTTTATTTTAGCCAACCACTCTTCAGCCATAAACTTACTTCGGCTGAAGAGTAACAAGAGTTGGTTTAATCCAGCCAACCACTCTTCAGCCATAAACTTACTTCGGCTGAAGAGTAATAAGAGTTGGTTTAATCCAGTCAACCACTCTTCAGCCATAAACTTACTTCGGCTGAAGAGTAACAAGAGTTGGTTTAATCCAGCCAACCACTAAGTTGGTTCTTTCAGCCAATCACTTTTCAGCCATAAACTTACTTCGGCTGAAGAGTAACAAGAGTTGGTTTAATCCAGCCAACCACTAAGTTGGTTTTTTCAGCCAATTTAGAATAAAGTGTTTGGTTATTCCGACCAAACGTCCTGCAGCCTGGATCCTTATCCTGGGCTTAGGAGGGGTGTTGGTTTAATCCAGCCAACCTCTAAGTTGGTTTTTCCAGCCAACTTAGAATAAAGTGTTCTTGCTGCCCCTAACTCACTAATTTACTAAAACAAACTATTACAGTGAAAAATGCTTATACTGAAAAGAACAACTACTTGTTTTATTGAGAAAGGGAAAAAGTTACACATATTTAAAAAGAAAAAAGCTAAAAATAAAATAACTTGAGATTGGCAGTATTCCATGGCCTGGGAATTGTCTTGCCGTCCTCATCTTCTAAGTGGTATGCCCCTTTGCCCGCTAATCCAACCACTTTGTAAGGTCCTTCCCAATTAGGCCCTAACTTGCCGTCTCTGGTACCAAAGTGTTTCCTATGACTTTGCGCAGTACCCAATCTCCGATCTTGAATTGCCTTGGATGCACGGTTTTGTTATATTTTCTGGACAATTCTTGTTGGTAGGAGGCGATGTGAACCAGTGCTCTGCCTCTTCTTTCTTCTGCAAGGTCGAGTTCTAGTGCTATGGCTTCGCTGTTCAAGTCTGGATCAAAATTCTCGCTTCGAATTGTGGGGAGGCCAACTTCTAATGGGATGACTGCCTCCATGCCATAAGTTAAGGAGAATGGTGTTTCTCCTGTTGATCGTCGAGGCGTGGTGCGGTAAGCCCATAAAACATGAGGGAGCTCCTCTGCCCACTTGCCTTTGGCTTTCTCTAGCCGTTTCTTCAATCCATCCAAGACTACCTTGTTTGATGCCTCTGCCTGACCATTTGCCTGGGGATATGCCGGTGTAGAATTGTAGAACTCGATCTTGTATTCTTCACAAAAGCCTCTGAAGATTCTGCCGTCGAACTGAGTGCCGTTGTCTGATATCAGTGCCTTTGGTATGCCAAATCGAGTGATGATATTCTGCCAGACAAACTTTTTCACATCTTTTTCCTTGATTGACGCCAAGGCTTCTGCTTCCACCCATTTTGTGAAGTAGTCAGTTGCTGCAAGGAAGAACTTCCTGTTGCCGGGTGCCGTTAGAAGTGGTCCTACTATGTCCAATCCCCACATTGCGAAGGGCCATGGGCTAGTTAGAGGTAGAAGTTCTCTGGTAGGTTGGTGTATTTGATGTGCGAACTTCTGGCATTTTTCGCACTTTTTGACATACTTCTCTGAATCTGCTTGCATGTATGGCCACCAGTATCCTTGTGAAATTGCCCTGTATGCTAGCGATCTTCCTCCTTGATGGCTTCCGCATATGCCCTCGTGTATTTCGAACAGAAACGCTTCCACTTTGCTGGGGTGAACACACTTTAGGTAAGGTCCTGAGAACGACTTTTTGTATAATGCCAAAGATGGGGAGAGCCAAAATCGCTGCGACTTTGCTCTTATTCTATTGGCTTCTTTCTTCTCTTCCGGTAAGGTGCCGTCTTTCAGGAATAGTATGATGGGGTCCATCCAAGAAGGGCCTAACTCTGCACAACATACCTCTTCTGCTTCGGGGTCTTCAATGCTTGGTCTAGGTAGGTAGTCGATCAGCAATGGATGAGGGATGGAGGTGTCTGCCATTGAGGCAAAGCCTGCTAGTTCGTCCGCTCTGCTGTTTTCCTCCCTGCCGATTTGTTCTATCCTGACTACTTCAAATTTTTTGATCTCTGTTCTGACCAACTCTTGGTATTTGGCCATCCTGTCATCCTTTGCTTCGTAGTCGCTAGATATTTGGTTTACCACCAGTTGTGAGTCGCTGTAAACCATTAGCTCGGTGGCCTTCATGTAGAATGCTGACTTGAGACTTGCAAGAAGCGCTTCATACTCCGCTTCGTTGTTTGATGCTGGAAAGCCAAGGTTGATTGCCTGATCCACTACTAGGTCGTCTTGAGAGATGAGGACTATGCCTAGTCCTGCTCCATGACGGTTGGATGCTCCATCCACGAAGAGCTTCCACATCTCTCCAACGAACAATTTCCAGCAAGTGGAGGGTTCAGATGATGCCTTGGGATCTTCCACGTTGGTGGTGTTTTCTTTAAGGTCCATGCTGGCTGTCTGCCCCTTACAATCTGATTGTACCAAGTCTTTATTTGTTGGTGAGTTCTGACTTGGTGTAGTTTGGTCTGCCTCTTCCTTTCCTGCTTCGTTTTGGTCTGCCTTGGCGTCTGGCTGAGTATATTGCACCAGGGGTTGCGCTATTCCGGCGTCAACTTCCATCCCTAGTTCGGTTGTTTCAGTCAGGTCGACTGGGCAGATGTGATGACTTCCTGGTGTGAATTCTTCAACAAAATCCGCCAATGCTTGAGCTTTTATTGCGGTTCTGGGTTGGAACTTGATGTCGTATTGCCCCAACTCTACTGCCCACTTCAGAATTTGCCCAGAAAAGTTTGCCCTTTCAAACAAAGCTTTTAATGGGAAGGCTGTGAGAACAACTATGGTGTGGGCGTGAAAGTAGTGCGACAACTTCCTTGAGGCCATCATCAAGGCCAATGCCAGTTTCTCCAGTGGCAAGTACCTTATTTCGGCGCCCAGTAATGTCTTGCTGACATAGTAGATGGGCAGGTGTTGGATTCCTTCTACGCGGACCAACACTGCGCTAATTGCATGCTGGGAGACTGCCAGGTATAGGAAGAGTTCTTCTCCAGGTAGTGGGGTGACAAGTATTGGTGGAGAAGACATGTATTCTTTTAAGCTTTCCAGGGCGTGGTCGCATTCTTCATCCCACTCAAACTTGGCCTTCAAAGCGTGGAAGAATGGTCGTAGTCTGTCTGACGACCTGCTTATGAACCGATTGAGCGCCGCTGCCATGCCGGTGAGATGCTGCACTTCTTTTACTGAGTTTGGTCTCTCCAACTCCTGGATTGCTTTGATCTGGGAGGGGTCTGCTTCGATACCTCGGTTGGTCACCAGGAAACCTAGGAATTTGCCAGATCCTACTCCGAATGCACACTTAGACGCATTGAGGCGCAACTTGTGCTTCTTCAGGATCTCAAACATCTCGCCTAGGTCCTTGAGATGGTCATTCTCATCCTTGCTCTTGACCACCATGTCGTCGATGTAAGCTTCCATTGTTCTGCCTAACAATGGTTCAAACATCTTGGTGACCATTCGTTGGAACGTCGCCCCTGCGTTCTTTAGGCTAAAGGGCATGACCATGTAACAGTACAGTCCTCTTGGAGTTGTAAAGGATGTGACCTCCTGGTCTGGTTCATGCATGGCGATTTGGTGGTAGCCTCTGTATGCATCCAGAAAGCTAAGTCGGTTGTGCCCCGCCATTAGGTCTACCAGTTGATCTATCCGCGGTAGAGGAAAGCTGTCTTTTGGGCACGCCTTGTTGACTGTTTTGTAGTCGACACAGACATGCCACTTGCCATTCTTCTTTGGCACTACGACTGTGTTGGAGATCCATCTTGGGTAGTGCACCTCTCTAATTGCTCCTGCCTCCAGCAGGTTTCCTACTTCTTCCGCCACTATTTTGGCGTGGTGGAGTGCCGATCTGCGCGTGCGCTGAATGATTGGTCTGGCGGATGGGTGGACATTGAGTTGGTGACAGATGAAGTTGGGATCAATGCCTGACATGTCATATGGTGTCCAGGCGAACACTTCGATGTTAGAGGTCAAAAATTTCAAGACCTCTAATCTCTCAGTGCTGGACAACGACGAACCGAGCAAAAAGAACTTATCCGGGTTCTTTTCGTCTATTCTTACCTCTACCAAGTCTTCCACCGCCTTCTGACTAGCCGCTTTGCCAACATCTGCGAATAGTTCATTACTCTCAGGTTCTTCCACCGAATGAACGTATCCTTTGGCAGCGCGGCTGCCATTCACCGTAACAAAGCACTGCTTCGACATGATCTGATCTCCATAGACTTCTTCTATTATTCCGGTGTCGTTGGGGAACCGCATTACTTGGTGGTAGGAAGACGCCATCGATCGCATGGCATGCAGCCACGTTCTGCCCAAGATGATGTTGTAAGTGGAGGGGACCTTCAATACCCAAAACTCCACTTGTTTCGTCACGCTTCCTGCCTTGATTGGAAGGATTATTTTGCCGACGGGCCATTCTGGCATGGAGTTGAATCCAATCAGGGGAGATACGGCAGGTGCCAAGTCTTTATCTTGTAACTTCAACTGTTTAAATGTTTCGTAGTACATTATTTCACATGAACTACCCTGGTCGATCAAAATTCGCTTGACGTTAAAGTCTTTGACTCGAAGAGTGACGACCAGGGCATCATTGTGAGGGCAATATATTCTTGCCAAGTCTTTGTCCGAAAAAGACATGACGTTCGTGGCCTCTGTCTTCCCCTTCTTGGTGGCAGGTTGGGCACTTAGCACCTCTCTCAAGTGCTCAGCCTTTTTGATTGATCCCCTGAGCTCGCATACACGCTCAGGTTCGAAGACTCCATGTATCACATTGATCACGCCCTGAGGTGGGGCGTCGATTGGCATTCCGTTGGGGTTATTATGGTCCTGGGGGGCTGGTTGCGCCCCCCCTTCGATGTATTTGTCCAGGTGACCTGCTGCCACTAACTCCTCCAGATGCTGCCTCAACGGCGTGCAGTTTTCAGTGCGGTGCCCCTTTTCTTTATGAAAGGTGCACCGTGACCTGTCGTCGTAGTCCTTCTGAGCCTCGCCTAACTTGGCTGGCCATTTGACGAAAGGCTCATCCCGTATTTCACTTAGAATTCAATAGATCGGCTTTTTGAAGACCGTGGTTATGGCAGTGCGAACTCTCAACCATCTTTTATCCTGGTCCTCACCGTTGTCTCGTCTGCCACGTCCGTTCTTGTTCGGGCGATCTACTGCGTTCACCTTTGCTGAGGCCTTCTTCTCTGGTACTAGGGTCGTGCCGGACTTTGCTTTGGCACGTGCGCCATCCTCCTCCACCCTGATGTGCTGATGCACTCTTTCCATCAAGGCTTCCATGGTGAGGGGCGGCGTCATGGTGATTGAGTCCCTTAGTCTGTTCCCGACTAGAAGGCCTCTTTTATACTGTGCAATGGCGAGATTGGTGGGACAGTCCCCAATCTGGTTAAAGGTCTCCCAGTAGCGACTGTTATAGGATCTTAGGGTCTCCTTGTCGCCCATGTCGATGGAGAGTAATTGGTCGATCTCCACTGGTGTTTTGGTGTTTGTTCGGAACCTTGTAACAAACGCTTCCGCCAATTGTTCCCAGGAGGCTATGCTGCCTTCTGGAAGTTTCTCAAACCAAGTCAAGCCTAGGTCACCAAGGCTTGAGGGGAATAGGATGCACATCAAGGCCTCATTGCGCCGATATACCGCCATAACCTGGCGGAAGTGGCTTAAGTGTGAGTAAGGGTCCGTCTTCCCTTCGTACGTGGTGAATTTGGGTTGTAGGAAGCCTGAAGGTAGAGGCGCGTTCTCGATTGCTGGGACGAATGGTGAGGTCTGCAGCCTCGCCAACGCCTTGTCCGTCGGTTCGTAGGTGGGGCGCGGTATTAGCATTCCAACCTCGACGCTTCCATGCGTCCGAGGAGCCAACCGCTGTAAGGCAAAAACTCTGTGTGGGTCGCGCGCCCTGGCGTCCTCCTTCCACCGTGCCTTCTCTTCTAGCACGGTTTGTAGGTCGGACGATCTGGGCAACTCTGTCTGTCTGGATCTCGTTTGGTGCGTATGCGAGGGCCAATATGTGCTTCCCTCAGTGTACGACCTGGAGTGACGAGTTCTGGAAGATCTGGATTGCGTATCGCCTGTCCTGAGGCTTCTGCTCTCTGCTTGAGAGGGTGTAGTATTTCTACTATGACTTTCCGAGTGGCGAGGGGGCGTCTTGTTTGTGCGCCCCTCTCTTGTCGCCACTCCTTTTCCTTTCACCTGGCGCTTCAGAGATTCCATGTCCGCTGCCATCCGACGTATCAATTCATCTTGTTCCCTGACGCGATCCTCCAAAGCTTGGGGATCAATCCTCCGCCTTTGTCTTTCTGGGCTCTGTGAACGGGAGTGACGAGGGCTGTTAGGCCGCCTTCTCCCTCTTGTATCCCTCCTGGGATTCTGTCTCTGTGGCTCCAAATCCCCCATAGGAGGGATAAGAGGTAGACCTTCGCGCCTCACACCCCCTTCTGGAGTTAGTCCGTCAATGGCGGACTGTGGTAATTCTTCGTTGTGCACCATTGATTCTTTAAACGGAAAAAGCTTGATCAAGAGGTTTGTTCTTGTCTGAAATTCCCACAGACGGCGCCAATTGTACGGGAAAGAAATAAACCTTCTCGTATAATCCTGTTGATCAAGTCTGCGTTTCTCTGTACAACGTCGCTTTATCACCTGAAAATACGAACGTGGGCTGACCGGTGGGTGTGTGCCGGAAACCTCTCCGATGCCTAAGTCAGTAAGCTTGACAAATAGACAAAAGCTCTGTGTATTCAGAAAATAAAGTTGTATTGCCTCTCCATAGGTGATGTCCGTGAGCTTTTATAGGTTCCGTGTGGCACAATCCTAGTAGGATTCTTACTTCTCCATGTAGAGTCCTCCTAGGATTCATATTATTAAAAGATAATACTTATCTCTTAACACCCCCCTCACTGCTTAAACCAAGTGAGATGGTTTTACCATGGCCGGATTACAACACGACCGAGGTAACTGTTAGTTCAGCTATTACTTTCCTTTCCCTTACCTCGGCTTTCCCATGCTAAGACCGAGCTAACTATAAGAGAGTTGAGCCGAACTATCCTCAGAACCAAGTCCTTCAGAGGACTTAGCAAATCTCGGTGCCATTTGCCATGATCGAACTAATGAAGACCGAATCATCCGTAGTACACTTCTCAACCGGTCTAGAAAACAAGGCCTTATGCGACCGGACTAACCATTACGGTTCTGGGACCGGACTAACTTCAAAGCCTGATTATGGACCGGAGTAACTTTAAGGCCATTTTACTCAGCCCTTCGTACTGCGGCCCAAAACGGCCCATTAGCCAGCTCGACCCATTATCCATATAAATTACCCTCTCAACTAGTTTAACTAATATAATCCTATCCCCTTTCCTAATGATCGCCACTACATTCTCCACAAGACCCTTGACAATTAAGATTCCTACCCCATTTCTACGTCTATCCTTACCACTATAATATAGTTTAAAACCGGTATCCTCAATTTCCCTAGCTTTCTCATCCGTCCACTTAGTTTCTTGTATGCAAGTTATACTAACTCTCATCCTAATCATAACATCTACCAACTCCATTGTCTTACCAGTTAAGGTTCCTATATTCTAAGTGGCTACCCTAAACCTATAGTCTTGGACTAGCTTCTTTACCCACACTCGTCCAGAAAAACACGGGAACCTTTACCCATTTTTCACAGCACCCAGGCGTCGATGCGGCGCCCCTTACTCACTTTTCAAAACACCCAGAGGCAGGCGCAACGCGTCACTTGAGGGGAACGACCTGGTATTTAAACGATTCAAAGTAGGATTCATTGTCATAAGGAATCCAAGTGGTTTTTTTACGTGTTGGCTGTCAGCTACCTAACACATAATCCTCCTCCTTAACCCGGGCTTGGGACCGGCGGAGTTACATAAGCATTATAAATACAAGGGGGAAAAAAAAAACACCAAACTTTTACATAAGTATTATAAAACTTTTTAATATATAACAAAAAAAACTTTTACATTATAAATTATCTACAAGAATACTCGTGAAAAAGTAAAAACCAAACTTATAAGCATATAAGCATTAGGCATTAACAAGAAAGAGTATTTCTCAAATAATATACTATTTAAATGACAAAATAAGAACAACTGCAATAATATGTTATTGTTAATTTAACTACTAGACCCTTTAATTTTTGTCAAAAAAAGATATAGAAAATAATTGATGGTACTCTACAAACATTATGAAATCCTTTTATATGAATACTTACCTCATTTTTTATGGGTTGCTTCAAAAAACTATTTTGGATTATTACTCTCATCCATTATTTGATTTTGTTCAAACTTTTCTTCTAGGACTTAGGGTTTTAAAATAATAAAAAAACAATGATATTGATGATGATGGTGAGTTTTGGTAGGGTGGATTGAAGTTTTGGAGGGAGGATGAAGAAGAAAAAGAAAAAGAAGAAGAAGAAAAAGAAAAAGAAGAAGAAGAAGAAGAAGAAGAAGAAGAAATAACTTTAATCTCTTGAGGAAGAAGATACATAGAGATTTGAATAAGAATAACGAATTAGGGTGTACCATGAGAAAAAAAATTATTTTAGAGTTTAATATGTGTTGTCCTTGTTATTAAATTCATATTTGGCATCCCCTATATAATCTATCTTTTTATCTTTTTATTTTTTTTCCATCACATCACCTCTCTACTTTTTTGCACATCTTTTCGTAAAAAGACAAAAAGTGCACTTATTTAGATTATCCCAAACAACCCTTAAGATATAATAGGAATTAAAATTTATTAATTTAAATTGGGCGTACTGAGGTATATTTTGGGTTCAAATAGAATCTCCTAAAAGTCAGCTTTTGGCTTTTAATCCATTTTGGATCATATCACCTGCCACATTTTTTACCTACAAAAAGCTAAAAAAGTCAAAAAATCAGCTTTTATCTAACTTCCTAAAACACCCCTTTATACCATTTATTTATGAAAACACTATAAGTGTATTATATATATACCTCACTACAAGAAATTACACTTTTGGCGACTACTTTTGGCGACGACGTCAATTTTTCATCGCCAAAAGTATATTTTTGGCGACACAGTGATCAATTTCGTTGGTAAAAGTATACCTTTACCGACGCAATTTGTTGCCGTCGCTAAAAAGGCATAACATTATTTTAGCGCCAAATTTTTTGGTTGGCGCCAAAATTTCAAAACTTTTACCTACGAGACTTATGTTTTAGCAACATAATGAGCGTTGCTATTAGTGTGTTTACTTTTGGCGATGACAAGTTGGCGTGGGCAAAGAATTAAACATTTAGCGACGATAACACTATTCGTCGGTAAAAGTTTGCTAGTGAAACAAGGTGATCTAGTGATTTGTGTTTTTATTATAACTTTTGAAAGAATTTTAAATATTATAGTTATTGAATTGTAAAATTAATGTGATCATTGAATTAGATCACAAAAATGAACCCATCAAGCCCAAACACACTCTTTAAGTTTAGATGGTTAATTTGAGATAATTTAGAAAAGTGGTTAGATTATCAATTTCAATATGTTTAGTTTTATTTTCATAAACTAGTTTCAAATTTTTTTTTCTAAAAAATTAAAAAAAAAATTGGGTGAAAAAATTAAAAAATACTTATTACTTTTGTATAATTTTATCTTTTAGGTCATAAATAATTTTTAAAATTTTAAAAATATATTTTTGATTTTTATTACTCTCATATTAATTTTAATTTTTTCAAAAAAAACAAATCTAAAAATTGTTTTGAATATTTTTTTCTTTTTTTAGTGTGATCTGCCTTTGGTGAGGCAGTGGCAATTTCCCTCCAAAAATTCCACCCCTCCCTTCTTTTTTTTTTTTTTTTCCCTCCCTCATCAAATCTCCCCTCATCACTCTCTACGATTTCAGTCTTGCACACCCTTCTCTCACAATTCGTAGTTCTCTCTCCCTCATGATTTCACTCTTGATCATCGGGTTTGTGCCGTTTGCTGCTGCCGTGCGAGACGGTTGGTGCTTCACTCTGCCCCTATAGATTTGTTCCCTTTTTGCTTTGTATCTCTCTCTCTCTCTCTCTCTCTCTCTCAATTTCTTAAATTATAAATAGCTTTGATTTTTATTTCGTCCCTTTCCCAGACTATACAGTCAATTGGAGTGAAGCGTTGAGTAGTAAATTTAATTAATTCCCAGTGATCGAAACTTGACAACGACGATGAAGGTGTGCACATTAAACCAGTAGAGAGAGAGAGAGAGAGAGAGAGGAGCCGTGTTGTGCCATGTATCTGGATGCGACTCGATCGGCGATGCCTAAGATGAAACATCTGCTGCGAAAGCTTCACATCGGCGGTGGCTGCAACAACGGCAACCACCACCCGTCGCCGCCGCAGACGGCGGAAGTGACGCCGCCGTCGTCTTCTTCTTCGGCTTCGTTGGAATCGGCATTGATGAGAATCAGAGCGGTTGAGTCGGCGGAGAATTCAGTTGATTTCAATTTCTTTGAAGCGGAGTTTCAGGTGCAACTTGCCCTAGCGATCAGTGTTTCCGACCCCGATTCACGCGAAGATCCTGAAACGGTGCAGATCAAGGACGCCAAGCAGATTAGCTTAGGGTGTGTGCCCTCTGAAACCCTGACTGAGTCTCTCTCTTCGGTATTGGGTAATGCTTTAATTTTGTTTTTTACATTGCATATGGCAATCTTTTGTATGTGCTTTGGTTGCATTTATTGGCAAATTTGATCGAATTGCTTCAATATTCTTACTCCAGATCTGTGTTTTTTTGTTTATAGATATTAATGAGTCACATTTCAATTTTATATTTGATTCATAGCTTCAAATTGATTAGATTCTACTATAGTTATTTTTGTGTACATATGTACCAAGGTTTCAAATAATGGTGGCATTGATGCGGTTTTGAGGTGTAACGGGCTTAGCATAACTGGTGCGGCAACCAAAGCTGTGAAATTGCATTTGTTGAGGTTTAAAATGTTTTTTTAAGTGGATTTAGTACTAAATTTTATATGATTTTTAATGGTGTCGTAATGACCAGTTAGGGGTTTTACATGAATTTATCTGTTTTAGAGAAATGAATCCAGATGCTGTCATTCAAATAATAATAAATCACTACTAAGGACAATTATGTGCAAAATACGATGATTATTTATTTATCATTTGATAAAGCGCATGTTGGGTAGTTGTTTATTAAGTTTGGTTAGTCACATAGTCATTCTATGCCAATTAATGGTGTAAATCTGAGTTTGGGGGTGAAGGAACTTATATTATGGAATTACTGCTGATGCTTTCATTTTGGAATAATTAGTGATATCTACAACTATACAAAAATGCATAGTTAGTCAAACTATTAAATCTTAATGATAAAAACTAGATGGCACATGCTTGATTGAAACACATGGTTACACCTCTCTCCATGCGTGTGCATGCAACATATTACTCTCTTTTCTCCATGTTCAATTTCTATACCAATATTGATACTACATAAAGAACTCTGAATCTAGTATGCACTTACTAGTTCTTGTATTAAAGCTACTACAGGTTATTGTTGTTGTCTTCTTTAGCTTAATACACATGAATAACTGGAAGTCTGGAATTTTTATTTTTTAATCTTTCATAAAATTGTAGTGATTCTTTTTAATGGTGTGAAGTATAGTATATATATATATATATTTGGGCTCTAATTGAAGCTGATAACTCTGCGACATAAGTTTTGAGGCAATTTGATAAATGACATGACCCTTCATGTAGGTGTGATGTTTTGCAAAAGGATCAAGTCTTGGAGAATCATGTCCATTGTTAACATCATATAAATGCTCCTAATTAACATAGTGTAGTGTATATTTGATAATTTGACTTGCAGTCAATCCAAAGAGAAGGCAACAATAGATATGCACCAAATTCCATTCAAAAAAACAATAGAGATTATATTCATATTACTTTAGGACATATCCTTACTAGTCAAATTATTGCTGCTAAAATTATTTGTTGGTCAATATAACCTCTAGCAAAATAAGTAATACAAGTGGGGCAGCAGTGAAGACAATGGTGAACAAATATTAAGTTTTGTTGTCTAGGCTTGATTATTCATATAAATGGAGAGATTGAAGAGATGTGTACCATAGAATTAAGGTTAAGAGATGGTCTAATTGGAGAAGGGATTCAGTTGTATTGTGTATTCAAGGTATACAACTGCAATTAAAATTTAATTTTTAGGAAAGAACCATTTTCTATTGGAGAGAATGTTGTGTAATCAATGATCACATAGGGCGAGCATGGTAGAAACTGAGATCTTTAGATTGATGTATGGGAAGGCAATAAAGGATAAAATTAGGAATTAGTGTTTTCTTAAGATTGTGCAAGTAGAATTCATTGGAGAGTGAGAGAAAACAAATTAAGATGGTTGGATAACATGCAAAAGAGATGATTGATTGCATGGTTTAGGAAAATGATGAGATCTAGGAAATGCAAGGATAAAAGAGAACCAAAAAGCGCAGACATTTCTACGCAATGTGTCCTATTATCTTTCAAATTTTCTTTTGCATGCAACACACTGCGGGCACTTGGAGGAGATGTGTGTCCATCACTTACACATACATGGAACACATTGCAATTTTGAAGAAAATAACTTGAAAGCCAATGATTAAATTCAGAATATACCTTTTTTAATATATTTTATTTAATCCCTTCTCCTTTAGGTGTTTAATTCGGGATTTCTAAAGCCTAAAATTTTCATTTTATTTATGAGTATAGCCTTGTAATGTAGATGTTAGTACTTCTTGTTCACACTTCTTTTTCAATATATAGAATGTGAAAAATATTTTCTTAATATTTTGATATAATAGAATATAAATGTATTTGCGATGTAAAAATTGAAGAAATTGTTATTATTCTTTTATATATGTAAAAATCTATATTTATGTGTTGTGTCCCTCTCGTGTGGTCTTAATTTTTTGAAATTGCTACATCGAAGTGTACATATCATGTCATATATGTGCTTCTTAGACACAAAAAGTTAATGCAGGCTATGGTTTATGAAACTAAAGATGGAAAAATAGAATTCATGTAGTCGGCCCAAAACAATTTGTTTAAAGCTTTGAGTTGAGTTGGACAGAGACCTATGAAGAAATCATTTACACTGTTGGTGAAAACAAACTACCCCTCCCGCACTTTCCCCCTGTTTTTCATTTGATATTATGATAATTTTAATGTTTCTTACAATGATTTTATTTATTCATAATTAGCAACTTGATCTCTCCTTCCCCTTATTGAATTAATAATGTGCTAGCTTCTGTTTCCCTTGGTTGCTCCCCGTTTGTTTCATTTTTGTGCCTTTAACTTTGTTCATGGGTGCATCATTTCTTGCTTGAATGGACCAATCACTTTATGCGGTCCCAAAATTTGGTCTTTAATGGTGTAATGAGCTGAGTTCTCCCCTTATCCTTCCTTCGACAGATTAGTAAGGCTTTGTTTGGCAACTTAGCCACTAAAAAAAAAAAATCGAACATCTCAGTAACTTTTTTCAAAAAGTTAAAAAGCCACTTAAAAAAACAATTCCCAAATGAGGCCTAAGTTAAGTTCTAAATAATATCCTATCCTCACATTCGTTATATCTTGTGCCTACATTCTTCTAGAATGATCTGAATTTTTTATGGGATCCTTCCTTGAAGAGTACAGTGAGTTGGATCCATACAATATTCTTTGCATATTCTTTACCCAATAACTTGGGTTTCTTGCATTGGTTTTTTCTGGACTTGTGGTTGCATCATCTCTACCCTCTTTCTGATGTAGTTGATGCTACATCTACACATGTATTCCAAACCATTAATTTTGTTTATTTATCTGGCAGCCCTGATGATTAGGAGTGTTTCCTGGATTACTTAGGTTGTTTGCTCGAGGATGACAGTAGCTGGTGTAATGGTGCTGATAGTGATCTAATTCATCCATCAAAATCTGTGGACTGCAAGCTTGCGCACTTGTCAGATGAAGTGGTGCACATTTTAATCCTTGCATTACATAAATTATTGTTTGGTACAGTTCTTTCCACAAAAGTTCATGCTGAATTTGATTTCTGTGACTTGGATGTGTGCAGTTTGATTCTCATATATTAATTGCGCCAGCTTTTGTACAAAAGTTATTCGCAGAAGCCAGTACTGACTCTGCAAGAAGTCCATACTTGGCAAATCTTGAGATTGAAAGGAGGAAATTCTTGTTTGGAAAGGGAGATGATGACAAACTAATCGAGGCTCTAATGCAATATTTTTTCAGGTATAGTACAACCTTTATGAATTTCTTACTTTTTTGGGCAAATTACATATACCCCCCTCGAGGTTTAGCAAAATTACAGATACCCCCTGAGGTTTGAGAAATTACAGATACCCCCTGAAGGTTATATTTGCATAACAAATTAGGGAGCAAATTGTTATGAAAATATAAACCTCAGGGGGCAATTTGTTATGAAAATATAAACCTCAGGGGGGTATCTGTAATTTTTGAAACCTCAGGGGGTATCTGTAATTTAGATAAATCTCGAGGGAGGTATATGTAATTTTCCCTAATTTTTTTGATGAACTATGGGAAAATGCTATATCACATGGACTCAGGTACAAGTGTCGGGCTTGTGCCTAAGCATTAGACCACCCTAACTCTAAATATTAGGATATAGGGATATGTATCCAAACTCTATGTTACATGAACATGTCTTGAACATTTAAATATATTACATATTGTATAATATTTTGACTTAATATGATATTAATTATTTAGAAATGTATTTGAAATCAAATAGGAATTGAGATTCAGGGGAAAAAGGGGATTTCTATCTCCCATCCACATGAGTGGCTATAAATTTATCTTTACTATCAAATGTAAGTCTTTTCTTCTTCTAACATCATAAAAAATTAGACGATCCAAGCTTCTAATTTTTCGGAAGTTGGACATGTTACACTTGTGAAATTCAGCCGTAACAGGCAATGACTGCCCATGCCACGTGTGTGTGTGAAGCCATTAGATCAATCATGGCAGTTACCAAGCTTATGGCAGTTACCAAGCTTGAAGCAGTGAGATTTTGACAGGGTATTTTAGGCATAGAAAAACTCGTGACAAAGTTTCAAAGAGTTGTGCGCTTTATATAATAGTATAGATATGTATTTTTTTTTTTGCAATTATAGTTTCAATAGTTTCATGATTTATACTATTGAATTTTATATATTAGCTATTCTTGTAAATTGTGGACGTTAAAAATGACATAGATTACTTGTTTTTATATATTTATTATATGTCGTATATTTGAATATTATACATCAATTAGGCACCTCAATTAGGATTGTATATACTGGATTGATGAGACCTAAGAAAGTTTCATGTTTCGACAAATCTTGAACTTGCCTTGCCCCTTTTAAAACCTTGAGCTACATTACATTACTCTTGAAATCACTGGACTGATGAAAGCACACAAAGACAAAAATTGGTAGTTAGATTGTTCCAACAGAGTTTATTTATTTATTTATTTTGCTTGGAGACAGAGAGTTTATTAAATAGTGTAATTCTGCAGAGGTTGATCAGCATACTAGTTTCTTTTTGATCACCTTTTAGCCGAGTATTTATGCATGTGTACATTCTCTTTGCTTCTCTTCCTAGAATACTCGTTGTGTGTTTTTCAAAATGCTTTCTAATAGAGAATTAGCTAGACACTCTAGAAGAAGAAAACAAGCCCATTTGACTGAGCTAGAAACACAGGTTTTGTCCTTTATCTTGTCCCTTGGGACCCAGCCTATAACACTCTGCACTTTCTCATCAAAGAATACAACACATGTATTTGCTGCATTAGATAAGCCAACTGTCATTTACAGTAGTAACAAGAAATTACTCTACAACAATGTAAATGTGAAAGAGGTTAGTCATATGTGCCCTTTTAACTCTGCTGCTTTTCCAGACAAGTAAATTTGGCTCTCTCTCTTAATTTAAAGTTTTTTCCCCCTCATCATCGTCAATTGAAATGTTGGAACTTGATTCTTTTGTATTTTTGCTTAAACACACTTCTTGAATTGGAAAAGAAGAAATCTTTAATTGTTATTCTAGTCCATGCTTCTAAAGGTAATTATATGCCACTTCTTGGTAATTTTAGCTCAACAGTTTGTTGTTGTTCTCTGTTCTGGTGTATCTGCTATATATGCTGTTCTGCTCTGCTAATCTGGTGTATGTGTAATTATCTACTCTGTTTTAGGTTAGATTTGTTCAACAAAGATTGGATTCTACTCTCATCTATTCATTTTAGGCCCTGATTCTTGAAATCAAGTGATTATTAAGGTAAATGTTTTTCTTTTATTTCATTAGCATAAGAAATATGAATGAAATTATGGAATTCAGAATGTTTGAATTGCTTAGTATATTTAAGTGATTTACGGATTATAATTTTATAATTTTTATATTAGTTTTTATTTTATTTTTTATTTGTATCTCATAATGCATGCTATCAACTTATTATGATATCTAACTTTTCGAGGGACTGCTCATATAACACCTAGCTTATTGATGAATTCAACTTTATATGTTACTTCTGTTAGATCGCCACTAATCCCAAAAGGTCAAGTTGTGTGGAAAGAGGCCCAACAATGCATATTGAGCTCTCCGACACCCTCGTCATGTGCAATCCCGTCTTGCATGTGGAGATGAAAACATCCTAACATGTGGAGAAGCAAAATGCCAACAAGGAAACAAATGCATATATAGAACTTGAACCTAAGAACTTTATTAACCTGTGGTTTGACACCTTATTAGACAATCACCAGTAGTCCAGAAAATTTAAGACCTTAGGAAAGGGGCCCAACAATCATTACTTTGCTCTCCAACACTGTCACTTGGATTTATCTTTGAAAATGAATTTTCAGTTACCCTTGATGCATTACTGCAGTATGTACTAAGCATTGTAGTCTATCATGGTTACTTGCACTTTTTTACCCCTTTATGTCATTTTCAAGTATGGCTAGTTAGAGTGTTAATGTAAATCATGTATGATGTATCCACTTCCTACCGTGTCATTTACATGTAAGTTTGTGCACTTTTGTGTTATTTCTTCCCTGAGAAGAACCTAATTGGGTCTGTGATGTGCAGGTCCCCATGGATCATACCAATTCAAAGATTGGAACAGATGCACCACCAAGCAGTACTCCAAACTGGACAATTAACATTTCAAATGTGAGAAAAATACTTACTAAAAGTGCACACTAGTCGGTGCTTATAAGAAGTTCTTTTTATTCATAAACTGGACATCAGTGTGAATGTCTAAACCACTAGTTGGTGCTTATAAGAACTGCTTTTTACGAATTGGGTATCAGTGTGAATGACTACACTTTTGTCTTCAAATGCCTATATTCGGATATGTGTCCCCCTTATGTCACCAAGATGATGAGCACAGAATTTTGGACTTTGTTGAAGTGACTAAGATTCTGTCTTGCGTGAATCTATTATCTGCCAGTTTAACTAGTTTTGATTTCTTTAAATTTTGTTTTGCAAGTGGCAAGAACCACGCCGCATTCAAAATTCAGTTAATGCAATTTGAATATTTCTTCTCCGTAATCACATTTTCTTAGTCATTACATGTACTTAGCTATTCATTTACTTTTTTTTTATAGGTAAGAACAGTTAAAGTCAGTAATATCTCACTAGCTACCTCTGAGAAGGATATTAAGGAATTCTTCTCTTTTTCTGGTGATATCCAGTATGTTGAAATGCAAAGGTCAGCTCTCTTGACTTACCCAGTGTTAAATTTCTTACATAATCAATGCTCCATAGATTTTGTGGCACGTTATGCAGGGAAACTGAAACATCTCAGCTTGCATACGTTGCCTTCAAGGAATCACAGGGAGCAGATACAGCTATGCTTTTGACAGTATGTCAATTGATTTTCTATATCAGTCTTGACCATCCTAATCTTGTTAAACTTGTCAGGTACTGTATTGAAGATGATCAGCGCCTGCTTGTTTATGAATTTATGACCCGTGGAAGCCTCGAAAACCATCTTTTCAGAAGTGAGTGTGGAAATTCTCTTGATTAAATTCCTATATATATCATTGTTCATTTGACATCTGCATTTGTTTTTCCTGATATCTTGTGAAAGTTTTTTTTTTTTTAATTTGTCGCCATCCCCCCTTGTAGCAGTACTAATACACTTAGTGTGGTTAATTTTATCAATGCATCAAATACCCAAAATGTGGGTAGTTTTCCCAATGTCTGGACTCAATTTTTTAACATGAGCAAAAACTTTATTCTGCAGACTGAAGGATAGATGCAACCAATTTGAAATTTCTTTATCCCGTAAGAATTTGAGGTTATAAAAAAAAAACATTAAAACCCATGAAAATAATTGTATTTGATATCAAAGGACATTGATTTTAGTCAGTGGTGAACTTACTACAACAATTTGAATTCCAAACCACCTTATTATTATCTGTCTAATCTTATACCCTGTTTCTTAAACAAAAGCTGATGCTGGTAAAATTCTTGAAGGGACAATACCTCTCCCTTGGTCCAACAGGATCAAAATTGCACTTGGTGCAGCTAAAGGGTTAGCATTCCTCCATAGCGGCCCTGAACCTATCATTTATAGAGATTTCAAGACGTCTAACATTTTGCTTGATTCGGTATGTGGTTAAAGATTGATCAACTGAAACCGCTATTAACGAATATATCAAGTCTTTTGCTTTACTGAAACCGCTATTAACGAATATATCAAGTCTTTTGTTTTAACTAATAATGTTTATATATCAATGGATTTTATGTGTTTCAGCATGCGTAGTGGTATTTTTAGGTTATTGGGTTAAATCATCTGAAAGAAAATTAGGGTTAAGTAAGAAGAGAAGAAGGAAGAAGAAGAGCAGAGAAATAAGTTTAGGGCTTTATCATCTACTCTGCACCTCAGAATGTATTTATATTAGTGCGATATGAGATTACAAAACTACCTTTAAAATAATATGAAAAACTAACAACTCTAACAATCTAGTTTAGATCAACTATACTTGCAGACCAGTTTATATATTGGCTGTTTATCCTTGTGCCCTGTAAGTTCACAATACTGGTCTCTTGTACTTAAAAAATGAGGCCTCGTGGTAAATAAGTTCTGTTGGGTATTTCCTGCAGTTTTAGTTATTAGTACATTTAGTACTTAGGGTGGTAGAATGTTTGGAAAATCATACTGTTTTATGTTATTGCCAGGTTATTTGCTATAGGAAAGTACCGTCGGAAGAACAAATCAAAGACCTGTTGCGCAAGAAGAACTTTAAGGAAGCCATCTCCCTGGTGGAGGAGCTTCAAAGTGAAGGTGAAATGACAAAGGAAATGCTGTCCTTTGTTCATGCTCAAGTGGGTTTCCTCTTGCTGTTTGACTTGCATTTTGAGGAAGCAGTAAATCACTTCTTGCTGTCAGAAACTATGCAACCTTCTGAAATATTCCCATTTATCACGCGAGACCCAAATCGGTGGTCATTGCTGGTATATACTACACTTGCTTATTTCTATGGTCATGATATATACTACATTTGCTTGTGATATTGCTTCAACACAGGGCTGCTGATTGTGCTAGTTATTGATCAGCAAATTTGGCTGGAAAAATTTCTTTCTGACAAATTATAAGTAGCTAATACCAAACTAGGAATGGTTTTTATGCTATACTTTGTTTTTCTTTTCCTTTTTTGGTTCAGTTTCATGGTTTCTTTGGAGTTTTAAACTAGGAAATCGTGCATCACTTGCATAAACTAAAGGTTTCTTATGCTTTGTCACACTTAATTACAGATAATGATTGATGCAGTGACCTGTGAACTAATGCTTCATAGAGATTTTTTTCCTCACTAGTTTTTAATTTGAGAGTTTCTTGGTAATTCTACATGTTGATTGGTGTTAAAAGTAAGTATTTTATTATGAGGTGTTGTTACTTGCTCTATTGTTGGTAGTTATTATTTGTGTTGGTCTAGGATTCTGGAAAAGTTTTATTTGCTGAAACTAAGTATTCTTATGAGTGTATTTTCTAAAAGTTTCTATTTAATTTGAATTCTAACTTGAGCTGGGTTGTGAGTCTTTAATCCAGCCTGTTATTAACTTAAATAATTTCTTCAAAATTTGAGTTCCATCTGGTCATAACTTTGCTTGTGCCTTTGATGTAAGATGAGGTTTAAATACAATGAATGCTTTGTCTTGGTTAATGAACGATTGCGGAAATTTTTGTTGATTTGAATGGGGATAGCAGTCATGATTCATGGTTATGGTTCATTTCTTTCCCTTTCTTTTTCTTACTTTGTGAATTTCTTCTTCTACGGAACTTCTCAAAGCCCTTTGTATCACTAGAATCTAATCAAACACTTTGAATACTTTTGAACTTCCCCCCCCCCTTTTTTTTCCCATCATTCAAACTGAAGCTCTAATTTAATTCTTGTGGAGTTCATGTGATACAAACATTGTTAGGGAATCTCACTTGTACATGACAACTCGGAACTACTTTAGTTGGAGCCGCAACCCCCCCTCCCTTTTTTTCCCATCATTCAAACTGAAGCTCTAATTTAATTATTGTGGAGTTCATGTGATACAAACATTGTTAGAGAATCTCACTTGTACATGACAACTCGGAACTACTTTAGTTGGAGCTGCAACCCCCCCCCCCCCCAAAAAAAAAAAGTATTCCCTTATTGCAATCAGGGAGGCACCCACACCACCTTCCATACTAGTATATCCCAACAATATTGTGACTGGGGGATTCTCTCTCTCCCACGTAGGCGCTTGCATGCTTGCTCACCATGTTCTTTATCTTTTTAAATGAAATTGAAAAGATAATAGATGGGTTGATTTGATATGAAAAAATGGTTTCAGGGGCTCTTAACCCAACATGATGTGAACTTGTCCTTTATCTCTTAGATTTATTTTATCTCTAGTTGCTTGGTTTTGCTTGGAATATTGTTTTATACACTCTTGAAGAGTTTGGTCTTTTCTCAAAGTATGTAAGAAGGGAGGGGTTGCTTGAACTTTACTAAATTTGTGGGATAAGTAGTAGTGATAGCATTTAAGAAAGAGATTAGGAAATTGTATATCTTGGTACTTTTCATGTTGTGGAGCACTCCACTGTTACTTAACTTTGCATATACATATTTGATGACTGGTCTTATTTGGGGCAATTTGTTGTGAAATTACTCGATTTCAAAGTAGAACAGAAACAGGAAGATGCTATCTTAGCTGGATTACGACTTTGTGTGTTTGTGTGTTCTATTGCAAATATAATTTAAAATTCTGAGTGTGATTTATACTTCTTGAAATAGTCTACCTCTATCACTTAACCATTGGGACATGCTTAATAAATAGTTATAATGATGTGCATATGTTATTTTTACTTGGAAAATAATTTTCCTGTTTTGCTACCTTTATTTTTAATGTAACTTTCGTTACAGATGAAGTAATTTCTGCTATTGATCCGAAGAAGGTGGAAATTCTGCAAAGGTATGCTCCTCCTAAGTTATTGTATCTGCGACATTATCTTTGGAAAGTAATTCATAATAGCAAAGCCCATGCAGTTTTCTGTCATAATTATGTTCTTATGACCTTCAGTCTTTTTTTTCTGCCATTTTTTGAGCTACTTGGATGGTTAAAATTCCAAACATAGGGGCTAGCATCTGTTATTGTCTGCGTTTGTTTAATGGGATAGTACCTTTTATCTTCTGTGTTTGTTTGATTTGTTACCGCAACTGCTAATGTAAACATGATATGAAAAGAATGGATGTTTTTGAACTTTTTATTATTTTTGTTTCTGGAAACTTGAAAAATGATAACATAAAAAATGAATCAATACCAATTAATTAATTAATTAATTTTTTTAGTTTTGTTTCTAGTCAAGGCTGCGGCCTCATAGATCTTCCAAATTTCTGGTTGCAAGTATGAGTCAGTGGGTACATATGTAGATTACTCTAGGCTTGATTTTTGTATTACTTGCATCAACTCTGATGCTTTTCTAATAAAGTTTGTTTATTTATCAAAAAGAAAAAAAAAATATGTACATTACTCTTTGATGTGTCACCTTGGAAACTTTTCATGAACTTTCCTGGTCAAAATGATCATTCTTAATGATTTTGGTATTTCTCAGTTCTGTTAACTGTTTTCCTGTTAGTATGGAGTATACATATTCAAGCCCCATCATTTTCCATTTGGCACATAAAGAAAAAAATATAGAGAGATTAAAGCACAAAAAAAGAATTTGAAAAGGGTAAAGTACAGAAAACAGAGGAACTATGTTTCATTCTCTGTTCTGTTATCTTTTTTCTTTTGCTCCTGTTCTATGTTTAAGCGACTTTTTTCTCATGCTATTTTGTTTAATATCCCAAATTTTATTGATGCAGATATCTCCAGTGGTTGATTGAAGATCAAGACTCTGAAGACTCTCAGTTCCATACAACATATGCGCTCTTGCTTGCTAAATCAGCATTTGAAATAGAAAGTACCTCTCAAAATTCTGAAACAGGAAATCTAGAAGAGACAAACATGTCAATGTTTCAAAGTCCTATTAGAGAAAGATTGCACATCAACTTTAGGTGATTTCATATCAATGTTATTAGTTTGTAATAGTGCTGCCTGAGGGATGCCTTTTGTAAATCTGTAAATCTTATAAAAATATATAATTATTTTCAATTATTTTTGTTAGTAAATGTGTCGCCAAAAGTTTATTTTTGCCCACTCATATTGTGTTGCTAGAAGTGTATTTTTTTACCAATGCCAATTTGTCGTTGCCAAAAGTAAATCTTTATCGACAAACAAATCGTTGGCAAATGGCAATATTTACCGACGTAAATGTGTTGCCAAAAGTTTACTTTTGCCCACTCATATTGTGTTGGTAGAAGTGTATTTTTTGCCAATACCAATTTGTCGTTGCCAAAAGTAAAGCTTTAGCGACAAACAAATCGTCAGCAAATGGCATCATTTACCGATGTAAATGTGTCGCCAAAAGTTTACTTTTGCCGACGCATATGTTGTTGCTAAAAGTATATTTTTTGCCCATGCAAATTTGTGTCGCGAAAAGTGTCACACAATCATCATATTTGAATGACTTTTACCAACGCAAGGTAAATTGCCGACGATGGATGGAGGCTTTTAGCGACGACTATGTTCGTCGCTAAAGACATTACTTTTACCAACGCAATGATAATTTCGTCAGCAAAAACTTTTGCCAACTCACTTTTGCCTACGGGTTGCCAACGTAGCTTTGTGTGTTGGCAAAACTCTTTGCCAACGAATTTTCCCTTTTAGCAACATATTTTGTTGCGTTGCGAAAAATACAATTTCTTGTAGTGCCTTATAATTAAATAATAAAATAATAGAATTTTATATTCTTTTAATCATAATTAAACACAACATACCACATGACTAATGAATTCATGAATCACAATTAAAATAAAAATAAAAAACATAATATGTACCCCTTTAAAGTGCGTAGGTTAGAATTTCCCTTTATTTATTTATATAAATTTTGTTTGAATTCCATAATTATATGAGTTTTGTTTGAATTCCATAATTATATAGGGAATCATACAAAGGGGTGTTTTGAGAAAATGGTAAAAAGTTAACTTTTGGTTTTTTACTAAATTTTTTGACTTTTTTAGAAAGTGATTTGGGAAGTTGGTAAAAAGTTATTTTTTTGCTTTTTTGTATAATATTTATTTATGGTATCACATCACATTAAAATGACCAAAATACCCCACCAAACTTATGAAATTTACTATTTGACCCAAGTAGTCGATTGAACAATTACGTGATTTCATGGAGGACAATTACGTAATTTCACCACCTGCATTTTTGTTTCTTCCCAAATCAACTTGCTTGCTTTTTTAGGTTGCTAGTGGTGTTTTTGAATGTTGCAAAACGCAGCTTTTTGCTTTCTTTTTAAAAGGGCACAAAGTGGTGTTTGAGAGGTTGTTATTTTAGTCTTCGTTTGGTATAAGTTAAAATGAAATTATTTAGTTAAAATAGCCGTAAAAAGATAAAATTAGACTTTTTATCCTAATAAAATAAAATGTCACATCAAAATCATAATCATTTCATTTTTTCTCACAAAAGTCAAAAAAATCAAAAAATCTATCACAAACGGGACTTTTTATTCTCAACCTAAAATAGCCAAAAAAAAATCAACTCATATGATTAGATTTTTTTTTTTGTAATTTGATGTGATGTTTGTAAGAGAAAAAGTGAAATAATTATAGGTTTGATGTGACATTTTATCTTATTAACTATTTTAACCTATTTTGTCTTTTTGTGAATTTTAGCCTAAAAAAAGAATAGTCTTCGTTTGGGATGTGGGTTGATTTTTTGGCTTTTTAATTTTTTGGCTATTTTAGCTTGAGACTAAAAAGTCTCGTTTGAGATAGATTTTTTAATTTTTTTTTTTTTACTTTTGCGAGAAAAAAAATGAAATGATTATAGTTTAGATGTGACATTTTGTTTTATTAAACTAAAAAGCTTATTTTATATTTTTGTGGTTAAAATGGCCCTAATTCAATCCAAACCTTCATGCCAAACGAATCCTAAAATTTTTCTTCCGAAACATCACCAAAGGCTATATTTGGCATGGATTTTTTTGGCTATTTTAGCCATAGAAAGACAAAATAAATTAAAAAATCAATAAGACAAAATTTTACATTCAAACCATAATCATTTTATTTTTTCTCTCACAAAAGTAAATTTTTTTTTAAAAACTCATCCCAAACAAAATTTTTTAACCCCAAACTAAAATAATCAAAAAAACTAAAAAGGCAAAAAGCTAAACCACGTCCAAACAAATGCAAATTAGAGCCAATTACACTCCAGTATAATTTTACAAAAATAATTATATATACATAATAATTTTAATTATTAACATTTATAAAATTTATCATTTGGCTTGTAATTATTTTTTGAAAATGTCACTGATTTGATATTTCCTTTAAAAATCAAGTTCTCGTATAGAAAGTCGATTTAATATTTTATTTTTTTTTAAAAAAAACCCATATTTGGCGTGAATTATCAAAACTTAAAGTATCTCCAATGGAGCTCTCAAAACATTTGCCAAAATTATAATTTAACAATAATGATAAAAAGTGGGTCTCCAATGACTTGCTATTTTACTTGTCAAAGATAACATATGCCATATCTGTTTTCAAATTTGGCAAGTAAAATAGCAATTGCCAAATATACCACATCAGCAAATATGAACATATTTGTGGCTCTAAATTTAGTTGAAAAAACAGAATTGAAACAGTAGAAAACCAAGTAATTTTTCATATTTAATTTTTCTATTTAATTTTTCAAATTGAATTATATTTAAATAAATTTTCTAATTTTTCTAATTTTTTTTATTTTTTATATTTGTCTAGTCGGGAATAATATAAATATATAAATTTTTTTACAAATAGTTAAAAAAATGTCATAAAAGACAAAAAATAAACAAAAATAAAATCACAAAAAAGCCTATATACAAACAACACTTACAAACTTAGAGAGAAAGTTGGTTGAGAATTGCCAAAATAGCAAGTGACCAGTGAAGCACCATTGGTATAATTTGACAAAATAGCACTATTCATTGCCAAATTATAGCAATAGCAATGGTATTATAGCAACAACCATTAGAGATGCTCTGACCAAGCATCAATATAAAAAAGAATTTATTACACTTTCTATCTTTAAACTATCGTCAAATTATTTATTTAATTTATCAATTATCGATTGAGTTTATTAAGTCCTTAAAATACAAATTAAAATTTATTTAGTTCTTAAACTATCAATTGAATCTATTAAAATTTTAAAGTATTTAATTCAAACTTGTTTAGTCCAGAAAGAATTACAAAAAGAAAATATTAGCTTATAAGTATTATAAATTAGTAAAATACCCTAAATAGTTAAGAGTTTATTATAGAAAAATCTTAAATTTCTATCTATCTTAAAAAAATATTTTGTTTCACTATGTGTTTCACTTAGCATTATAGCTTGATTTCTCGTTGTTGCCAATAAAATTATACAAGTATTACATATATTGAAAAAGTAAACTTATATAATTTAAATAATACTTCGCTACAAATAATAATAAAATAAAATAATACATTAATAATGAAAATTTTAAAGACAATCGATTAGAAATTGTAAATGAAATTTGGCATATAATACTAAACAATAGCAAGCAAATAGCTACTGTAAAAGATAAAATAAAATTTTATGATTTTTTAAAATAAAAATTTAATTAGGTATGATCTTTTACTAATTTATTATATTTATAGGCTTATAATTTATTTTTATAATTCTTTCAGGGACTAAATATATTTGAATTAAATATTTTAAGAAATTAATAGATTCAATCGATAATTTAGAAACTAAATGAACTTTGATTTATGTATACTATAGGACTTCAATCAATAACTAAGTAACTAACAATTCAGCAGTAATTCAGGGGTAAAAAATATAATAAACCCTAAAAAAACTAGTGTATCTCCAATTTTGTGCAATGACTTTTTTTTTATAAATTTTTTTTATCAAGGATAAAATGAAAATTAAAAACAAAAAATAAATAATACATATTAGTCAATCATTTTTGTTATACAACTAAAATTTCATAAAATTATTAAAAAACACTAAAGCATCTCCAAAAAAATCAATTTCCAACGTTTACATTTCAATAAAAGCCATTCGAATATTTTTATGTGTAAATATTATGTTCTTATTTATTGTGTATTTGATTGAAATTTCTCATTTTTATTTTGAAAAATTGATATTTTATTTAATTATTAATATAACTTATTAAATTTTATTATAATAATATAATATAGGGGGATGCATCAATAAATCCCAAATTAATAACTTATACACTGTAATCTTAAAAGTTTTCTTATAGACTGAAAGGTCCCATTATAATGTTTCAAACATCAGATTAATGTTTCGAACATTAGATTTCAAACATTTAATGTTCATCAGATTTCAATAATATTTGAAATTATAGGATGAATGTTTCAAACATTAGATTTCACACATCTAATGTTCATTAGATTTCAATAAATTTTGAAATTATAGAATGAAACATCAGATTCATTTACATCATGAACATCATGATGATGTATAAATGGGACTAAATGAAGCATAAGAAAATTTTTAGGACTAAATGGTTCAACTTTTCAGAAATTAAGATTTATGGGTAAATTTTCCTATAATATATTAATAAAAAAAATTATTGCCACAAAAATAGGGAATCGATTTTCAGAAAAAAAGATCTCCGGTAGATTCTGAGATACGGTTCAGAGAATCACTGCGAGTCTCTATTTCAGTTACTTACACAAACACAGGCTAATATAACAGGTACAAAAACGACGTCGCTTTCTGCTTGTTTTTACGTAAAACTTTGGACTTGCAAAAAAGGTTTCTTGTTGTTGTGTGGAACTATGGCCTACCATGCGTGGTAAAATCGGGTTTTCCGACCCGATCTCCTCGCAAGTTGTCATTATCTAAGAGATTTTTCATCTATGATGATCAATCAAAGTGGTGGCCCACCGCCCACCTGTTGTTGCGTCCAATTAATGATCACACGACCTAGAAATACAGAAATACTATTACAATAATGATTTAGACTATTAAAAAATACATCATTAATAGTACTAATGCATTAGAAATAATTAAAAAAAAAGAAAAAAAAAAGAAACAAGACATAGAAAGTGGGCGGGATCTACTGCCACATCATTAATACTCTTTCTAGTACTCCCAAATATTTTTCATACTATTAGAAGGGAGTTTGTTTCTCTTTTTACTGTCAAAATTTAAATCCTCTTACATTTAAGTGAAAGTCGGGTTTATAGTGAATTTAGATCTTGTTTGGTATATACTTAAAAAGTTAAAAAATTATTATCTTATTTAAGTTTTATTATTTTATTTAAATCACATCACATTTTTATCCCATCACTTTAATTTCAATCCAGTTATTGTGATGAGTGTTGGGCAGATTGGGCATAAAATATATATATATATATAAGAGCATCTTCAACCCATCTTTTATAACATCATTTAAAAGATTTGTTCCTCTAATCCATCCTCTAAATTCATTTCTATTTGGAAGGAGGATGGGTTGATCCTCTATATTTGGAGAGAGGATGAAAAATAGAGAATCCCCTCTATAATACTATTCATTCTATATTTTTTTATTATATTACAAATAACTTTTAATATGTAAATTTAATTTTTATAAAATTGACATCATTAAAAAGGTGAAATCATATCTTTAAAATGAGTATAATATTAAATATAATTTACAAAAATTTCAAAATTGAATATTTGTTAATGAATAAAAATTATTTATTTTTTAACGAAAATATTTTCGAGAGAAATCTATAGAGAAGAAAATGATGATTTATGGTTGGAGTTTAAATGAATAGTGAGATGCTCTATATTCACTTTTTGAATAAATTTTTTTTTTTTTTCATCCTCTAATTAAGAGTGTTGGGTTAGAGATGCTCTAAATTCTAAATTTTTATTTCAAAATATATTCAAATTTAATTATAGATTCTAAACGTACTAATTACATTTCAATCACACTTTACTTCTCAATGACAATTTTTTCATAGAAAAGGGACTTTCTGTTAAAAACATTGCCTGGAGTTAACCCGCTCACATAATTTGTGAAAAATAATAACAATGAAAAAATTATACTTAGAATGAATTCTCATTTTAATTTTGATATACCTAATTAATTCATTAGGTAGAGTGTCGTTATTGGTTCGATCTTATCAAATGTGTGGGGTGGGGTATATCACATATGATCCACTACAAAGTGACTTACAAGAGTATTAAAAACTCTATTGAGAGGGTAATTTATATGAAAATTGGGCCGAGCTAGGTAATGGGCCGTTATGGGCCGCTGTGCGAAGTACTGAGTGAAATGGCCATAAAGTTACTTTGGTCTTACAGAGGCATGAAGTTACTTCGGTTTTACAAAGGCATGAAGTTACACCGGTCCTAAAGGGCTACGGTTAGTTCGGTCGTCATACTAAAACTTATGCCGGTCATAGCGCAGTGTAGTTAACGTAGTCTAAATCTTATTAAAAGTTAGCTCGGTTTGGGCTTACTATGGTTTATGGAAGAGGAACTAAGGTAAGGGTAGCGAACCGAACTAAGGATAGTTCGGTCTATTCTGCAGCTAAGCATAGCCATGCTTAGTTCGGCCACATAGGAGTCCGACCATGGTAAAACCATCTCACTTGGTTTAAGCAGTAAGGGGGGTGCTGAAGGATAAGCATTATCTTTCAGGAGTATGAATCCTAAGAGGACTTTACATGGAGGAGTGAGAGTCCTACTTGGATTGTGCCATACGGAACCTATAAAATCTCACAAACATCACCTATGGAGAGGTAACTGAACTTTGATTTCCGAATACACAGAGCCTTTGTCTACTTGTCTATTTTGCTGACTTAGGCATCGGAGAGGTTTCCGGCACACACCCGCCAGCTAGCTCACGTTTGTGTTTTTAGGGAGTAAAGCGAAGACACACGGAGGAGCGCAGACTTGATCAACAGGATTATACGATAAGGCTTATTTCTTTCCCGTACAATTGGCGCCGTCTGTGGGAAGTCAGACAAGAACAAAACCTCTTGATCAAGCTTTTCCTCTTTAGAATCAATGGCGCACAACGAAGATTTGCCACAGTCCGCCATCGACGAGCAAACACCAGAAGGGGGTACGAGGCGCGAAGGCCTACCTCCTGTCCCTCCTATAGCGGACTTGGAGCCACAGAGACAAAATCCCAAGAGGGATACAAGGGGGAGAAGGCAGACTAACAGCCCCCGTCACTCTCGTTCACAGAGTCCAGAGAGACAAAGGCGGATGATTGATCCTCAAGCTTTGGAGGATCGCATCAAGGAGCAGGACGAATTGATACGAAGGATGGCGGCGGACATGGAATCTCTAAAGCTCCAGATGAAGGGAAAAAGAGTGGCGACAGGAGAGGGGCGCACAAGCAAGACGCCCCCTCGCCACTCGGAAGATCGTAGTAGGAATACCACACCCTCACAAGCAGAGAGTAGAAGCCTCAGGACAGACGATACCCAATCCAGGTCTTCCAGAACTCGTCACTCCAGGTCTGAGAGGACGAGATCTGAGAGGTCGTACACCGAAGGAAGCACCTATTGGCCCTCACATACGCACCAAACAAGATCCAGACAGACGGAGCTGCCCAGATCATCCGACTTACGAACCGTGCTCGAAGAAAAGGCACGATGGAAGGAGGACACCAGGGCACGCGATCCACACAGAGTTTCTGCCTTACAGCGGTTGGCTCCTCGGACGCATGGAAGCGTCGAGGTTGGAATGCCAATACTACGCCCTGCCTACGAACCGACGGACAAGGCATTAGCAAGGCTGCAGACCTCGCTGTTCGTACTGGCGATTGAAAACGCGCCCCTATCATCAGGCTTCTTTCAGCCCAAATTCACTACATATGAGGGAAAGACGGACCCCTGCTCACACTTGAGCCACTTTCGCTAGGTCATGGCTGTATACCGGCGAAACGAGGCTTTGATGTGCATCCTCTTTCCCATCTAGCCTTGGCGACCTAGGCTTGACTTGCTTCGAAAAACTTCCAGAAGGCAGCATAGCCTCCTGGGCGCAATTGGCGGAGGCGTTCGTAACAAGATTCAGAACAAACACCAAAACCCCGGTGGAGATCGACCAGCTACTCTCCATCGACATGGGCGACAAGGAGACCCTAAGATCCTACAATAGTCGCTACTGGGAGACCTTCAACTAGATTGGGGACTGCCCCACCAATCTCGCCATTGCACAGTACAAAAGAGGCCTTCCAGTCGGGAACAGACTAAGGGACTCGATCACCATGACACCGCCCCTCACCATGGAAGCCTTGATGGAAAGAGTGCATCAGCACATCAGGGTGGAGGAGGATGGCGCACGTGCCAAAACAAAATCTGGCACGACCGCAGTACCAGAGAAAAAGGCCTCAGCAAAGGTCAACGCGGTAGACCGTCCGAGTAGAAACGGACGAGGCAGGCGAGACAACGGAGAAGACCAGGATAAAAGATGGTTGAGGGTCCGCACTGCTATAACCACGGTATTCAAAAAATTGATCTACCAAATTTTAAGTGAAATACGAGATGAGCCTTTCGTCAGATGGCCAGCCAAGCTAGGGGAAGCTCAGAAGGACTATGACGAAAGGTCGCGGTGCACCTTCCATAAAGAAAAGGGGCACCGCACTGAGAATTGCACGCCATTGAGGCAGCACCTGGAGGAGTTGGTGGCAGCAGGTCACCTAGATAAATACATTGAAGGAGGGACGCAACCAGCCCTCCAGGACCACAATAACCCCAACGGGATGCCAATCGACGCCCCACCTCAAGGCATAATCAATGTGATACATGGAGTCTTCGAACCTGAGCGTGTATGCGAGCTCAGAGGGTCAATCAAGAAGGCTGAGCACTTAAGAGAGGTACTAAGTGTGCAACCTACCTTAAAAAGGGGAAGACAGAGGCCACGAACGTCATATCTTTTTCAGATAGAGACTTGGCGAGGATATATTGCCCCACAATGATGCCCTGGTTGTCACTCTCCGAGTCAAGGATTTTGACGTCAAGCGGATTTTGATTGACCAGGGTAGTTCATGTGAAATAATGTACTACGAAACATTTAAACAATTGAAGTTACAAGATAAAGACTTGACACCTGCCGTATCTCCCCTGATTGGATTCAACTCAATGCCAGAATGACCAGTCGGCAAAATAATTCTTTCAGTTAGAGCAGGAAGCGTAACGAAACAAGTGGAGTTCTGGGTATTGAAAGTCCCTTCCACTTACAACATCATCTTGGGAAGAACATGGCTACATGCCATGCGATCGGTAGCTTCATCCTACCATCAAGTAATGCGATTCCCCAACGATGCCGGAGTAATTGAAGAGGTCTTTGGAGACCAAATCATGTCCAAGCAATGCTTTGTTACGGTTAATGGCAGTTGCGCTGTCAAGGGATATGTTCATTCGGTGGAAGAACCTGAGAGCAATGAACTATTCGCAGACGTCGGCAAAGCAGCTAATCAAAAAGCGGTGGAAGACTTGGTAGAGGTAAGAATAGATGAAAAGAACCCAGATAAGTTCTTTTTGCTCAGTTCGTCGTTGTCCAGCACTGAGAGACTAAAGGTCTTGGAATTTTTGACCTCTAACATCGAAGTGTTCGCCTGGACACCATACGACATGCCAGGCATTGATCCTAACTTCATCTGTCACCAACTCAATGTCCACCAATCCGCCAGACCAATCATTCAACGCACACGCAGATCGGCACTCCACCACGCCGAGATAGTGGCGGAAGAAGTAGGAAACCTACTAGAGGCAGGAGCTATCAGAGAGGTACACTACCCCAGATGGATCTCCAACACAGTCGTGGTGCCAAAGAAGAATGGCAAATGGCGTGTCTGCGTCGACTACAAGACAGTTAACAAAGCATGCCCAAAGGACAGCTTCCCCCTACCACGGATAGATCAACTGGTAGACCTAACGGCGGGGCACAACCGACTTAGCTTTCTTGATGCGTACAGAGGCTACCATCAGATCGCCATGCATGAACCAGACCAGGAAGTCACGTCCTTTACAACTCCAAGAGGACTGTATTGCTACAAGGTCATGCCCTTTGGCCTAAATAACGCAGAGGCGACATTCCAACGGATGGTCACCAAGATGTTTGAACCATTGTTAGGCAGAACAATGGAGGCTTACATCGACGACATGGTGGTCAAGAGCAAGGACGAGAATGACCATCTCAAGGACCTAGGTGAAATGTTTGAGATCCTGAAGAAGCACAAGTTGCGCTTCAATGCGTCCAAGTGTGCATTCGGAGTAGGATCTGGCAAATTCCTGGGCTTCCTGGTAACCAATCGGGGTATAGAGGCAGACCCCTCTCAGATCAAGGCAATTCAAGATCTGGAGAGGCCAAACTCAGTAAAGGAAGTACAGCATCTCACCGGCATGACAGCTGCGCTCAATCGATTCATAAGTCGATCGTCAGACAGACTACGACCATTCTTCCATGCTCTAAAAACCAAGTTTGAGTGGGATGAAGAATGCGACCGCGCTCTGGAAAGCCTAAAAGAATACATGTCTTCTCCGCCACTGCTTGTTACCCCAATACCTGGAGAAGAACTCTTCTTGTACCTAGCAGTCTCTCAGCACGCAATTAGCGCAGTGTTGGTCCGTGCGGAAAGAATCCAATATCTGCCCATCTTTTATGTCAACAAGACATTGCTGGGCGCCGAAACAAGGTACTTGCCACTAGAAAAACTGGCCTTGGCCTTGGCCTTGATGATGGCCTCAAGGAAGTTGACGCACTGCTTTCACGCCCACGCCATAGTCATCCTCACAGCTTTCCCATTAAAAGCTTTGTTTGAAAGGGCGAACTTTTCTGGGCGAATCTTGAAGTGGGCAGTAGAGTTGGGACAATATGACATCAAGTTTCAACCCAGGACCGCGATAAAAGCTCAAGCTTTGGCAGATTTTGTCGCAGAATTCACCCCAGGAAGTCATCATATCTGCCCAATCGACCTGACTGAAACAACCAAACTAGGGATGGAAGTTGACGTCGGAATAACGCAACCCCTGGTGCTGGTTACCCAGACAGGTCCCAAGACAGACCAGAGTGAAGTAAAGGAGGAAGAAGAAAACCACACTACATCAAGTCAAGACTCACCAACAAATAAAGACTTGGTACAATCAGAGAATAAGGGGCAGACAGTAAGCATGGACCCTGAAGAAGACACCAGCAACGTTTTTGACCCCAAGGCATCATCTGATCCCTCCACTTGCTGGAAGTTGTTCGTCGGAGAGATGTGGAAGCTCTTCGTGGATGGAGTATCCAACCGACATGGAGCAGGACTTGGCATAGTCCTCATCTCTCCAGACGGTCTAGTAGTGGAGCAAGTAGTCAATCTAGGCTTCCCAGCATCAAACAACGAAGCGGAGTATGAAGCGCTTCTTACAGGCATCAAAATAGCATTCTATATGGAGGCCATCGAACTAATGGTTTACAGCGACTCACAGCTGGTGGTAAACCAAATATCTGGCGACTACGAAGCAAAGGATGACAAGATGGCCAAATACCAAGAGTTGGTCAGAACAGAGATCAAGAAATTTGAAGTAGTGCGGATAGAACAAATCGGCAGGGAGGAAAACAGCAGAGCAGATGAACTAGCAGGTTTCGCCTCAATGGCAGACACTACCATCCCTCATCCGTTGTTGATTGACTACCTACCTAGATCAAGCATTGAAGACCCCGAAGCAGAAGAGGTATGTTGCGCGGAGCTAGGCCCTTCTTTGATGGATCCCATCATCCTGTTCTTAAAAGACGGCATCTTACCAGAAGAGAAGAAAGAGGCCAACAGAATAAGAGCGAAGTCGCAGCGATTTTGGCTCTCCCCATCTTTGGCATTGTACAAAAAATCGTTCTCAGGACCCTACCTAAAGTGTGTCCACCCCAGCAAAGTGGAAGCATTCTTATTTGAGATACACGAGGGCGTATGCGGAAGCCATCAAGGAGGAAGATCACTAGCATACAGAGCAATTTCGCAGGGATATTGGTGGCCATACATGCAGGCAGACTCAGAAAAGTATGTCAAAAGGTGCGAAAAGTGTCAGAAATTCGCACACCAAATACACCAACCTGCCAGAGAACTTCTACCTCTAACTAGTCCATGACCCTTCGCAATGTGGGGGTTGGATATAGTAGGACCACTTCCAATAGCACCAGGCAACAGGAAGTTCTTTCTTGCAGCAACCGACTACTTCACAAAGTGGGTGGAGGCAGAAGCATTGGCATCAATCAAGGAAAAAGATGTGAAGAAATTCGTCTGGCAGAATATCATCACTCGATTTGGCATACCAAAAGCCCTAATATCAGACAACGGCAAGCAGTTCGACGGTAGAATCTTTAGAGGCTTTTGTGAAGAGTACAAGATAGAGTTCTACAATTCTACACCGGCATATCCCCAAGCAAATGGTCAGGCAGAAGCATCAAACAAGGTAGTCTTGGATGGATTGAAGAAAAGGTTAGAGAAAGCCAAAGGCAAGTGGGCAGAAGAGCTCCCTCATGTTTTATAGGCTTACCGCACCACACCTTGGCGGTCAATAGGAGAAACTCCATTTTCCTTAGCCTATGGTATGGAGGCAGTAATCCCACTAGAAGTTGGCCTCCTCACAATTCGAAGCGAGAATTTTGATCCAGACTTGAATGGCGAAGCCATAACATTAGAGCTCGACCTTGCAGAGGAAAGAAGAGACAGAGCATTGATTCACATTGCCTCATACCAACAAGAGCTATCCAGGAAATACAACAAGACAGTACATCCAAGGCAATTCAAGATCGGAGATTGGGTACTGCGCAAAGTGATGGGAAACACCTTGGTACCGGGAGATGGCAAGTTAAGGCCTAATTGGGAAGGACCTTACAAAGTAATTGGATTAGCAAGCAAAGAGGCATACCACTTAGAAGATGAGGACAACAAGGCAATTTCCAGGCCATGGAATACTGCCAATCTCAAGTTATTTATTTTTAGGCTTTTCTCTTTTTAAAGTATGTGTAATTTTTTCCTTTCTCAATAAAACAAGTAGTTTCTTTTCAGTATAGACGTTTTCTTCTGTAAAAGTTTGTTTTAGTGAGTTAGGTGAGTTAAGGGCATTAAAAACATAGTTGGTTGGAATAACCAACTGCGAACCTTCCTAAAGCCCAGGATAAGGATCCAGGCTGCAGGATGTTTGGTCGGAATAACCAAACATTTTATTCTAGGTTGGCTGGAAAAACCAACTTAGAGGTTGGCTGGATTAAACCAACACCCCTCCTAAGCCCAGGATAAGGATCCAGGCTGTAGGACGTTTGGTCGGAATAACCAAACATTTTATCCTAGGTTGGCTGGAAAAACCAACTTAGAGGTTGGCTGGATTAAACCAACACCACTCCTAAGCCCAGGATAAGGATCTAGGCTACAGGACGTTTGGTCGAAATAACCAAAATATTTTATTCTAGGTTGGTTGGAAAAACCAATTTAGAAGTTGGCTGGATTAAACCAACTCCTATTACTCTTCAGCCGAAGTAAGGGTTTGGGCTGAAGAGTGGTTGGCTGGATTAAAACCAACTCTTATTACTCTTCAGCCGAAGTAAGGGTATGAGCTGAAGAGTGGTTGGCTGGATTAAACCAACTCTTAGTACTCATCAGTCGAAGTAAGGGTATAGGCTGAAGTATGGTTGGCTGGATTAAACCAACTCTTATTACTCTTCAGCCGAAGTAAGGGTATAGGCTGAAGAGTGGTTGGCTGGATTAAACCAACTCTTGGTACTCTTCAGCCGAAGTAAGTATATCGGCTAAAGAGTGGTGGGCTAGTAAGCTCAGTCAGATTGCCCAGCTAAGACCGGAATAAAGTATCTCGGCCGAAAAATATTGTGTCTCGTTCAAATTGCAGTTAGAAAGCAAGCACAAACAGGAAAGTAAACCGAGATAACAGTTGGAGCAGAAGAATTCATTGAAAACTCATTACAAGTGCAAGCATACAGGTCAGACCGGAGTAAGTGTTGAATACAAAAGAAGATTTTCATTGATCAAGTAAAAAGCAAAATACTAAGGAGGGGCCCCCAGCCCGGTTACAAGTCCAAAAAAGAAAAAGAAAATTGCAAAATCAGTTGAACAGGTCATCAAGATCAACATCTATATCAACCCTAAGATCAGTTTCAGACGGTAGTACGGTCTCGGTTGGGAGCTTGGTGTCTACTGAAAGCACGGTATCAGTCGGCAGCTCATCAGTCAGGTCTTCAACCGTTGGCTCCAACCGAGCTGATTGATTAGCTGGATCATTGACAACCAGGGTATCAGTTGGCTTGTTATCTTCATCATCATCTGAACCTTGAAGAAACTGTTGTTGAACGGATGCAGCGTACTCCGCCAGTGAGCTCGGTATGAAGTACTGAGGAGGATTGTATACCTCGGTCTCAGGCTCACAACCGAGCTGCACCACGGCTGCCCTTCAACCGCATTTGAAGAACAAATCTTTGGCGGCCTCACATTGTGGAATATAGAGGGCCTCCCCCTCTTTGAAACCTTTGGCATTCGCATCGTCGCCTTTTTCTTTAGTTCGGCGATCTTTGCTTTTTTTTTGCCTTCGAGCTTGGCTAGCTCGCGCAGATATTTGTCTTTGATCAAGGCTGCAGCCTTTTGTTTCTCCGCTTCAGCCGAGCTAACGAGTCCGGTCAGACGACCGTTCTCAGATTTTAGCTCGGCTATTTGCTTCCTGGCTTCTTCTAGCTCGGCAGTTTTTTCAGTTACTTCGGCCAACGCCTGCCTTGTGGTCTTGCGAAGTTCAAGCACTCGCTTATGAGCGATGTGGCTCTTCTGCATGGCTTACAAAAAGAGGGAAGACTTGTAATCAAACCGAGATAGAAGTTGTGCAAATTAGAAAGGTTAAACAGAAAAAGTTACTTACAAGCACCATGGATTTGGTGGCCGAACGGATGGCTCTTAGTTCGGTCAGATGCTGGTGGTGCTCCATGTCTGCTGGAAGGCAGACACTCTTGGCAAGGTTGAATGCCATTATGTGATCCTTCTCAGCAACCACCGAGTCGGTATCTTGGATATCTCGGTTCTGGAAAGTCATTTTCGGAGCCCACTTGGAGGAGCTAGGCCGGTCAGAACGCTCCGGCTGAGGACTTGGTGGAGGACTTGGTGGAGGAATTGTTTCATCTTCATCAAAAAGGCATTGCTCGGTCTGGGTAGTCCGGGCACGCTTACTGGGGCGCGATGAGGAGGGTTGTTGAGATGGAAAGGCCACAACTGTTTCCTGAGTCTGGCTCGGTGGTGGTACCTCGGCTCTGTTTGTCTCGATGAGGAGGGCCCTGACTCTGTTCCTCTTTGCCATCTCTTCTTCGGCAGTCAGAGGGACTAGGTTGATTTGGGGTAAGTTGGGGTCTGGTTCGGGGGAGGCTTCCAGTAAGAAGTCTGTTACTCTGGCTTTATGCCGGCTGCTGTATCTGTACGTCGGCTCAAAAGTAAGCAGCTTGGCCCAATTTTTTTCTGGAAATCGTAGTGCGGCGCGGAGAGTGTTCAGATTGGGGTAACTGTAAAGAGATTGAAGATGGGTTGAATCTGCAAAAAGAAGACAACTGTTAGTTCGGTTTAGAAATTGGAAACCGAAGTAAAACAGAAGCAGGCAATAGAGCCGAAGTAATTATACCGGGTGTTCCTTTATTCCCGTTTATACTGCGGCTTGGGATCTGGGCTTGGTGGTCTTCAAAATTCCCAGATACCCAGAAAAAATCATCATCATTTAAGTCTTTGTCCGGTTTGTCTTTTATTATTTTCTCTCGGCGGCGGCGTATTCTTAAATAATAGACCCACCCATCATCTTTTGAGCCTATGGAATATTGGTGAAAGAGTTCGGCTAGGCCGAGGTTAATACAAGCACGGCGGTTTAGCTCGGCTATACCATTTATTATGCGGTATGAGTTTGTGGAAAGCTGGGTTGGGCATATCCTAGTTTGCCTAACGAATTCACAAAGTAAGGGCTGTACAGGGAATCTAAGACCGGTTTCTACAATGGAAATGAGGGTGAAGGGAACAAATCCAGGGTTTCCCCAAGGTATGGTATCTTGTTCGGCTAAGGTGAGCTGGACATCGTCAGGAATATTATATTCCCTTCGAAATTCGGCTAGGCCACCAGGTGTTTCTACTAAAAACCTATATTTACCCATTTTATCTTAAGTTATGAATAAATTATACTTGTGTTAACTCGGTCGCAGAAATGGGCTGATTAGCTCGGTTGAGCGCTCAAAGAAGTGCCTGGGCAACCCAAGTCTGCAAAGTGAAAAACAGAAGTGTTAAGCACAGATCTTTGGACCGTGCTAAAGACAAATAAAGGCAAGATATATCAAAACTTAGCTCGGCTATGTGAAATGCTACGTGTCTTAGCCCGGGTTGAGCAAGGGCTTGGGTATCTCGGTTTCTACAAAAGGGTCGCTATCTCGGTTCGTACAAAAGTTTTGTTAGACCGGTTGAGCTTCTAGGGGTAGCTTGCTTAGTTCGGTCTAAAACTAAGAATGCTGGTTTAGCCCCGAGACATAGCTCGGTCGGAGTTGAGGTTTCCCAGTACACTATTGTACAGCCCTAGTCCGGTTCATTAGCTCGGTTAAGGAGAGTATTATACTTTGCCTTATTGAGACTAATGGGGTAGCATAAAGTTCTAGTTCGGTTGAACAGTCTGGCTGCAGTAACATCAACTACAAACAACTTTCCAGTTCGGTTGCATCATGATTTTGGATCAAATACAGCGTTCTACAGGATATTATATGTATTCAAGTGTTCTATTGCTAAGTTTTTTCAGAAATATACAAGGCAAAGTAAATGGAAAGAAAGTGGTTCACGAAAACACAAACCTAAAGCTATGGATTAAACAAATGCGAAAACGAGGAAAGCAAGACATATTTGCATAGCTTACCAGGTAAAGAGGAAGAACTTGAAGATAGAAGCAATGACAGTAGCAAAACACGAGCTCTTTCAGAAAACGAGGAACAGAGTAAACTCAGCAAAAAGAAAGAAGTGAAAGTGAATAGTGTAGGTGAATGATTCAAAGACGAGGGGTTTTTTTGTTTTGAAGAGGGTTTATCCAAAGGTGGGAACTGTTCAAATTACGCGAGGTACGAGGGCGGCGTGACAGCTGCCTCCAGCCAATAAGGGCATGCCATGTGTCATTGGAATGAGAAGCGATTCAGTTGCTATGATTGAAGGGACGTTTTGACCGGACAAGTTGAGCCCGGTATGGAATATAACTCGGCTGGAAAGGCTAAAGGGTTCTAGCTCGGCTGGATAGGCTTAAAAACCTTAGCTCGGCTGGATAGGCTTAGAAACTTTAGCTCGGCTGGGTAATTTTAAAAACTTTAGCTCGGCTGGGTATGCTAAAAAACTTTAGCTCGGCTCGTAGATAAGTAATCCCTATCATGCTGTGCAGATGGAATTAAGGGGCAATTGAGAGGGTAATTTATATGAAAATTGGGCCGAGCTAGGTAATGGGCCGTTATGGGCCGCTGTGCGAAGTACTGAGTGAAGTTACTCCGGTCTTACAGAGGCATGAAGTTACTTCGGTTTTACAGAGGCATGAAGTTACACCGGTCCTAAAGGGCTACGGTTAGTTCGGTCGCCATACTAAAACTTATGCCAGTCATAGCGCAGTGTAGTTAACGTAGTCTAAACCTTATTAAAAGTTAGCTCGGTTTGGGCTTACTATGGTTTATGGAAGAGGAACTAAGGTAAGGGCAGCGAACCGAACTAAGGATAGTTCGGTCTATTCTGCGGCTAAGCATAGCCATGCTTAGTTCGGCCACATAGGAGTCTGACCATGGTAAAACCATCTCACTTGGTTTAAGTAGTGAGGGGGGTGTTGAAGGATAAGCATTATCTTTCAGGAGTATGAATCCTAAGAGGACTTTACATGGAGGAGTGAGAGTCCTACTTGGATTGTGCCACACGGAACCTATAAAAGCTCACAAACATCACCTATGGAGAGGTAACTGAACTTTGATTTCCGAATACACAGAGCCTTTGTCTATTTGTCTATTTTTCTAACTTAGGCATCGGAGAGGTTTTCGGCACACACCCGCCAGCTAGCTCACGTTTGTGTTTTCAGGGAGTAAAGCGACGACACACGGAGGAGTGCAGACTTGATCAACAGGATTATATGAGAAGGTTTATTTCTTTCCCGTACATCTATAAAAGATAAGACGGGCATAAGGCAATACTCAAAATTTTAAGGTCACGTCTAATTGTTAGATTCTTTTTTATGAGATTATATATGATAGGATTATTAATAAAATGATAAAGGATAACTTATATCATGAATGGAGGATTGGATATATGATAGGACTATAGATAAAATTATGGGGATAAGTTATACCATAAGCTAAATGATTGGATACACAAGAAAGAACTATTATATTTGGTTATTATGAAATCAAAAAATATAATTATTTTTTACTAAATGAAAAAAAAATAGTATGAAGAAACTAATTAATCCATTTGATATCACAATACTTATGATATTATCTAGGTTGTTTTGTAAAGTTGGTTAAAAGTTAATTTTTTTGATTTCTTTTAAAAAATCATGTAAAAAAGTAAAGAGATGATGTGACTTAAAATAGGTTAAAAGTCAAAATTTAACTTTTAACCATGTTTCCAAATTTAGCTTTTATTATTGTCAATTTTTTTTCTATTTAATAATTTATATCATTACTCAAATTTTTCATAAATTAATATCATGCAAAACAAACATTAGATTGACATATCCGGTGGGATACACATGTTCTTCACCTCTCCAACTCTTTCCTCCTTATCCCATAATCAAATACCGAATTAATAATTTGATGGGTCCAACATACTTCTTTCAACTTCACATCTCATTTTTAGTTCTGGAATCCAACATGTCCTAAATCTCTTCATTTATTTTTGTCATTTATGCTATTTTCAAAATGGACTAACTTAAGTATAGAAAGGATTTAGCCAACATTACACCATTGTCTATCCAAGCTTTCTTTTTTGACAGGTCATGGAGTGGCAGTTATAAACTTGATTGAATCTTTGTTTGACATGCCAACTTTTTATTTTTTTTGATTATTTTAATCAAAAATAAATAAACTTTTTAGTCCGATAAGACAAAATTGTTGGAACAATCTTCTGTGTAACTAAATAAATTAAAACAAAACAAACAAATAAAATAAATTACGTATCGACATATTTTACCGAACCGAATAAATATTTAAAAGATCAAGTCAAGTGTGTGATACTCTATCCTTAAGACAAATTCGCCCTGCTACAGTGCTTACGGATAAAAGTCGTCTATCTCCCAAGATACAATGATGTTCACAATTTGTATTAGCACTCAAAACAATTTATACATCGAACAAATACCTGTGTTCTAATACTCTCTGAATTTTTCTCTAAAACTAGTATGAAGAATAATAATGCAAGAAGAAAAAATGAAGGCAAGAATATCAATTTTTCTGAATCAAATGACTGCTGGAAATGCCTTGGTATAAATAGACCCGAACAGGTCTGAAAAACAAACTGAACAGGTGGGTTTTTTGAATGAACAGGTGCAACAGATAACTGCTGGGCAGTTTTTATCTGTTGGAAAACTGCTGGCAAATTTGAATCTGTTTGGCAGTTTTGAATTTGTCCGAGTTCCAGCAGATCTGAAAAAATGTTCGGACTGATTGAATTGTTGTGGAATTCGGATTTGAAAAGAGACAAATTATGGACAAAAAGTTTTGAATTCAAATTTAAATTACATTGGCGCAAAATTTAAATTAATTTTTTTCGCAAGAATTTTTGGAAAAAATTCAAATAAATTTTGGCTAAAAAATTAATATAAGAACCGACCCGACCCATAACCTACACCCACGTCTAGCACGGCTCAGTTCGGTTGGTCGGACGGACGACGGCACGCGCACGCGTGTGTGGTGGTTTGAGCCAAGGTTTCATTTGTCTATAATTCTTCCCTTCTACAAACTTGGGGTGCTCCTTGGGGCCCAACCCAAGTGTTGCCACCTAAAACTTATATACACACATAAGTTCTCTTAAGTTTTCAATGTGGGACAAGCTTTACAAGGAAATCCACATATAATTCTTTAATTGTCCTTTCCACAAACCCGAAAATGACATCAAGTTCCCATTCACTCATAAATGGTTTTGACAAATTGTCTTCACCGTATGACTTGCCATGCGGCAAGGAATACATCACCTCTTTGTATCCACTTCAAAAGACGTGTGGACCCCACTCAAATTTGGGCTCAAAGTTGGCCCAAAATAAGCCTATAAAAACATGACCTAATTACAGAGAGTACAAAAATTGAAAATATTCTGCAAAAAATAGGTAGCTTTGGTTTTGAACCTTCCCTTATGAGACACTATCGAATTCACTAGCTAACCAGTGAACGTGATGTCTTGAACTGTTCAACCATTTGTGTAAACCAAGACAATAGAACTCACAGTATATCCCTAGACACAGTTTAGTTCTTACTATTGTGTTCATTTTGACCCTGAACAACCTGGTCTTTCGTGAGTGCTCTAGAGAATTGTAGCCCTTCACAAATCTCATAGAACCGGCCCAGTTTACACTCATATAGGTGATTCTTATGAAGAGTATCATGCCATACTTCACTAGGTATACCTAGATATAAGAATCATTAAAAGTATTACTTAACCTAAATACTGCAGACATCACTATTTCATCATAGAAATGGGTAGGAGTTTGACTCCCCAGTGATCCTTTTGAGTCATACACAACTCGGTTGTCCCTTTGAACCTAGATCTTTGGGATCTCGAGTCAACTAGGTTGGGTTGTCGTTGTGGTAACTCTTATTTAATAGGCTTAAGTCTCATTTCCTTCGATGAATTCTCATCTAACTTTCTTGCTAACTCTTTGGTTAGTGGATTCGCTATGTTGTCTTTAAACTTCACATATTCAATGGAAATAATTCCATTAGAGAGTAGTTGTCTCACGGTATTATGTCGATGACGAATATGTCGTGACTTACCGTTATACATATAACTCTATGCTCTATCAATTGCTGATTGACTATCACAATGTATGTATATAGCAGACACTGGTTTTGGCCACATTGGAATATCTTCAAGGAAGTGGCAAAGCCATTCTGCTTCTTCCACAGCTTTATCTAAAGTTATGAATTCTGATTCCATAGTAGACTTAGAAATGTAAGTATGTTTGGAAAATTTCTAAGATACAGCCGCACTACCAAGAGTAAAGACATACCCACTGGTGGATTTTGAGTCTCTAATATCTGATATGCAGTTTGCATCACAGTATCCTTTAAGTACTGCTGGATATCTGGTATAATTCAGCCCAATGTTACGAGTAAACCGGAGATATCTTAGAACCCTTATAATTGTTTTCCAGTATTCTACTCCCGAATTACTCGTATATCTACTTAATTTACTTACTGCATAAGCTATATCCGGGAGAATGCAGTTCATCAAGTACATTAAGCTTCCAATAATTTGGGCATACTCTAATTGAGAAATACTTTCCTGTACATTCTTAGAAAGAAACAAATTAACATTCACAGGTGTTCTAGCAAGATGATCATCATTTTTGCTAAATTTGTCAAGTATTTTTTCAATGTAATGTGATTGTGACAAAGCATAACCTTCTGATGTTTTGATAATTTTCATGGTAATTTTCATACCAAGTATTACATCAGCAATCCCCATGTCTTCCATGTCAAAATGTTTATTCAATATTTTCTTGGTAGTTTTAATCATGTTATTATTACTACCTATGATGAGCATATCATCCACATAAAGACATATTATAACATAGCCTTTTTTTGTGTTTTCAATATAAACACATTTGTCACATTCATTTGACATTATTGCTTTGTCAAATTTCTCATGCCATTGCTTTGGCGCTTATTTTAAACCATATAATGATTTAACCAATTTAGACACTTTCTTTTCTTTTCCTAGAACAGAGAATCCTTCTGGTTGTTCCATATAAATTTATTCATCTAACTCACCATTTAAGAAGGCGGTTTTCATATCCATTTGGTGAATTTCTAGATTGTACAAAGATGCAATGTAAATTAGTATTCTAATAGATGTCATTCTAGTAACTGGTGAGTATGTGTCAAAGTAATCAAGACCTTTTTGTCTAAAACCTTTGACCATAAGTCTTACCTTGTATTAGTCAATTGATTCATCCACTTTTCATTTTTCTTTTGAAAATCCACTTGTACCTAAGAGGTTTATAACCTAGTGGCAAATCTACCAATTCCCAAGTGTGATTTTGCAAGATGGATTCAACTTCACTATTGACAGCTCTTTCCATAAAGAAGCTTCAGGACTGGACATATCTTCTTTAAAAGTTAAAAGCTCATTTTCTAACAAAAATATTAGAAAATCTGGACCAAAAGATTTTGAGGTTCTAGAATGTTTACTACGCCTAGGTTCCTCTTCCTCATTTTGATCTATCTCTTGTTCTTGTTCTTGTTCTTATTATTGATCATGACTAGTAATAGCATCATATGATCTTTTATCAGTCTTTTGTCCAGTCTTATTTGGAAAAACATGTTCAAAGAATGATGCATTCTGAGATTTAATAATAGTATTTGCATGCATTTCGGAATGTTCTGATTTATGAATAAAAAATCGATATGCACTACTATTCTTAGCATAACCAATGAAAATACAATCAAAGGTTTTAGGACCTATCTTAGTCTTTTTAGGACTAGGAATAGCCATTTTAGCCAAACATCACTACACTTTTAAGTATTTGTAGGATGGTACTTTTCTATGCTATATTTCATAAGGTATTTGATTCACTTTCTTTCAGGGTACTTCATTAAGTATATAATTAGTAGAAAGTATTGCTTCTCCCCAAAAGTTCTGAGGTAATCCAGAACTTATTAACATGGCATTTATTATTTCTTTTAAAGTCCTATTTTTCCTTTCAACAATTCCATTTTGTTGAGATGAGTAAGGAGCAGTGGTTTGATGAATTATTCTATGTTCTTTACAAAATTCACCAAAAGGTGATTCATACTCACCACCTCTATCACTTCTAAGTTTCTTAATTTTCTTACCAAGTTGATTTTCAACTTCATTCTTGAATTGAATGAAAGTTTCCAAAACTCTATCCTTGGTTCGAATTAAATAAACATAACTATATCTAGTATAGTCATCTATAAAAGTGATAAAATACTTTTTCCCATCTCTAGTTTGAATTGATTTAAAATTATAAATGTCACTATGAATTAATTCAAGTAGTTCCGTACTTTTTTCAATTGAATGAAAATGAGTTTTGGATAATTTTGCCTCAACGCAAATTTCACATTTATGATTTGAATCAATGTCAAATTTACGTAAACATTCCATATTAATTAATCTACGCAAAGATCTATAATTAACACGTCTAAGTCTTCCATGCATAAATTTGAAGACTCAAGCAAGTAAGAAGAAGATGCATTTTTCTTAATAATAGAGGGTACAACAGTCATTGCATTCATTTTGAAAAGCCCATAAGATATGTAACATTTTCCTATATACATCTCGTTTTTGGTAAGTACAAATTTGTCACTTTCAAAAACTTTGTACTTACCAAAAACTAGCCTAAACTCATTTTTACTCAACAAAAATTCGAAAACAAGGTTCTTGTGAATGTCCGGTACATGTAGTACATTGTTGAGAGTGAGTTCCTTTTTAGATATCATCTTCTGAATAATCTTTCCTTGTCTTTCAACTTTGGAAGTTGAGGAGTTGCCCATAAAAGTTTGGTCACCGTTGTTTACTATAGAATAAGATGTGAACATCTTTTTGTCGGCAGAGATGTGGCGAGTAGCACTAGTGTCCACCCACTATTCTTTAGGATTTCCGATAAGGTTTGCCTCGAAAACAATTGCAGAAAGATTTGTGTCATCAACACCATTGAAAATTTTGTTCATTTCGGTCATATTGGCTTGAGCAGGCTTCTTGCTTATTCTTCTTTTGCTTTTGCCTTTGCTACGGCAATTTTTGGCCCGATATCCCTCTTTATCACGGATGTAACATTTGCTATTAAACTTGTACTTTTTAGTTTCCCCTCCTTTAGAGCCTCGTGAGGAACTTTCTCTAGAAAACTTCTGTTTCTTGACTTTTGGAGCATGTTTCACCACATTTGCTTTTGACTCGATTGGATGCTTACCAGTCCGCTTCTCTGAATTGCGGTTGTCCTCCTCAATCCTCAAACGCGCAATCAATTCTTCTAAAGACATTTCTTGAATTCCTTCTAACCTTTTGGTAATTTCTCAATTAAGGTTGCAACTTGGAAGGATTCATTAAGAGACATGCCTTCTGCATGAATGTCATGCATAATGAGTTGGAGATCTTGAATTTGGCTGATCATAGTCTTAGAATCAATCATCACAAAGTCCAAGAATTTGCCAACCACAAATTTATTTGAGTTAGCATTTTCTGTTTTGTGTTTTTTTCTCCAGAGACTCCCAAAGTTTCTTTACCATTTTGATAGGACTGTAGACGTTGTATAATGTGTTGTCAAGTTCGTTCAAGATGTAGTTCCGGCAAAGGAAATCAGCATGTTTCCAGGCATCGATCGCAGCAACCACTTGCCGGTTAGTTTCATCTTTTGTCAAAGTAGGAGCATCCTCACGGAGAAATTGAGCCAGGTTGAGAGTAGTAAGATAGAACAGCATTTTCTAATGCTATCTTTTAAAATCAGTTCTTGAGAGCTTCTCTGGCTTTTCACCGTGATTGACTGACACAACCATAACAGGAGGAGTGGTTGGCGTAATTGCAGTCACCATACTAGTACTTGTTTGAGCATTAGTTTGACCAATTTTAGTAGTCATGAATTCTAAATATAAAACAAAATTATAATTAGAATTTTATGCTATACAGAAAATTTAAACCAAAACCATATAATCAATTTCTATAAAATAAAAGAAATAAGAATTGTAACTTTTATTTTCAATTAATTTGAAAATAGAATAAAATTTTATTTAACCAAATTAATTCCACACAGAAAATTAAATTTCTGTAACACTTCAATAATTAAAATACTGAAAACATAATTTTAATTAGTGAACACTCAAAAATAATTTCTGAAAATCAAAATTAATTTTTGACAAATTTCACAAATAAATATTCTGAATTGTTGATGACATCAGTATATTACTACTAGTTGTCAAAAAAAAATAGACAGTATATTACTATTATCTGTCAAATAGTATATTACTATTATTTATTTTTCTAATCAAAATATTATTTTGTAAAACTGCAGAAAATAATTTCTGTAAGAAGAAGAAAAGAAAAAAATGAAAAATTTCGTATAAACAAAATTATTCGAATATGTCTTAAGATTGTTGGAACAATCTTTTGTGTAAATAAATAAATTGAAACAAAACAAACAAATAAAATAAATTACGTATCGAATTTATTTTACCGAACCAAATAAATATTTAAAAGATCAAGTTGAATGTGTGATACTCTGTCTTTAAGACAGATTTGCCCCGCTACGGTGCTTACGGATAAAATGCGTCTATCTTCCAGGATACAATGATCTTCACAAATTCTAGTAGCACTCAACATAATTTGTACGGCGAACAAAAACCTGTGTTCTAATACTCTCTGAATTTTTCTCTAAAACTAGTATGAAGAATAATAATGTAAGAGGGCAAAATGAAGGCAAGAAAATCAATTTTGCTGAATCGAATGACTGTTGGAAATGCCTTGGTATAAATAGACTCGAACAGGTCTGAAAAACAAATTGAATATGTTGGTTTTTAGAATGAACAGGTGCAACAAATAACTGTTGGGCAGTTTCTATCTGTTGGAAAACTGCTGGTAGATTTGAATCTATTTCGCAGTTTTGAATCTGTTCGGGTTCCAACAGATCTAAAAAACTGTTCGGACTGATTGAACTATTGTGGAATTCAGATCTGAAAGAGGCACAAATTATGGACAAAAAGTTTTGAATTCAAATTCAAATTACATTGGCCAAAATTTAAATTAATTTTTCTCGCAAGAATTTTTGAAAAAAAATTTCAAATAAATTTTGTCTAAAAAATTAATATAAGAACCGATCCGATCCACAACCCACACCCGCGCTCGGCACGGCTTGGCTTGACCGGCTGGTCTGACGGACGGCGATGACAGTGGCAAGTGTGTGGTGGTTTGAGCCAAGGTTTCATTTGTCCATAACTCCTCCCTTCTACAAACTTTGGGTGCCCCTTGGGGCTCAACACAAGTGTTGCCACCCAGAACTTATATATACATAAGTTTCTTAAGTTTCCAATGTGGGACAAACCTTAAAAGGAAACCTACATATAATTCTTTAATTGTCCATTCCACAAACTCGAAAACAACGTCAAGTTCCCATTCACTCATAAATGGTTTTGACAAACCGTCTTTACCGTGTGACTTGCCATACGGTAAGGAACACGTCACCTTTTTGGACCCACCTCAAAAAACGTGTGGACCCCACTCAAATTTGGATTCAAAGTTGACCCAAAATAAGCCTATAAAAATCAAATTTTCAAACAAAAACATCACATTCAATCTATAAGGGTGTGTTTGGTAACGTTTACGTTTTCAGTTTATATTTACAAAAATTTTATAAACTGGTTTTTGTTTATTATTTGTTTATTTTTAGAAAAAACATAAACTACAAACGCGTTTGGTAATTGACAAAATGTTTAAAAAATTTTAAAAATATAAAAAAGAGTGAGAAATGGCAAGTGGTGGCAAGTGGCGGCGGAAGACAGTAGTGGAAAGTGGTGACGGTGGGTGGTGGGTGGTGGGTGGGTGACGGTGGTGGGTGGGTAGGTGACGATGGCGGTAGTGGATGGTAGTGAGTGGGTGGGTGGCAGGTGGCAGTGGTGGCAAGTGGTGGCAGGTAGGTGGCGGTGGCGGTGGCGGGTAGGTGGTGGTGGTGGGTGGGTGGGTGGTGGGTGGTGACGGTGGCGGTGGTGGGTGGTAGCGAGTGGCTGGTGGTGGCAGGTAGGTGGCGGGGGGCGGGTAGTGTGGTGGTGGTAATGGTGGATGGGTGGGTGACGATGGCGGGTGGTAGCGAGTGGGTGGTTGGTGGTGGTGGTGGTGGCAGGTGGGTGGCGGATGGCGGGTGGTGGCGGATAGGTAGCGGGTGGTGGTGGTGGTGGTGGGTAGGTGGGTAACGGTAACGGGTGGTAGGTGGTAGCGAGTGGGTGGTAGTGGTGGTGGGTGGTGGGGTGGTGGTGGTAGGTGGGTGAGGGTGGGGGTGGGTGGTGGTGGTGGTGGTGGTGGTGGTGGTGGGTGGTGGTGGTGGGTGGTGGCGGGTGGGTGGCAGGTGGGTGGTGAGTGGTGGTGGCAAATAGGTGGCAGGTGGTGGTGACGGGCGGTAGATGGTAGTAACGGGTGTTGGGTGGTAGCGGGTGGATGACAGGTGGGTAGTGGCTGGTGGTGGCTGGTGGGTGGTGGTGGTGGTGGTGGTGGCAAGTGGTGGTGAGTGGTGGTGGGGGATGGGTGGTGGGTGGTGGTGGCGGAAGACGGTGGTGGAAAATGGTGGCGAGTGGTGGCTAGTGTTAGGTGGTAAAAAAAAAAAAAAACTAAAAACTCAAAATGGAAACACATTTTTTGTGTTTTCATTTTTTGGCCAAATTTATAAACTGAGACCACTGATTTATAAATCAAAAATTTTACCAAACAAGTTTTTATTTGAGTTTTTAAAATTTTTGTAAATATAAATAGAAAACTGAAAACGTAATCTGTTTGGTAACGTTTACATTTTCAGTTTATATTTACAAAAATTTTACAAACTGGTTTTTGTTTATTTTTAGAAAAATATAAACTACAAACACGTTTGGTAATTGACAAAATGTTTAAAAAAAATTAAAAATATAAAAAAGAGTGAGAAATGGCAAGTGGTGGCAAGTGGCAGCGGAAGACGGTGGTGGAAAGTAGTGACGGTGGGTCGTGGGTAACGGGTGGGTGGTGGTGGTGGTGGGGTGGGTGACGGTGGCGGGTGGTGGTGGTGGTAGTGACGGGTGGTGGGTGGTGGTGGTGGTGGCAGGTGGGTGGTGGTGGATAGCAGATGGCGGGTGGTGGTGGTGGTGGGGTGGGTGGGGTGGTGGTGGCGGGTTGGTAGCGGGTGGTGGTGGTGGTGGTGGGTGGGTGGGTGACGGTGGCGGGTGGTAGCGAGTGGGTGGTGGTTTTGGAGGGTGGTGGTGGCAGGTGGTGGTAGGTGGCGGTGGTGATGGTGGGTGGGTGGCTGGATGGGTGACGGTGGCGGGTGGTGGTGGTAGCGAGTGGGTGGTGGTGATGGTGGCGGGTGGTGGGTGGCGGATAGAGAGTGGTGGTGGGTGGTGGCGGGTAGGTAATGGGTGGTGGGTGGGTAGGTGGGTGGGTGACGGTGGCAGGTGGTGGTAGTAGCGAGTGGGTGGTGGGTGGTGGTGGTAGGTGGGTGGTAGGTGGTAGTGGCGGATAAGTGGGTGGTGGGTGGTGGTGGCAAGTAGGTGGTGAGTGGTGGTGGCGGGCGGTGGATGGTAGTGGCGGGTGGCGGGTGGTGGCGGGTGGATGGCAGGTGGGTGATGGGTGGTGGTGGTGGTGGTAGTGGTGGTGGGTGGTGGCGGGTAGATGGCAGGTGGGTGATGGGTGGTGGTGGTGGTGGTAGTGGCGGCGGCGAGGGGTGGATGGTGGTGGCGAGTGAATGGCAAGTGAGTGGTGGGTGGTGGCTAGTGGGTGGTGGGTGGCAGGTGGGTGGTGAGTGGTGGTGGAAGGTGGGTGGTGATGGCGGAAGACGGCGGTGGAAAATGGTGGCAGGTGGTGGCTAGTGTTAGGTGGTAAAAAAAAAAAAACTCAAAATTCAAAACGGAAACACATTTTTTGAGTTTATATTTTTTGGCCAAATTTATAAACTGAGACCACTGATTTATAAATCAAAAATTTATCAAACAAATTTTTATTTGAGTTTTTAAAATTTTTGTAAATATAAATAGAAAATTGAAAACGTAAGTGTTACCAAACGATACCTAAGTGTTACTAAACGACACCTAATCATTTCATTTTTTTTCTTACAGAAGTCAAAAAACTTATCCCAAACGAGACTTTTTAGCTCCAAGCTAAAATAACTAAAAAGTCAACTTACATCCCAAACGAGCCGAATGATATTTGGCTAAAATTTAGTTAAGGTTTCATTTGGAAGGTGAGATTAAAGGTATAAGAATGAAAAGTATCAAAATGGTAATTTCACGCACAATAATCTAATAGGTCTGTTCCATTAGAGGAGAGGCGTGTAACTACATCAAAATTATTGAACCAACTGTAATTTTATTCAGTGTAATTTATTTAAAATATTTATATTAATATATTATTTAGAAACTAATTTATTTTCTCAACAAATATCTACGAAAGTAGTACAAAATAACAACCCGGATCATATTAACCGACCCGGGCCCATATCACAGAAACTTGGACTAGTCATGTCGTGACCGAACCAGAGTTTCGACAAAGGCTTATTTTGAGAAGATGGTAAAAAGTAATTTTTTGACTTTTAATTAAGTTTTTGATTTTTTTAGACAAATGATTTGAGAAGTTGGTAAAAAATGACTTTTGATTTTTTTGATTAATATTTGTTTATGATGTCAAATCATAATCAAATGACCAAACTACCCCTATTTAGTTTAAAATATTACAACTTCACCCATATAAGCATATTTTGACTCATGAAGGGTAAAATTATAATTTCACCATCAACTAAAAACCATCTTCCCAAATAAATAAAAATTTAAAAAAATCAATTTTTAATTTTTACTACAAATCAAAAAAGTGACTAAAAATCAACTTCTCAAAACAAGCCAAAACATTTGTGATTTCTCTTGATTTCTTTTCTATATATATCCTTATTTCTCGCTCTCACTCAACTAAACAACAACAACAAAAGAAAAAGTTGTTTTGTTCCGTGATTACTCTCCAATTCACCTAATCCACTTTTATTTTCATTTCTATATTCTCTTTCCAAAACTCCCTGAATCACTCTCTCCCTCAAAAATGCTCAGCCCACACTCAATTCAGCAGTAGAACTCACTCTCATGGGCAAAGCAGCGAGGTTTTTTCGCGGCCTCCTCGGCCTCAAAAAGGAGGAGCCTCGGCCTCCGCCGCCGTCTGCGGCGGCGACGGCGAAGCAGCCGAAGAGAAGATGGAGCTTCGGTAAATCACACAGAGAAAAGGACCTCTCTACTGCGAATAATGCCGCAGCGCCGGGTTTCGACGCCGGCGACGGCGATCCGAGCAAGCACGCGATTGCGGTTGCCGCGGCCACCGCCGCCGTGGCGGAAGCCGCGGTCGCGGCGGCGCAAGCTGCGGCGGCGGTGGTGCGGCTGACGAGCAGCGGGAGGTCCAACAATGGCGTCGTCAACGGTAATCATGTATCCGCGGCGTACGTTAGCGGCAACGGCTGTGAGATTCGGGAAGAGTGGGCGGTGGTTAGAATACAAGCTTACTTCCGAGGCTATCTGGTTGGTATTTTCTCTGATTCTGATTCTGATTCTATTTTTTTTTATTTTTGTTGTCAAAACTGGCATTGATAATTACGAATATCACTCTCTCATCACCGACGGAAATACTGTCGTTGAGCGCGGGGGTTATGCGGTCTTTTCATCTTTGGCATAGAGGATATGGACCCATGGTTTTCAACTTCCAAGTGGAAGAAAACGTTGAAGAAAGCGTGTTTGGATCTGCATTATTAATTTAATCCAACCAGCGATTTTTTTTAACGGGTGCTTTGCATTTAATTTAATAACTATTATCAAACATTGTGGACCTCAATTCTAGCACTTATTTTTACCATTTTTTTTACCCCATAAATCTCTATGCTTTCTAAAAGGAATAAGTTTTTTTTGGGGGCTGATGTTAGTTTGTTAATATTAATAAGATGTATTACAAAGAGACTCGAAATCTTTTCGAGTTATGGTTACATGCGCCGCTATAAAAAATTATTGTTTGTTTTTGATTTTTTAAAAATATTTATTAGAAAATTCTATTTTTTTATTTTTCATATTTTTTTCATTTTTATTGAATTTTTTTATTATTTAAAACAAATTTTTTACTTTTTAGATACATTTAACATAAATACACATAAAAAAAATATAATTTTTGTGATTTTTTTAAAAAAATCCATTAAATATCAAAAATATAAAAATACGAGAATTGAGTATATTTTTTATATTTTTATGTATTTATTAATTTTTAAAATATTTTTCACAAATTTTTTATATTTCAGATACATCAAAGTAAGTTGTATTTAAAAAAGTAAAAAAATGTTTAAAATTTTAAAACAAAAAATTCAATTAAACTCAAATCAAACACACACACACACACAATAAATTGGCCAATATGGCTTGGATTCTGTCTAAGAATAAAGATTTGTGCCTCGAAATTTCTTCCCCCGAATGCCCGAATGCCCAAAACGACGTCATTTTGGGCATTTCGTTTTTTTTTTCTTTTTTTCTTTTTTTTCGCCATTGTTGACCTCTCTTGGAGAGGGAGAGGGAGAGGGAGAGGGAGAGAAAGAGAGAAAGGTCGTGTCGCCGGCGCAGGCGGCGCCGATCGCCGCTGATCGCGTCGGCCTCCGCCGATCGCGTCCTCCTCCTCCATTTTTTAGGCTCCCTCCAATCCTTCCTCCCCCTCCTCCTCCTCCTCCTCCTCCCCCTTCCCTCCCTCCCCCTCCTTCCCCCCTTCGTCTTCCTCCTTTCTTCTGCTGAAAAGAAAAAAAAAAAAAAAATTAGGGACATTCGGGGCGCTCGTTTTCAAGGTCCCAATCACAACTGTGATGGATTTAAGAGAAATGAAATAAAAATTCAAAATTCAAAAAGAGTCCATGGCTATGATTTTGAATAATGTTATATGTACCAATTAATATATACACTAGTATATTAAACGATGATGTGACATTATTTGTATGATTTTGAATATTTATAATTTGTATGATAAATATGATCAATAATAATATCATAACACTAATCGATATACATACATTAATTGATGTATGTAGCATAACCTATGATTTTCTATCATTTACCATTAGGAACATAAATGTTCACATGTGTTTTGGGTCATTTTAATTTTGTCTTTATCGAGGGGGTCATTTTAGTAATGTCAATTCTCAACATCTCTTTGTATGTATATTCTGTCTAATTTCATTCTTGCGATTTAATGCGGGAGTGTACCGTGGTTGATGTGCATATTACACGAATGTGGTAATGGGACCACGTTTGTTATACTCCCAACCGAACTCCATCAACCCCACTACACAATGAATGTTAGGATTTTATAAATATGATACATTGGGAGAGTTTGAGAAGAGATTTATAAAATAGCATATTAAAAAATATGATAGATTAAAATAATTAATGAGATAAAATGTTATATCTATTTTATAATTATTTTATTTTTTATTTTACAATTATCAAATCAATTAAAAAAAAATCAACTTATCAATACAACTATTTTAGTCAAGTTAAAATAATTAAAAAGTCAAATAACTAATTAAAATAGTTAACTTTCAAACAAGACCGTTAGTAGATGCCCTTGAAATAACATTAATATCACATGTAATAGCCTTGTTTGGTAGAGGTTTTTATTTTTTAATTGATAATCCAAAATTAAATTTTTTTCTTCTTCTTCTAAATAATCAATTTTTCCTAATTTATTTAAATTATTTCTGTCTAATAAATCAAATAGTCTTATACATACTCTCAAATCAAAACAAGTTATATTCACCTTTTAAAGAGTAAAGCTATATAGTTCAAAATTTTTACCAAATGTCTCATATGATGGTGAGATCCACACCATGTAGGTCCCACACTTATGTAAGACATTTAGTAGAAATTTTGATAAAACTTTTAAGATCTTTAACATTTTTGCCTCTTAAAAGCTTCGTCTCTTAGAAGTTGGTGCTTGGTGTAGTCAATTCCACGTGGCACTGTGGACTATAGAATAATTTTCTTTGAAATATACTATTTTACCCTTCTGAAATTTTACCCTAAATGTTTAGGATGTATTTTCATTTGGAAGTCTCACAAAATAACAATTTATAGGTATTATTCTAATATTCTTTAATTTTGTCATTTATAGGTCTTGCTGGTTAAAGTTGTAAGATTTTGTTAGAAAGAGCAAAGATTTTCTTTATTTCAACCTAAAATTTTCAAAACGGAACTATTATTTTCATTCCCTCTGTATTTTGTCTTTACTATTATTGTCTAACATATATAGTAGTTAATATTGCATTTTTCAATTCACATTAAATGATTTGGAGTGTAATTATAAGAAAGGAAGTATGAATAGTAATCACTTTTCTCGATTTTGAATAATTAATTTTTAATCGAGACCACCACTTCAATTTTGATTTCAAATCATAGTGAGAAAGTGTATGTATCCTTGGCTTTTAATTTTCCTGAACCACCAGTTATTATTGATATTTCATTGTTAAAGTGATAGCTCATAATCAAATGGTTTTTGTGATGATCATGATTACATGCATGTTTGGTGCAACTCTTGTAAGTGAGAGCTCATAATCAAAATGGTTTTTGTGAAGACTATATACGTGTTTGGTGTAACTTTTTACAAGTCGAAAATTGATAATTAAAAAATAAAAGTTAAAAACATCTTTTTTCTTACCTCTCAGTAAGTAGTTTTTTATTTTTTGAAGTTTATTTAAATTATTTCAACCTTAGAAACTGTAAGCATTAATTGCACCAAATATTTTGACAAAGATTTTCAAAATAAATTTTAAAAAAAAATTATAAGCAGTTTAGTAAATTACACCTAACATGGCTCACATCATCATACATGGCCAGAGTCTGAATCTTTACTATTTTATCTTTTGGGCCTTGAGGGGTTGTACTACACTAGGGTCCCAGCCAACAAAAAGTTGGTGTTAAAAGGGTGTGTAAATGTGTTCCCTTTGGAGAATTTGTACCGCACTCTAGATAAAAAGTTGGTTAGTTGGGTATTCCAATCCAATGTTCTAATATTATATTGTGAGTCAGAGTCTCATGCATTACTTTACTCTTTTTCCACAGGATGGCTGGTGAGATGTCCTAGTCTACTTAAATGTCAGACTTTCTCTCTTTCGTGGAAGATTTAAGGGGGAAGATTAGTATTTCAAGGCGCCCTATGACTTTTAAAATTTTCATTGTTCAGTGTTGAAACTTTAGAGTCTTGTCTTTTGGCGCCATAGTCAGAGTGTCATCAGTCATTTACCAATTACTACTAATTAGGTTAATTTCATTTTTATTCCTGAACTATTAATTTCAGTCCTTGTGGGTTTTTTCTTTCCCATTTTCTTTTCATGTGGTCCATTGAAGAGGATTGTCCTAATTTGCTAGACAGAAATGTCTTTTTAATGTTTGAACAACTTGAGTGTGGTTGGAGAGGAGAGGATGAGGGAGGGAGACGAACATGGTTGTTTTGTTGTAGAGTGTAAGTTGTGTGAATAAAGAAGGGTATTATTTGGTTATATGATTTAGGTTATCCAAATTGGAAAATTATATTTTTGCTCCTTTGGTTAGGTTTCAACCGTTACTTAATAGATGGCAGCCACATAAATGAACTGAAATCAGAAACTCTAGGGGCTAAATAGATGAAATTGATAGTTTATAGCAATAATTTAGGGGAGAGGAGTGAAATTAGCCCCAAATAATTTAAAGTCGTATCAATGATCCATTGTGACACTGTTGCAGTGATGCACCATTGCTCAATGGCCTTGCTTGTGTCCTCTGCCCTCTGATTTTAATCAAATGGATGGTTGCTTCAGTGATGGAGGGTTTTTATTTATTTATTTAATTGATCTGGATGATAAGTTGGTTTGATGATTAATTTTCATGGGTAATGTGAAGGCAAGGAAAGCATTGCGAGCATTAAAAGGACTGGTGAAGCTTCAGGCATTGGTGAGAGGTCACATTCTGAGGAAGCAAACTGCGGATATGCTACGATGCTTGCAGGCATTGTCGCGAGCCCAAGCACGCGCTTGTGCTGGGCGGGTCCTAATATCTGAATCCCCACATTCAAGCTCCAAGTCCTCTCAATTCCACCATCCTGTGAGCAAATTTCACTGTTCCCTCCAATATTTAAATTTGAGAAGTATAATTGCTTCTTTAAGAGATGTATTTCAGACTTTCGAATTATAAAGTTGTATACTTTAGGCAGTCTGTATAGAATACTTTTTTCTTTTAATAAAACATCCAATACATGCTTTATTAAAGAGAAAATGTGTTGACACTCGTCAAACTAGAATTGCAAGTATTTTTTTGGTGTGCAGTTAATCATCAGTAAGGATTGTCCTAGTTAACTCTCAGTGTTCATTGTTAAGCATTTTTTCAGGAGTAATTTGAATACTTGTTCAATTTGAGCCCTGCTTGTAGGTACAAGTTAGTTACCAGTATACAAGGTGATGAGATACACTGGACTTAAACTGAAATGATAAAAAAATAGTCTTAAATTTAGTAATGGATGAATTCCTAATGATAGTCCCTGCTTTTCATTCAATAATCTAGAAATTGGTTCATGATGCTGAATTTTTTGGATTCTTTTCTAAATTATAGCAATTCTATGAATTTTGGCACTTGTTTCATCAGTAGTGGTAACAGAATATATCTTTTGTGATATACAGGGCCCTGCAACCCCTGAGAAATTTGAACACACCTTACGGTCAAAGAGCACAAAACATGACCACTCACCAATGCTTAAGGTACCGCTGTAGACTCTTTCTGTTTTTTATGGTATACTACTATGATATTTATCTATGATCAAAATGATCCACACCTCAATCCATTCACCATCAAATGCAGAGAAATGGCTCGAAATCTATTGGTCGGGTGATCATTGATCAAGACAAGGCAAATTATAGCTGGAACTGTTTAGACTTGGATGAAGGCACAGGGGACCAAAGAGGGCCTTTGATGAAAACTAGCCAGCTGGACGATGAAAAGAGTGACAAGATTCTTGAAGTAGACACTGGGAAACCCCATTTCGCTCCCAAAAGGAAAAACCTTTACCCGTCTTCCCACCATGCCTCGGCTTCAGATCAATATAGCCATAGCTTTAGCGCTTCAAAAGATTCAACAACCCATCAAACTGTTCCAAGCCCATCATCTTGCGAAGTTCAATCTCTGAGCCCTTTGAAGTTTCCCCAAGACGTCGAAGAAAGCCCGTTCTGCACAGCTGGCAATAGCCCACAGTTCTACTCGGCTTCATCTAGAGGTGGTAGTTCTAAGGGAGGGCCATTCACTCCCTCCAAGAGCGATGGTTCTAGAAGCTACCTAAGCGGTTACTCAGACCACCCAAACTACATGGCTTGCACTCAATCTTCAAGGGCTAAGATTAGGTCTCTTAGTGCTCCGAAACAAAGGCCTCAGCTTGAAGGGTCTGTTCCAACCAAAAGGTATTTGGTTAATTTGCTCGATGATTCGAGTACAAGCACTCAAAGGGTTTCTGTTTTGCATGCCAACTTCACGAACAAAGCTTATCCAGGGTCTGGTCGCTTGGACCGACTTGGAATGCCAATGAGAGGCGACATGGTTGGGCTTAATGCTGGAAATTGGAACAGATACTAAGCAAGGGTTTTAGGGGTTTAAGGGTTTTGAGTCTGTCTTGTTTATCAAAACTAATCTTGCTAACTGGTGTTAGGTACAGTTGTTATTGTTGGTCTTTCTAAGGTATGTCTCTGTTTATGTTTTAGGTTTTGTTATGAACCTAGCTAACTGTTAAGAGTTTTGTAAGCACTTAATGTTTAGTTTATCAATGTGACTTCTTCCTACTTTTGGAGCTGAAACATCTATAGATGTGTAACAGTGGAGCTTTTTCACTTGGCTATCCCTCGCTTCGCCTTCCTTTCTTCTTAGAAGCTCTGTTACATTTGGTGTTATACTAGTTTCAACTGTGAGAGAGACTATTTTAACTCAATTCTTTGAGTTGTTTGACTGTTGCAATTAACTAGGATTTACTATGTTAAGGTTAGTGAAGTAAACACATGAAAACTCCAAATCAACTTACACTTTATTTGGATAGAGTGATTTGGAGAGAAAAAAAAGAAAAAAAGAAATCAAGCAGCTTGTTTGTTTTCATTTTTCAGAAAATACTTTTCAGAAAATTCTACTTTTCTTATTTTTTTTGTTTTTTTGTTTTTACTGAATTTTTTTAATATTTTAAGCATTGTTTTTACTTTTTAGATACTTAACATAAATACACCTAAAAAGTAAAAAAATTATAAAAAAAATATTTTATAAATTCACTAAATATCAAAAATATAAAAAAATACAAGAATTCAGTACATTTTTTATATTTTTATGTATTTATTAATTTTTTAAAATATTTTTTTACAAATTTTTTATTTTTAGATACATCTAACTAAAGTGCATTTAAAAAAATAAAAAAATGTTTAAAATTTAAAAAATATTCACTAAAAACAAAAGAATACGAAAATCAAAAAACTCAATTTTCAAAAAATTTAATTCAGAAAACTCAAACCAAACACACTGAATCTTTTTTTATCTTGTATATTATTAACATTGTTCATCTACCTATAAAATATATAAAAGATTATTTTGCGTGTAAGAGTTTATTTTCTTTCTAATTTGACTAAATAAAAAAGAAAGAAATCACAGTTATTTTTTTCTAATTTATTTTTTTTCCCTCCTAAATATCCAAACACTGTTTAGTCCAAATAGTTTGGAGACAAGATGTAGAGATTATAACTTATAACTATGAACATAAGCTGTTAATCTGTTTGGTGCAGCTGTGAGATTATGGATTTAAGCAGCAAAGTAGTATTTGGTTGATAAGATGTAAATAACTTTTTGCTGTGTAATTGTCTTTTTTGCCCTTATATAATATAAAAATGATTATTTTGTCATTTTTTTTTCAGTTTTAATTTTAAAAAAATTATTTCATTAATAAAAGTTAATATAATTAGTATTAAAAAAAAATTTATTTTCATTTCTTCATTATAAATTAATTAGTGTCAATTAATGGCTTATTTTCATTATAAATTATTATTTTCAATTTTTCATTATAAATCAATTAGTATAAAATTATTTCATTATAAATTAATTAATGTCAATTAATGGCTTATTTTCATTTTTTCATTATAAATCAATAAGTATAAATTTATTTCATTATAAATTAATTAGTGTCAATTAATAGCTTATTTTCATTTGTTCATTATAAATTATTATTTTCATTTTTTCATTATAAATCAATTAGTCTAAAATTATTTCATTATAAATTAATTAGTGGCAATTAATGACATTTAAGTCATTTTGCCCCTCAAATGATAGCTGCGCACTTAAGCTGTTTGGAAAAGTTTCTCCTGTCCCACTCAAAGAAAAATCTAATTTTTTACTTAGAAAAAGTTATAATCTGTATTATTAAGCTGAACCAAACACACCAAAATATCTTACATTAAGCTAACCAAACTGGGCCTATGTTAACTCAATAGTATGTTGAGAAATTAATTCTATGCTCGAAATTCCGTAATATCATATACATAGAAACTCCATATTTTCTTCGGCTGGGCTGGGCTTAGGTCAGAACCTTAGGTGGATTGGTAAGCTAATTGGGCCAAGCTTTTTATAGTAATATATCACTATTGCAATGACATCCAGGGGTGTCGTGGTGTAGTTGGTTATCACGTCAGTCTAACACACTGAAGGTCTCCGGTTCGAACCCGGGCGACGCCATTGTTTCCTTTTCTCCTTTTTTGGGGTGAATTTTCTTTTTAATTTTTTTAAAAAAAAAAATGCGTTTACCCTTTTTTTTTGTTAAACAAATTTTGCAAACTCAATCAAAATTTTACGTCCTATTTAGCATGATAGATTCATCAATTTTTAAAGGGCAAACTTCACTTTATCCCATACGATTTGGGTCGAGTGCGGTTTACCCCCTTGACATTCGGATATCATCACATAACCCCTATGTGGTTGATAGACTAAAACGCACATTAACTTCTGTTAATAAAAGTTGTAAATTGACAATTATAGCCTCATATATATATTATTTCAGGAAAACCCAATTTTATTTATCTTCATCTTCATCTTCTTTTTCTCTCTCTCCATTTCAACTTTATATGTGTATATACATATACATATATAATTTCATCTTCATCTTTTTCTTGATTATGTGTACATATATATACATATATACATATCAAACCCAGTTTGAATGCAAAGCCCCTATTCGAATGAATGGAAATTTTGAGATTGAAGTCGGAGACATTCATAGATCACTAAGGTATTTTACTTCATAAATTCATAGATCGCAGAGGTATCACTGAGGTATTCGTAAAAATTCAACGCCCCTGTTCATCTCAAGTATTTTACTTGAAGCAACCATGCCCAGTTCATAGTATCATGTTAATTCCTTCTATGTTGACCTAGTTTTTTGGGCTATCATACAACTAAGCTACCCTTTGGGGCATAAAATGGATTGAATTAAACTGTGTCACATATCAAGAGGAGTTGAACCCAATGGTGCTGGAGCTGACCCTTGTAGGATAATATAATGCAAGTAAAATTCAAGAAGAATTTAGATCATGGCTTGAAGATATACCTATCTAAATCCTATTCTTGAACTTCAAGGTTGATTTGTAATACATATCTGTGTACTTGTAGGATAATTAATTATTTGAAGATATACCTATTAGATTTCCATAACAGACAAAAGAATGGCATTGTGATGTTATTGTGATGTTTTCCAGCAAGTATAGGAGGTGTTGATGGATATGTAGAAATGGAGTAAATAGAGATATAGTAGAGAGAGAGAAAAAAATGGCATTTTTTGTAAATTTGAAGTTGTGCAAGGGGCATTTTCGTTTTTCAAAATGAACCTACTCTCCACATAGGCAAGTGGTTTTCACATTCCGTCATGTTAGATAGAAAAGCTAACAGTGCACTTTAGTCCATCAACCACATGGGGATTATGTGGTGATATCCAAATTTCAGGGGGTAAACCGCACCCGGCTCAAACCATAAGGGGGTAAAGTGAAGTTTGCCCATTTTTAAATTTGTACTCCATGAAATAAAGAGATAGATTAAATGTTGTGGTAAATAGCAACCTTCAAATTTATGTAGTTAATTATCAATACATATGGGTGGGGTTGGGTATAGGTTATTCGATCTGCGCAAACTGCCTAACTTGAACCGTTCAACCCGAACCACCTACACCTATTTGGGCGGTTTCGCATAATCGTTATGATCGGATGTGAGTTAGAATTTTCCTATTTTGCGGGTTACAGGAGGGTTACGGTTTTTACCTGCACTCACCCGCCTACATCTATATACATTTTAAAAAAAATTTGGACCGTTAAATTTTCTTGTAAGTTTTGTAAGTGTGTAACCCTAATCTTCCTTTCTCTCACTCACTTGCAAGTAAACAAATGTTTTGCAATTTGTTTTGCATTACTAGTGTGAAAACCCAACAAATATGGGTAACTTATAATAAAATAAGTTACTTATTTATGGTTATGCTTCTTGTTTTTCACCCGTTAGTGAGTTTAGCAAATCCTAAAATTAATTTTTCAGAAGAGATGCTTATCCATTTTTATTAAAACAACTATGAGTTTTGTTTAGTTTATACATTTTTTGAAAAGTGAACGTAAGTCAATTGGCTGATCTTAACATGTGCTTATGGTTTGTTTCCTTCTGAAAATAAATTGAATAGATAGACTGTAATTTATTTGGGATAAATCATTTGAAAAATAAGCTTGGTTAGGATTTTCCAAAAACACTTTTTAGAAATTTTTCCTTTATTGTTTTTCGTGTTTTTTTGTTTTTATTGAATTTTTTTAATATTTTAAGCAAATTTTTTTTTTTTACTTTTTAGACATACCTAACATAAATATACTAAAAAGCAAAAAATTTGTGAAAAAAACTTTTTAAAAATTCACGAAATATCAAAAATACAAAAAAATATGAGGATTCAGTATATTTTTTGTATTTTTATGTATTTATTAATTTTTAAAAATATTTTTTCACAAATTTTTTACTTTTTAAATACATCTAAGTATGGTGCATCTAAAAAAGTAAAAAAAATGTTTAAAATTTTAAAAATATTCACTAAAAACAAAAAAAATACGAAAACAAAAAAACTCAGTTTTCAAAAAACTTAATCCAAAAAACTCAAACCAAACACACTGATGATTTCATGATAAAAAAAAATGTGATTTTATGATCCAAGATAATATTTAAAAAATAGGAAAAAAATGCCCAAAAAGAAATTTAAAAAATTTAAAAAAAGAAGTCCAAAAATAAAATTTTAAATGAAAAGCGTAATTAGCAAACCGCTTGCACATCTACAAATTCTATCTGCACAAATCGTAATTCGCATTGTGGCCGATTGCGAGTTTAATTTTTCTCAAACCGCAAATATGTGGACGAATCCAAACCGTAAACTGTACTATCAAAAACTAATCCCCGAGCATCCTTACATGTGGATACAAATTATTTGAATGAGGCAAGAATGATTCGAAAAGTAGCATGTTGGTCATCCGTTCAATGTACAATCTAACTTCATTTCAAATGTAACCATTACATTCAAAATGAATATAAACCACACATTCAATTTTCTATGCATTTCTTTGATTGTATTTTTTTTTTCTTTTTCTTTGCACATAGCATTGTGGGAAATTGAAATTATTGAGAGTTATGTTACAGAGGCACACAAATCACTTGTATAAATTTTATTATTAGACCACATGACAAAAGCAAAATAATAACAAAATCACTTCCATCTGTGAAGAACAACATAATTCCATCATCATTAATTTCAGTAATTAGTACATAATGGGAAGAGATCCTATGTAAATTTATACAAACAAGACTTCCTAAATGTCCACCAAAAAAAAAAAGAGAGAGAAAAATTATGGGTCAGAGACTATAAACAGAATCATACAAATGAAATAAACAAATAACCAATCAAGAAAGATGAAATCAGAGATCACGAAGAATCAAAGCGAGAGATATATGCTGAGAATTCTCCGATCAGTTATTACAGTTCCATCTTGAGGTCGGCACACAGCTGAGGTAGTAGCACCAGCTGCAATGATCGTTTGCATTCACCCCTTTGAATAGCAGTACCAGTCCCACTGCAAATCTGCAGTATTTTTCAACAAGAAAATGAATGGAAATTAGTTTTTTTTTTCATAGGAGCAAATAATGTGTCCATTTGTATAAATCTCAAACAAGAAAACAGAAAATTGCAAAAACCTAAAAACCTAAAAACAAGATTTTGGGAAGAAAAAAAATCTTGCAATTTTCTCTACCTTGTTTACTAGCCTGCATTGAACAAAAGTTTGTTCTAGATTATGTCCAATGTAGGATAGTAAACAAGCAAGGTGGAAAAAATGGCAAGGATGAATTGATAAAACTGTGGAATAAAAATCATCTTTTGTTTTTTGTGGGTAATATGGATCGATCATATTCTGTATGCTTCGTGACAACCCAATTTTAATGACTACTGCAACCCTTTCATAAATGGAAATGTTTGGAGGAGGGGAAGACCTAAAATAACATGGGATGCGGTACTAATAAAAGATATAAATTTATTTAGGCTCCGTTTAGTTTTGGCTTTTTTAGTCATTTTTTTCCTAATTAAGCTAAAGAAAGCCTGTTTGTTTTCAGTTAAAAAAAAGCTAACCATGAATAAAAAGGAAAAAAGAAAAAAAAAAAGGCTGAGTCTCAACTTTTCCACTAACAAAAAATATTTTTTTTAGCATTTGACAAACTCATCAGCCATTTTAGAAAGTCTTTTACCAAAAAAAGCCATTGCCAAACCAGTCCTTAATTTAACTCAACAAATCAAGAGCGGAACTATATAGGGACGGGCAGTGGCCACGGCTCCTCCCAAGTTTTGGAAAATTTAAATACTACTCCTATATTTCATGATCATTTATAATATATAATGAGATGATACCTATTTTATAAAATCACTCACTAATGTTTTATTTTATCAGTACTTTATAATATATAATGAGATGATTTTTAACTATTTCAAATTATAAAATGAAAAAAAATGACTTGTTAGATTTATTTAATTTTATCCTTATGAAATTCTATTTTCACAATGTTTGTATAAAAAAATATTTTTAATTAGTCATGCACCAAAACTAAGTCAATGTTTTTTATACACGCACCTTGGCCCCCCCCTAAACAACATTTTTGATTCCACCCTGCAACAAATAGCCCTTAATAGAGCAGAATGATGAAAAATGATTCATATACCTCACTTGAGTGGACCACAAGACCTAGTTTGGTTTGGTACTGCAATTCTACAGTAGAAGATAACAAACATAGGATTTAGGGTGATAATGCTTACCCAGCAATCAGCAAAACCAGAGCAACCAACAAGAATACATATTGGTAAACCGTAAACTTTGATATGGCACGAGCACCAGCTGGAAGATTCCGCCTCTCCAGCCAACCAAACTGGGGGCGGAGTAGCAATATGAAACCAAGGAGAAAACCCGTCAAGAATCCTCCAATGTGTGCAAAGTTGTCAACGTGCGGAAGAATTCCAACTGCTAAGTTGATGACAATGATGATCACGAGGGTAAATAGAGCAGCAGCCTACAAAATAAGAGAGGAGGAATTACTAAATGTGATTAGAGTTGCCGAAATTCTTCATTTTCATAGCCTAAACAAAATTTTAAAAACCAGTTAGACAACTAGACTACGTTTCAACCACCAATTTTCATATTATTCAATACGGAAATAATAGAAGAGAAGAAGAGAGGGAAAAAAAAGAAGCATTTTCATGTGTTTTGGTGTCATGATAAGGATTTGTAAATCTCAAAGAATTCCTGGAAGCCATTGCAACGTCAAGTGTTTTCAAGCTTCATGAACCCAAGATTACCCTTCTCCTATTCTTCTTGGAAGAGAGAGTAAAGAAAAGAGAAAAAAAAAAAAAAAATCCTAACTCCTAATACATTAAAAAAAGGGGTCAAGCATCATTTGAATCTACCTTATTGGTATAAATAGTCCAATTAGTAAGAAGCTCTGACAGCATTGCTCCAAGAAGTCCAAATAGAGCACCCGATGCACCAACAGAAATACTGCGTTGAATGAAAAGGGAGGAGAGTATGCTCCCACCGACCCCTGACAACAGGTAGATTGCCCCAACTAGCACTGCCACATACAAAATAAATAAATAAATAATTGAAGAAGAAGAAGATATTAAGTATGCATAAGAAAAAAACAACAAAATTATCTAGGGTCTAGACAATGACAATGAATGGATGAGAACCTCATAATGGGCCCGATTATGGTACAAAAGGGGTGCCAAAGATATCCATGGGGTAAAATTAACTCCATTTTTATTAGCTTTTAGGACACAAATATATCCAAATATGAGAAGCCATGTCGTCCTTGCTAAAAATTCGAGTGACGAGAAATGAAATGAAATTTCAATGGTTTCACTTATTCATATCCAAAATGATCATTGTTACTCATTTCATTACCATAGGACATCCAAACCCCAAGGAAACCATCGTAAACGCCTACATCTGAGCTCCTCAACAAGTGACAGCGGAAAAGTTCAATGAACTGAACTGCTTTTTTACAGACTAATTTGAATTAGGGACAAGTCACACAAATGGAAAAGAACATAACATACCAAACCCAAATTGCTGTTCAAGGCGGATCCCAATAAACACTAAGCTCAACATGTTTGCCAGTAGATGAACAACACCAGCATGCAACCAGATGCAAGTGATAAGTCTCCATCCTTGATGTCCGTGTGCTACCTTGTTCCACTCTAGAGCTCCCAATTTTTCCAATCTGTGTGTAAGGGCATGTAAAATTAAATTGCTACAATTAAATTTTATCTGTTTATTTATTCACCGTTAAAGAGCTCCCCAAAAGCTCATTTAACCCAAACAAATTCCCTAGGACTGCTACAACTCCATGTTAGACCACGAAAATTATGAAGGTAAACAACAATGGAAAACATAGTTGCCCTATTTTCACAAAATATGATAACAATCAAGATGATAGCCCAAAATAAATGAAAAAAAGAAAAAAAAATTCCCAGCACATTTCCACAGAAAAACATATTACATAATTTTTTTTAAAAAAACAAAGAAATATAGTTCCTCAATTTCTAAAAGCATATCATAATTAAACTACATGCGTAAACTTATCAGTGGTGATACATACCACTAAAAAAGGAGCACTAAGCCAGCTCTAATGAGCTGGCAGTGCAGAAAATTTAAAAAAAAAAAAAAAACAAAGAGTAAAACATCAAATCAATTGGAGCTACAGTGTTTTTAGAGCTATTAGAGCTCACTGTTTTAGTGGTCTTAAACAATTTTCTAAACCTATATGCTAAGGAATTCCCAATCAATGAATCAAACCCAAAACCAAATCAAAAAAAATACAAAAAATTAAAAAATGGACGATGACAAGCTTGAATGACTAAGAGAGGCGATGACAAGTCTCTAACACTTCCGTGTTACAATTAGAGGTGATAGAGATTAGAGAAATAGAAGTGGTGCGGAAACTTGGGGGGCAAGGACTAGTTAATATTTTGGAGGCATCCAATCCAAACAAAAGCAATTAGCTTTTGAGGAAAAGACCCTTAAACTATATTAATCAAGTTTGCTTGACTCATAGAAGTGATCCTAAACTCATATGCTGCGGACTCCAATTAGATTAATTAAAACCCCAAACCAGTTATTTATTTATTTTAAGGACAAAATACAAAAAATTTGAGAAATGAGTATACTAGAAAAACAACAAACATGTTAGAATCAACACTCCTACAACAGGCATAAACTCACACTGATTATCAACAAACCAAAGCTAACAAAATTAAATAACACAAATTGAGAGAAGCGAACTAACCCAGAAATTTCCACAAAAATTGATAAATACCCAATTCAGATAAATGATTCAAACCCAAAACCCAATTGAAAACAACAACAAATAACACAGTTTCACGAGATGGGTAAGCAAAACATTACGTAGAAGAAGAGGGTCCGAAGAGAGGGTTTTCCCTGAGAGGCTCGAACGAGAATCTACCGAGAAACTTGGCAACACAATTCCCTTCAAAACCCAAATTATTTTTGGGGCAATCGTTGACAAACATGATGGCAACGAACATACCCACGTTAGCCACTACAATCATCGGAACCAACCACGAAGTCCACATCGTCTCTGTGGAATCCAGGTAGTACGAAGGCGAGTAATAGCTTGGTGGGTTTGTATTGCCTCTGTTTTTAGTACCTACTCTGTTCTCTGGATCTTCATTCGCCATTCTCTACCCTTTCAATTGAAATCTCGGAGACAATGAATGTATATATATAGATAGATAGATAGATAGATACAGAGTAATGAAGAAAGTTGAGGAGTGACTTTGAAGGGAGTGGGTGGGAGTCTTCAATTGGATGCTAGAGAGAGGAGAGAGGAGAGAGGAGAGAGATAAATGGGTTACCGTTGTGGTGAATTCAACTGCCGAAATCATGGAGGAGATGAGAGAGAGAGAGAGAGACAGAGAGACTTATTTCAGTTGGTTGTCTATTTTGTGTTAGGTGCAGTTGCCACCATTTTACTTGCAAGAAAAAGACAGCTACTGGTTTATTTTAGGAGAAGAGTGACATATAAACTCATTTTTTAAGATTCATGTGTAACAGATATTAGTGTGGTTTGGGATGTGAATTTATTTTTATTTTTATTTTTTATTTTTTGGTTATGTTAGTTATAAAAAAAAATAAAATAAGTTAAAATGTTATATTTAAATTATAATTATTTTATTTTTTTACAAAAGTCAAAAAAGTTGAAAAAAAATTGATCCAAACGAACTTTTTAGTTAGGGCTAAAATAGTAAAAAAAAATCAAAAAGTCAATCCAACTTCTCAAATGAAGCCTTAATGATTAATGCATGGGGTTGTGACAACTTGGTTAAGTCTTGAGGTATAAGTCTCGAGGTCTCATATTTTATTTGGTAGGATGAACTTTCCAAACCTAAACGAACCGTACCCAATGTTAGGAGTATGGATTCGAATCCTCACTTATGTACGAGTCCGCGACTTATCGCTATATGATTGAGTGATCCTGTTATGTAACACCACGTAAGAATGACCTCCAGGGCCTCAACTCCCTAGCCTTAGATGTCACCCCCATATGGTTAGGCCTTTTTAATATATTTAATGATTAGAAAATTATTTTAAATATTCTAATACATTGTTACAATGATAATTGTGGATGCAAGTTTTCAGTATATTTTTTATTTTAATTTTAGGGAACTTATTTTACGGTCGTGTGATTATAAATTTTATATTTTATTTGATAATAAAGTGTTTTAGTCTCTTAGAATACACATTTATTAGTGGATATACAGATAAAATTTTTATATAAAATTTCAAAAAAAAAATGATTTATAAATAATTTTTATACAAAAAATTTATCTAAAATGATGTGATAATATGTTTATGAAAGTATGAATTAAAATAGTAAATAGTTTGATTTGAAATGAGAAGACAAGAAAAAGCAATATATTCTTCTGTATCAAAGTTTCAAACAAAAATTATATTTGTATTTTTTTTATTACTACTATATTATTATTGTTTTGAATGAGTTTTTAATATAATTTTTTTATTTATCTATCATTTGAGTTGATCAACGTGTTGCTGCTGGTAATAAGGACATTAAAGTGAATGTGACATTTGTCATTCAAGCAAATATTTTGTAGGAATTAAATCAATATTTATGAGTCGGCAAGAAGGTCATCCAATTTAGGTCAAGTTTGACATCTATTAAATAATACAAAAATTAAAAAATTATTATCTTATTTAAGTCACATTATCTTATTTAAATCACATCACCTCTCTAACACATCACATCAAACCCAACTCAAACCCAACCCATATAAACTAATAAGTCAAAAAGTACACTTTTTTAGAACATCTTGGTTTTTTTTATTGGAACTTTTTTAATTTGGTTTTTTTAGCCTATGTTTGGGAAGTAGGTTTTGGGGTTTTTTTTGGGACTAAAATAGTCACAAAAAACAAAATAAATTTTTTAATCCAATAAGACAAAACATCACATTTAACCCATAATCATTATATTTTTTCTTTCACAAAAAAGCCAAAAAAACTAAAAGTCCTTCTCAAATCAGACTTTTTAGCCCCAGGATAAAATAGACAAAAAAGTCAAAAAGCCAACTCACTTCCCAAACGAAGCTAATCTAGTTTAGTTTGGCATTTTTAATTTTTGTGAGAGAAAAAATATAATAATTATGGTTTGAATGTAATATTTTATCTTATTGACTTATGTAATCAATTTTATTTTTTTTGGTACTTTTTTAACCAAAAATCAAATGCCAAACAAAACTTTAGTTACTTATAATAATCACATGTACCATTTACACATGAGAAAGTTTACATAAGTTTTTATTAAGAAAAACAAAGTTATCAAAAAATAAATAAGTAAAAATTTATTGTACTCACCAAAAGTTCATTCTGCTTGAATCGAGATACAAAATCAAATTTAAAAATACTTTCAAATTTTGTTAACTTTTTAAGTTTAACTTTGTTAAAGTATTCTGCAAGTATATATAATAATTAAAGTTTGTTCAAGACCCATTGAAAAATAAATAAGTTAAATTTAAATAAATTTTAAAACTTACTAATTTTTAAATCCTAAACTTAAATAGTCAGTTATTCACTTTAATTCAACATACCCTTAGTTTTTTTTTTTTTTTGACACATGTAGACATCAATTAGTAAGATTAGTTGTTAGATTACTACTAAAGAAGGCCACTGCTCCATCAGTTTGAACCCCAAATCTCAAATCCATTGTACCCTAGGATGCAGCGTAATGCCAAACTGCCATAAGGGCGTTGGTAACATAAACTTAGTTGATCATTTGTATATTTTTGTTAAATAATTATTAAAATTAGCATTTTTTTTTTTTTTTGACACATATAGACATCAATTAGTAAGATTAGTTGTTAGATTACTTAGTAAAGAACGCCGCTACTCCATCAATTTAAGCCCCAAATCTTGAACCCACTGTACCCTAGGGTGCAGCGTAATGCCAAACTAGCACAAGGGCGTTGGTAACATAAACTTAGTTGATCATTTGTATATTTTTGTTAAATAATTATCAAAATTAGCGTTCAAAAGGCACAAGAGTTAAGTTGAGAGGATTTTTTACTTTTCTTTGGGAGAATCTTGACCACTTTGTCCTATACTTTGGACCATTTTCACTTTTTATTCGAGTAATGACAGTGGGGTTATTTTTATTTTTATTTTTTTTAATATTGTGGTTAATTGGAGTGTGCGCTAGGTAGTGAATAAAAAAATGGAATATTAGGTTCGTTTGGGAATATGTTAATTTAGTAATTTTTTAATTATTTAGTTAAAATATGAGTTAAAAAAAATTAGTATGTTTGTAATGATTTTTTGATTTTTTATTAAAAGATATATAAAATGTAAAGAGAAAAGAGAATCTTTGACTTTTTGGTATAGATTGTTGACTTTTTGACTTTTTTAATAACTTTTTGATTTTTTGACTAAACGAGAGAATTCCCAAACGAGACCTTAAGTCTCATTAAAATAGTATTAAGTAGAAGAATTGCAAAGAAACAAAACGTATATCATTTCTCTTGAATAACGTTATGTCTCATATTTCATCTTCAACTTTTTACACTTATATTTTGTGTTCTATCATTTTAAAATAAAAATATGAGAGGATAAAAATGAAATGTGACTTTTTTTTTTCTTTTTAAAAAGAAATTGAGTAATGTTATAAAGAAAATTATATGAAATTTATATATCTTGTACTTGGATTGATACCTATCACTTTAAAGCACCCATTGAAAACACTAACCACCTTATCATTTTGAGTTTTTTGCATAAAATTTTTATAAGAATAAAAATTCTTGATGTAAAACCACACTTTGAATTATGCCATGTGATCGTAAAAGTTTAAAAGATTATCCACTTTTAACAAAAAAATGATTACTTATGAATCCTTTGATATTTCCTTGAGTTGAGATTTTGTCTTAAAAACTGTATGATCTATCACAAATTTATATACAATTGTTGCATCAACTTTGAATAAATTAAACAAAAATGTTTTGGAACTCTAATTTATGAGCTTTAATAGTTCTAACAGGGGTGAGTTCCATTATGATGTGATATTTTAGCCTTAAGAGTTTTTTTTGTTTTTTTTATTTTTTTGAGCTACCAACTCAGTATATTTTTAGAGTTACTAATCACTGTTGTAAATTAAAATATAGAAATATATAATATTTAGGACAAATAATCCCTAACTTTTTCTTGACATTTTTTTGTTTTTTGTTTTTTTAGGTGGGAACAATTATAGTATTTTGTTCTTTTCCCTTTTTTTTTTTTTTTCAATGCTACACAAACAAATTTTTGCCATGTGGAAGGTTGGCATTCTGTGACAGCTAAGTTGGACCTAGTTTGCTTGCTTTAGTCGCACACCATGCTTTTTATTTTTTTATTATTTATATAAAATAATAATTATTACACATGTCCAACTTGCATTGGTTTAAAACAGATAGGTTTTAGCTAATCTTGATTTCGAAAAAACAGTTGTCAAAGTTTGCAAGGGGCAAGAAAAAGGGCAGGGCAGGTGTGATCGTTGAATTGGCTCAGAGGGATGTTTTGTTTGGTTTTTAACACATCACAAGATTTACTGATTATGAATAATAAAAAAAAAGATTTACAGATAATTTATAATAAAAAATTAGAACTTATTTAATTTTTTTTTTTTTAAATGCAAATGATCATTTGTAGCTTTTCGGAATATAAGAGCATGTTTACTCGAAATTCTATATTTAATTTGGCAAACATAATGAACAAAAAAAAAAAAAAAAAAAAGAACAAAATTGACATGAAAACACGTTCCACTTATGGTGTTTAAACGCCATTCTTCAGCAATATGAATCAGTGTCGGGCCAGGAGATGAATATAGAGAAATCATCTATTTTCTTCAGCAAAAATGTAGTTGTTGAGGACCAAGAAGCTATTAAAGACTTGCTGGGAGTGGTTTACTTGGCCATTGATGCAAAGTACTTGGGTGTGCCTTCTTTTATGGGGCAGTCAAAGTCCGAGGTTTTTGGGTTTTTGAAGGACCGAGTGTGGCAGCGGCTTAATGGGTGGAAGGAAAAATTATTATCAGCAGTTGGCCAAGAAATTTTAATCAAATCTGTGGCCCCATCAATTCCCACATTTGTTATGTCTTGTTTTTATTACCCGAGGGTTTGTGTCGCGACATTAACTCATTGATTGGTAAGTTGTGTAAGCCGAAAGCACAAGGTGGTATGGGTTTCAGCAGTTTTGTGGCTTTTAACCTTGCAATGGCTTTTGCAGAAACTGCACTCTTTATTGTCTTGGATTGAGTGATTTGGAGAGAAAATAAAATAAAAGAAATGGAGAGATATATATTTTTCTTACATGTTTGGATAATGTAAGTAGAGAGAAATGTGAAGAAATTGAGAGAAACTCATTTCTCTTATAAGCTTCATTTTCAATCTTTCCGAAAGTGGAGAGATTGAGAGAGAAAAGAAACCATTATTTTCATAATACCAATTTTGTTCCTATAAAAATAAAAGAAATGAAATGATTGAAAATATAAAAAAGTTATTTTGGTAATATAACATAAAATAAAATTTTTTTTTTCTCTTAATGAAATCTAACCAAACAAGAGTGAGAGAAATCACAATCATTTTTTTTCTTTTATTTCTTCCTTATCCAAACAAAAAGGAGAGAAATTACAATCATTTCTTTTCTTTTCTTTTCTCTTATAACTTAAGTAATAATTTCTTTTCTTTTCTCTCCTAAGTTCCCAAACATAGTGTTAATACTGTATTTGGTTAAAGGAATTGAGTGACCGATGGGTTCCGAGGCTGGTTTCTTTCACCACCGATTATGTTGCATGAGGATGCTACCTTCAGTGTGCAATTATTGACTTGGATTGGCGATGTTGGAATGTCGGCGAGATTGAGGAACAGTTCCTGAATGTCCATGCCAAATAATGTATTATGAGTATTCCACTTTTTGTCCGCGGCTACCCCGTGACACACTGGTTTGGCGCCATACTAAAACAAAAGTTTTTATGGTGGCCTCAGCTAGGGTGGGTGTGGGTCAGTTGTGGTTACGGTACTTTCAATCTGTCATCTGTCTGTCAAGTTGGCAGATTAAAAAAATTAATTTGTATCCATCCGCCAATTCGGCGGATGTGGATTGAGCAGATTGATGGATGGATGAGAATCGGTTTAGTAGTTTAAAATTTTATAAATTTTCAACGTAATTCAACTTGTACACTTCGTCAAAAAAAGAAAGAAGTATTATAATCACTGTATGCCTCATCTAAAGAAAGAAAGTTTGAAACTTTAGAATATTATAATTACTGCATGCCTCATCCACATATATTACAATCACAGCATGCCTCATCCACATAAAGTATTATATAAAGTATTACAATCTGTGGTTCTTAAAATATAAAAACAATTCAAACCACCAAAAATATGAACAGAGCAGTAGTAGAGATTGTTGTTGGAATAATCTTCTGTGTAAAAAAAATAATAAGAAACCAAATCAAACAAATAAAATAAATAACTTATAGAATTTATTTTATCGAACCAAAATAATTAAAAGATCAAGTCGAGTGTGTGACACTCTATTCTTAAGACAGATTCACTCCGCTACGGTGCTTACGGAAATGGCGTCTATCTCCCAGGATACAATGATCTTCACAAATTGTAGTATAGCACTCCAAACAATTTGTACGGTGAACAAAACCTGTGTTCTATATTCTCTTAATTTTCTCTAAAATAATATGAAAAAGAATTGATGTAAGAGAGCAAAATGAAGGCAAGAAAAATGAATTTTTCAGAACCAAATGACTGCTGGAAAATGACTAATATATATAGGCAAAAACCAGACCCGAATTGGTATGAATTTGAACTTGAACATGTGTAAAACTCTTGAACAGATTCAGCTTGTAAACTTGGACAGATCTGCAACTTCAAACTGGACAGATTTGTAATTGCAGCAGTTATAAAAACTGTCCAAAACTGCTGGGCAGTTTTTCCCATCTGTTAGAATATTTTGAACCTTTTGAACCTCAGTTTGAATCTATTCAAATCTGCCTGGGCAGATTTAAATCTGTTTAGCAGTTTTTTTTTTTGAATCTGTCCAGGTTCCAATAGATCTGAAAACTGTTTGGACAGTTTAATCTGTTGTGGAATTGATCTGAAAGAGGTACAATTTTTGGACACAAAATTTGAATTCAAATTTAATTTGAAATACAAATAATTTCCTGCAAGAATTTTTGGAAAAATTCAAATAAATTTTGTCCAAAAAATTAATGTTAGAACCGACCTGACCCACACCCGCGCCCGGTAAGGCACGGCTCGGCTTGGCCGGACGGCGGCGGCGCGCGTGTGGTGGTTTGGGCTAAGGTTCACTTTGTCTATAACTCCTCCCTTCTACAAACTTGGGGTGCCCCTTGGGGCCCAACCCAAGTTAGTACACCAAGAGCTTATATACTCACAAAAGCTCTTTTAAAGTTTCAATGTGAGACAACCCATTTCAGGAAAACCTACATTTACTTATTTAATTGTCTATTCCACGAACTCAAAAACGACGTCAAGTTTCCATTCACTCATAAATGGTTTTGATGAACCGTCTTCACCGTGTGACTTGCCATGCGGCAAAGAACACGTTACCTCTTTGGACTCACCTCAAAAGACGTGTGGACCCCATTCAATTTTGGGCTCAAAGTTGGCCTAAAATAAGCCTATAAAACCAAAATTTTCCAACAATCCTCTATATGAATGAAATTTGACAGAGAGAAAATGCAACAACATGATCTAATTACAGAGAGTACAGAAATTGAAAATATTCGGCAAAGGATTGGTAGCTTTTGGCTTTGAACCTTCCCTTGTGAGACACTATCAGATTTACTAGCTAACCAGTGAGCATGATGTCTTAAACTGTTCAACCATTTGTGTAAACCAAGACAATAGAACTCACACAGTATATTACCAGACACAGTTTAGTTCTCACTATTGTGTTCATTTTGGCCCTGAACAACCTGGTCTTTCATGAGTGCTCTAGAGAATTGTAGCCCTTCACAAATCTCATAGAACTGACCCAGTTCACACTCACATAGGTAATTCTTATGAAGAGTATCTTGCCATATTCCACCAGGTTTACCTAGATATAAGAATCATTAAAAGTATTACTTAACCTAAAACGCTATAGACATCACTATTTCATCATAGAAATGGGTAGGAGTTTGATTCCACAGTGATCCTTCTGAGTCATACACAACTCGGTTGTCCCTTTGAACTTAGATCTTGGAATCTCTAGTCAACTAGGTTGGGTCGTCGTTGTGGTAACTCTTAGTTAATAGGCTTAAGTCCCATTCCCCTCGATAAATTCTCAACTAACTCTCTTGCTAACCCTTTGGTTAGTGAATCCTCTATGTTGTTTTTAGACTTCACATATTCAATGGAACTAATTCCATTAGAGAGTAGTTGTCTCACGGTGTTATGTCGACGACGAATGTGTCGTGACTTACCGTTATATATATGACTCTGTGCTCTACCAATTGCTGATTGACTATCACAATGTATGCAAATAGCAGGTATCGGTTTTGATCATATTGGAATATTTTCAAGGAAGTGACGAAACCATTCTGCTTCTTTCTCGGCTTTATCTAAAGTTATAAATTCTGATTCCATAGTAGACCTAGCAATGCAAGTCTGTTTAGAAGATTTCCAAGATACAGCCGCATCACCAAGAGTAAAGACATACCCACTGGTGGATTTTGAGTCTCTAGTATTCGATATTCAATTTGCATCACAATATCCTTCAAGTATTGCTGGATATCTAGCATAATTCAGCCCAATGTTACGAGTAAATCAGAGATATCTTAGAACCCTCATAATTGCTTTCCAGTGTTCTGCTCTTGGGTTACTCGTATATCAACTTAATTTACTTACTGCATAAGCTATCCGGGCGAATGCAATTGATCAAGTACATTAAGCTTCCAATAATTTGGGCATACTCTAATTGAGAAATTTTTCCTGTACATTCTTAGAAATAAACAAATTAACATCCACTGGTGTTCTAGCAAGATGATCATCATTTTTGCTAAATTTGTCAAGTATTTTCTCAATGTAATGTGATTGTGACAAAGCATAACCTTCTGATGTTTTGGTAATTTTCATACCAAGTATTACATCAGCAATCACCATGTCTTTCATGTCAAAATATTTATTCAACATTTTCTTGGTAGTTTTAATCATGTCATTATTACTACCTATGATGAGCATATTATACACATAAAGACATACAATGACATAACCTTTATCTGTGTTTTTAATATAAACACATTTGTCATACTCATTAATTATAAATTCATTTGTCATCATTGCCTTGTCAAATTTTTCATATCATTGCTTTGGCACTTGTTTTAAACCATATAATGATTTAACCAATTTACACACTTTCTTTTCTTTTCCTGGAACAGAAAATCCTTCTGGTTGTTCTATGTAAATTTCTTCATCTAACTCACCATTTAAGAAAGCGGTTTTCACATCTATTTGATGAATTTCTAGATTGTACAAAGATGCAATAGTAATTAGCATTCTAATGGATATTATTCTAGTAACTGGTGAGTATGTGTCAAAGTAATCAAGACCTTCTTTTTGTCTACACCCTTTGACCACAAGTCTTGCTTTGTATTTTGTCAATTGATCCATCCGCTTTCATTTTTCTTTTGAAAATCTACTTATATCCAAGAGGTTTACACCCTGGTGGTAAATCCACCAATTCTCAAGTGTGATTTTGCAGGATAGATTCAACTTCACTGTTTACAGATTCTTTCCATAAAGGAGCTTTAGGACTGGACATAACTTCTTTAAAAGTTAAAGCCTCATTTTCTAACAAAAATGTTAGAAAATCTGAACCAAAAGATTTCGAGGTTCTAGTATGTTTATTACGCCTAGATTCATTTTCCTCATTTTGATCTATCTCTTGCTCTTGCTCTTATTCTTGATCATGTTCTTGATTATAACTAGTAATAGCATCATGAGATCTTTTATTAGAACTAGTCTCTTGTCCAGTCTTGTTTGGAAATACATGTTCAAAGAATGATGCATTTCGATATTCAATAATAGTATTTTCATGCATTTCAGAATGTTCTGATTTATGAATCAAAAATCGATATGCACTACTATTTTTGGCATAACCAATGAAAATACAATCAACAATTTTAGGACCTATCTTAGTCTTTTTAGGACTAGGAATAGCCACTTTAACCAAACACCCCCACACTTTTAAGTATTTTTAGGATGGTACTCTCCCATGCCACATTTCATAAGGTATTTGATTCACTTTCTTTCGGGGTACTTTATTTAAAATATAATTAGCAGAAAGTATTGCTTCTCTCTACAAGTTCTGAGGTAATCCAAAACTTATTAACATGGCATTCATTATTTCTTTTAAAGTCTTATTTTTTTTTTCAGCATTTCTATTTTGCTGAGATGAGTAAGGAGCGGTAGTTTGATGAATTATTTCATGTTCTTTACAAAACTCACCAAAGGTGATTTATATTCATCACCTCTATCACTTCTAAGTTTCTTAATTTTCTTACGAAGTTGATTTTCAACTTCATTCTTATATCAAATAAAAGTTTCCAAAATTTCATCCTTAGTTCGAATTAAATAAATATAACTATATCTAGTATAATCATCTATGAAAGTGATAAAATATTTTTTCCCACCTCTAGTTTGAATTGATTTAAAATCACAAATGTCACTATGAATTAATTCAGGTGGTTCCGTACTTCTTTCAATTGAATGAAAAGGAGTTTTGGATAATTTTGCCTTAACGCAAATTTCACATTTATGATTTGAATCAATATCAAATTTAGGTAAACATTTCATATTAATTAATCTACGCAAAGATCCATTATGTCCAAGTCTACCATGCCATAAATTTAAAGACTCAAGCAAGTAAGAAGAAGATGTATTTTTATTAATAACTGAGGGTACAACAGTTATTACTTTCATTTTGAAAAGGTCATCAGACATGTAACATTTTCCTACATACATCCCATTTTTGGTAAGTAGAAACTTGTTACTTTCAAAAACTAGCCTAAACCCATTTTTACTCAACAAAGATCCGGAAACAAGATTCTTGCGAATGTCCAGTACATGCAGCACATTGTTGAGAGTAAGTTCATTTCCAGATGTCATCTTCAGAATAATCTTTCCTTGTCCTTCAACTTTGGAAGTTGAGGAGTTGCCCATAAAAAGTTATTCACCGTTATCCACCGTTGTCCACCATAGAATAAGATGTGAGCATCTTTTTGTCGGCACAGATGTGGCAAGTAGCACCAGTGTCCACCCACCACTCTTTAGGATTTCCGACAAGGTTTGCCTTGGAAACAACTGCAGAAAGATTTATGACATCTACACCATTGGAAATTTTATCCAACTCGGTCATATGGACTTGAGCAAGCTTTTTGCTTAATCTTCCTTTGCCTTTGCAAAAATCAGTTCTTAAGAACTTCTTTGGCTTTTTACCATGATTCGTTGGCATAGTCCCAACATAATGAGGGGTTGTCGCAATTGCAACTACCATACCAGTACTGGTTTGAACATTAGTTTGACCAGTTTCTGTAGCCATGAATTCTAAATTATAAAACAAAATTAGAATTAGAATTTTATACTACACATAAAATTAAACCATAAACTCAGAATTAAATTCTGTAAAAATAAAAGAAACAGGAATTGTAACTTTTATTTCCAATTAATTTGAAAATAAAATAAAATTTTATTTAAACAAATTAATTCCACACAGAAAATTAAATTTCTGTAACACTTCAATAATTAAAATACCGAAATAGAATTTTAATTAATGAACACTCAGAAAACATAATTAAATTTTGTAAAAAATAAAAGAAACAAGAATTGTAACTTTTATTTTCAATTAATTTGAAAATAAAATAAAATTTTATTTAAACAAATTAATTATACACAGAAAATTAAATTTCTGTAACACTTCAATAATTAAAATACTGAAACAGAATTTTAATTAATGAACACTCAGAAATTATTTCTGTAAACTAAAATTAATTTATGACAAACTTTACAAATAAATATTCTGAATTGTTAATGACACCAGTATATTACTACTAGTTGTCAAAGAAAATAGACAGCATATTACTACTATCTGTCAAACAATATATAACTACTATTTGTTTTTCCAACCAGAATATTATTTTGTAAAATTACAGGAAAAAAAAAATTCTGTAAGAAGAAGAAAGAGAAAAGGAAACAAGCGGAAAATTCTGTATAAACAAAATTATTCAAATCTATCTTAAGATTGTTGGAATAATCTTCTGTGTAAAAAAAATAATAAGAAACCAAATCAAACAAATAAAATAAATAACTTATAGAATTTATTTTATCGAACCGAAATAATTAAAAAATCAAGTTGAGTGTGTGACACTCTATCCTTAAAACAGATTCGCCCCGCTACGGTACTTACGGACAAATGACGTCTATCTCCTAGGATACAATGATCTTCACAAATTGTAGTATAGCAATCCAAACAATTTGTACGGCGAACCAAACTTGTGTTCTATACTCTCTTAATTTTTCCTAAAATAATATGAAGAAGAAGTTGATGCAAGAGAGCAAAATGAAGGCAAGAAAAATGAATTTTTCGGAACCAAATGACTGCTGGAAAATGACTGGTATATATAGGCAAAAACCAGACTCGAATAGGTATGAATTTGAACTTGAACAGGTGCAAAACTCTTGAATAGATTCAGTTTGTAAACTTGGATAGATTTGCAATTTCAAACTGGACAGATCTGTAATTGCAACAGTTATAAAAACTGCCCAGAACTACTGGGCAGTTTTTCCCATCTGTTAGAATATTTTGAACCTTTTGAACCTTAGTTTGAATCAGTTCAAATATGCTTGAGCAGATTTAAATCTGTTTGGTAGTTTTTTTTTTTTTTGAATATGTCCGAGTTCCAATAGATCTGAAAACTGTTTTGACAGTTTAATCAGTTGTGGAATTGATCTGAAAGAGGCACAATTTTTAGACACAAAATTTGAATTCAAATTTAATTTGAAATACAAATAATTTCCTGCAAGAATTTTTGAAAAAATTCAAATAAATTTTGTCCAAAAAATTAATGTTAGAACCGACTAGACCCACACCCGGTACGGCTCGGCTCGACTCGGCCGGACGGCGGCGGGGCACATGTGATGGTTTGGGCTAAGGTTCACTTTGCCCATAACTCCTCCCTTCTACACATTTGGTGTGCCCCTTGGGGCCCAACCCAAGTTAGTACACCAAGAGCTTATATACTCACAAAAACTTTCTTAAAGTTGCAATGTGGATTAACCCATTTCAAGGAAACCCACATTTACTTCTTTAATTGTCCATTCTACGAACCCGAAAACGACATCAAGTTCTCATTTACTCATAAATGGTTTTGACGAACCGTCTTCACCGTATGACTTGCCATGCGGCAAGAAACACGTTACCTCTTCGGACCCACCTCAAAAGACGTGTGGATCCTACTCAATTTTGGGCTCAAAGTTGGCCCAAAATAAGCCTATAAAATCAAAATTTTTCAACAATTGTATGCCCCTTTATTGTTACATCTATTTCTGTTTTTGAAAATAAAAACCAACCAGCATATATCATATTTTTTATTTATTATTTTTAGAGTTAGATTTATAAACCAAAAAATATAGATAAATAATACATTTATTTTTTTCAATTTAAAAAATATATTCAAGTTGAAAATTCTTTTTCAACATAATATATTTAACAGAATATTTAAACTCTTTTTCAATTGAAAACACAAACATAATATCTAAAAAATAGAAAACACAAAATCTTACAAATTACTAGAGGTGCTCGCGATTTGACGGTTCGGTTGCGGCCAAAGGAAACTCAAATTCGCCATCCGTCCAAAACTAGGTGGATTGAAAAAAATCAATTCGCAACTGTTCGCTCGTCATCACGCATCTATCCAAAATAAGATGGATCGGTTTGGTTCGATCGATTTGGGTGGATCGGTATATCCGCTGCTCACCCCTAACCTCAGCGTATCATCTTAAGTTATCCATTATGAATAGCACATGCAAGAGGGTCATCGGAATGTGAAAGAGAGATAACCATGGATTCAGTTTTCTAAAAATTAAATTTTTTATTTTTTATTTTTAGTTAATATTTTTAAAATTTTAAGAATTTTTTTACTTTTTTAGATGTACCTTACTTAGATATATCTAAATAGTAAAATATATGTGAAAAAATATTTTAAAAATTAATAAATACACAAAAATATGAAAATTGTATTAAATTTTTGTATTTTTTATATTTATGATATTTAGTGATTTTTTTAAATATTTTTTTTCTAAAATATTATACTTTTAAGTGTATTTATGTTAGGTGTGTCTAAATTTTTTTTTAAAAAAAATTACTTAAAAAATTAAAAAAAATAATTAAAAAAACGGAAAAAAAGTAAATTTTTTTAAAAAGTGTTTTTTGAAAATCAAAACCAAACAAGCTGCATGGTTTTTGAGCGCAAGTTGACGCAGTTGAAAATCCTTTCAAAGATTGAAGTTTTTGCTTGGACAATTTGTCTTCACATCTTGCCGGTCAAAGTGAATTTGTGCAAGAACAGCCAGTTGTGATATGTGCGACAGTGGTAAGGAAACGATTCGTCATTGGCCTCGTTTGGAAAGTTGCTATTTTAGTAAGTTATTTTAGTTTTTGATTTTATTAGTTGGCCAAAATTTTTGTGTTTGAAAGGGTGGTTCAATTTTTTTATAATTGAATGTTATATTTGTGAGAGAAAAAGTGAAATAATTATAAATTTGATGTGATATTTTATCTTATTAACTATTTTAATCTATTTTCTCATTTTATAAATTTTAGCCCAAAAAAAATTATAAATCCTCTTGCCAAACAGGGCGATTGTGTTTTTGACTGTGCTTTTGCAGAGCAGGTTTGGATTGAACGTTAAGATCCTCTAGAGTGAAATGGTAGAGTGATCTCATACAATGAATTTATGAGGGCGCGACATCTATCCCACTAATGTTACCAAAGGTTGAGATCAATCCCTCACCAAAACGACGTTGTTTTGGTGGGGGAAATAAAAAAGAAAAAAGAAAAAAAAAACGTGAAAAGAGAAACGGGGAGAGAGAGAGAGAGAGAGAGAGGGGACACACAGCCACCAGAGTTCTTCTCTATCTCCGACGCATTCTCCTTCCCTCCCAGTGACCCTACCCCTCCCATTCTCCTCTCTTCTTCTTCTCCTTCTATGCCAGAGTTCTTCTCCTTTTGAATGCAAGGACAAGCATTAATCTCTAGAAATATGCTTAAGAAATTAAAGGAAAAGAAATCTGGAAATCATCTATCTTTCAAGTTTTCTATTTTTTTGGGTTTGTTTTTTAAAAACAGTGCACAAGAAGCAAGCTTAGAAAAGGTTTTCAAGAAGCCAGGTGTTTTCAAAACAGAAATCCAGTGTTTTTCATTCATTGATTTAGACCCATTTAGGGATAGTAACTCCGGCGTGGCAGCAGAAGAAAGAGAAAAAGAAGAGAGGAGAAGGGGAGGGGAGGGATGAAGTGGGGTTGGGGTTGTTGGAAGGAAATGAGAGTGCGTCGGAGATGGAGAAGAACTCCGATGGCTGTGTGTCCTCTCTCTTTCTCTCTCAAAACGACCCATCTCTTGAAATTTGATCTTTTCTTCAAACTTAAACTACCCAACAACTATTAGTAGTGAGTGAGAAAGAGAAATATAAAACAAAGTCACTTAACATCTTCACTACTCCTCTCTCTTTTTGCTTCTTCTCTAATCTCTACCTTAAATCTTGAATTTTCAATGAAATCTGAGATGGGTATCTCAGAAAACTTTCGATCCATTTGAATTTTCTCTTCAGATTTCATCTTTTAATCCAGTTTCCTGATCTGGGTTCTTGTATTTTCTTTATATTCCTCTGTTTCCTTATCATTTTGGGGTCATAAAGTGTAAATGAGATCACAATTGTGACATCTTTTCCAAATTCTGTGATCACATTTGAACTTTTCTTTTACTTCTCATCTTTCTTTGTTTCTCTGTTGAAATGTATTTCTTAAACATGTGTGCAAATTGTGTAACAAGAGCTTCCCCTGTGGTGGATCCTTGGGAGGTCACATGAGGTCTCAAAGTGAAATGGCAGAGTGATCTTCTCTCTCTCTCTCTCTCTCTCTCTCTCTCATTTTTTCTTTTATTTTATTTTTTAATTTCCCCCACCAAAACGAAGTCGTTTTGGTGAGGAATTGATCTTAACCCTTGGTTCCGTTTGTGGGACACGTGTCGTGCCCTCATAGATTCACTGTAGGAGATCACTCTACCATTTCACTCTAGAAGATCTTAACACTTGGGTTGAGGCTGATTTGGAACATCTCTGGCGATTGGGTGAAGGATTATATATAAAAAAAATATTATTATGATTTATAATTATAACAATGTCATTATCATATCACTATATATAAAATTTTAAATGTTTAATATTCCATTTGAGTAAATTATAAATACATCTTTTAAAGTTTGATAAAAATACGAATTTCTCCCTTTATGTTGTAAAAATTACAAATATTTCTTTATCTTCTACAGCAAAAAAAAAAAAAAAAAAAAGAAAGAAAGAAAGGGGGAGGGGGGCTAATATCCTAATTTTCATTCACCCACCACTAAATCTCTATATCATTACAATATTCTTCAACTTTTCTTAGCAACGCAACAAATGCTTGTAAATAATAATGAGGGTAGTGCTAATTAAGAATGAGAGATTGTAGCGTGATAGTTGGACAAAGTGGTATTACTAAGTTGACGAAAAATAGAGAATAAGTAAGGTGAGATAGAAAAAAGAAAAGAAAAAGTGATCAACTTTATAAAGGTTAATAAAAATTACTTCACACACTATATTAGATTAACTTAATGAAAAGAATCATCTATTATATGATCAGAAACTTTAAGGAATGGAATACAATTTATCAAATATAAAATTGAATTTATATTTTTAATAAATTTTAAGAGAAATATTTATAATTTATTTTTGGATAAATTACAAACACACCCCCCGAGATTTACTTAAATTAAAAATTATTCCTGTGATTCTAGAAATTATATTATGCCCCCTAAGGTTTTTAATTTCATAATAAATATGTTCTTTTATTTATAAATCATCCAGTTAATTAATAATTTTTAATAATGTTAAAATTTTATTTTAATTAATAATTCAGATAATTTTATTATTGTATAGGTGAACAGTTAGAAATTTCACTTTCTCAATTAATTCTGTTAAATAAAAAATTGTGACAGAGAGATATTTGTAATTTTTCAAATCACATAAAACAATTTGTACTTTAAGTAAACCTGAGAAAATATATTTATAATTTTGTTGGCTTTTTTGGCTTTCGAAGGTTATTTTTGTAATTGTGAGCGTGCCAACAAGGATCAATCAGTCTTTACAGAAATTTAATTGCCAACCAATTATCAGACGATTGTGTTTTAGTTCTTTCAGCCTCAATGAAGATGACTTTTACTGGTGGTTTTGCTTAGGAGGAATAAACTGACAATGATTAAATGAAGAACAATTGCAGTATTTCATTAAGTAAAACGAAAGACTTACAATGATCAAATTCAGCCTCGTAGAGGTTTACAGCAACAATCTACTTGAAACTACTCCTATAAACGAAGTGCAGTGCAGGAATTTGAAGTACAGAAATGTAAAGAACAAGAAATGTAAAACTGGAAAAGAAATAAAGTAGAATAAAACTGGTTTTTTGGATCTGAGTCTAGGGCTTTTTCTGGGGCTTTCTCTACTATTTATACTTCTCAAGGATGACCATCGAACTGCACTTCTGACCGTCGAATCGCTCCTCCATGATCGCTGATCATGTTGCCTTATAGTTAGCTTCACTATGCCATTACCTGCAGTTAGGCTTCCCTCCTGATTTTGAATTTAAATGTGAGTAACCGTTGAAGCCACATCACTTTGCATCTCTTTGCTGATCCAGTGCTACACAGATCTTGTAAGAACTAATACTAACTGCCACGTGTATGATCACGATCGAAGACTTGAATAGTTTTCCCATATTACCCTTATTCTGCCACGCGTTGAATTGTAATTGGCTTATACAAAATATGTAGCCAACATTACTCCCCGCACTAATATACCCAATACTTGGTGATATTAGTGGATCAATGTCTTTTATCCACGTCTTAGAATGTGCATGGGCTTTGCATTCTTTTAGAAATGCAACCGTCATTCATCATTCATCATTCGCATTAAATTCTCTTTTAATCTTTTGAACATCCCCACCACCTTAGTATTCGAACAGACTGATACATCTTTTATGGCCAAACCAATTCTCTCTTTTATTGATCGAGTATACGAAGAGTCATCTGATGATGCTGTTCTTTCTCGAAAGAACCTTCATTCATTGATTACCTTTACCCACCTTTCTATATTCAAGTCATGGAAGCTTTTGCAAATTATCAACCCTTGGACTACGAGCACACTGTCCACAATCCTTTGATTCAGAAATTTGCAAATATGGACATGGGAAATTCTTCTTCTAATCCACAATCTTCTGCATAGGATGAGGCTGTGGCTTCTTCTTCCTCTGGGGCTTCTGGTTGGAGAAGCTGGTCGGAACCTGAGGCATGTGAGTTAAGGAAGCGAGTTAATCACCACTTTGCCGAGTTCACTGATCCTCTATAATTCCCTTTTGATGCTCGAAGTTTGGTGGTTTATCCTTACGTGCCCATCGACCGCCGACGCAGTTTAGAGGACAATCTGTTTGTAGCATGGTACACATCCTCCATGCATACAAAGATAGTACAAGCTACCCGACACCCAGAAGAGGTACAAGGGTATAACCCATCATTCTTAGCCCAGAAGGCGAGGCTTTGCTCTTCTGACTAGCTTGATTGTGTTAATGTCCCTCAGTTTCCTCCTTCTTTCGAAATGGAAGCCTCTATACCTCCTCCTCCGCAAAATCCTTGCTGGACAGAGAGACTGAGGCTTACCCTCTCTGCGGACAAGGTTTTTCCTCCTTATAAGCCTCCACCTTCCCCTACTCCAGCTCAGCGAAAGCAAGCCCAACTTCTGCTTGCGGCCTTTTCTCACTTGCCTTTCAATGTTCTTGAAGACGATGTTCCTCTCAAGAACCTTCGATGGGCTTGTGATATTATAACTCGGGGTCACATCTTCAACCCCATCGCCCAAGCAGAACTCCAAATATTTTTGGACCAACTCCCGTTGCTTCTCCATTGGCATCGGACTTCTGTGGCCACCACCCAATCTTTGAACCAACTTTCATCCCTTCGAGTTCATGCCCAGTACGAAGCAGAGAACCTCATCGAAGAATATGATGACTTCAAGAATAAAGACTCTGCGTACTGGGATGACTTGGATATGGACGAGCTGGAACAAGGGTTAAAAGAAATAGCATTCGAAATAAAGGCTGAAGAACTCTTTTATCAAGTAAGAGCACATCAACTTCAGCAGCCAATCCTGGAGAAAATAGAGGATAGAATAAAAAAGGAACATAAATTTATTGACCATAGCTGGACTAAATTCCATGATCTTGTTATTTATTCTATTCCTTACTTTTATGAACTCGAATTTGTACCCAAAGAGAGCCCTTTGATGTAATTGCTTTTGTTTCAATACAGCTAAAACTTTTCTCTTTGTTTGGCATGGTCTGGCTTTATCTCCGTTTGCATTTACAAGCAAATTCAGGGCTTCGAACCCAACAATCTCATCATTCGAATCTAGATTCAATCATCTCAAATGAAACACTAAAAAACCAACATGACCTTTTCCAATTCATGGAATACAATTGACAAATTTTGCTGGTTTCCATTTAGAATCAGTGTTTCGAATTTAACAACCTTGCCCCTTAAAGCTTGTCTTAATCATATCCAACATATGGTTATGGTTAGTATGATCAATCAGTTTTAAATTGACCATTTTTGCTTCGAACAACAGTTCATACTTTCAAAAATATGGAAGCCCCCCTCAAGGGTTGCACTGCTTTAATCCGAAAAGCAATCTTCAAACCAACTATTGGTTTTGATACTTCGAACAACAATTTCCATCCTTAAGGGATCTCAAGTTTTGCTTCAAAGGATTTATTCTCACCAAGAAACCCTAAAACAGGCTTTCAATCCTGTTGAGGTATACAAATACTTGAGCTTTCTTGTATCCTTAGGTGTGGGATGTGCTTCGAAGTCGGCTCCTTGCCTTCGAAGCTATTTGTTATCGGATCTCGGTGCCAAAATTTGGCTTCGAAGCCAAATGCTGTATTTCGAAGCTGATATTAGTATTTGAGATATGTTTCCCTCCAAAACTATCAACATTGAGGGAAACCTTTCGCATCCGTATTTTTAGTATTTTTTTGTGAATTTCATCCATGTCACACGACTAGGTATATTTTCAGACACAAAAGTTTTAAAACCCTTTTATTTCGTGTTCGAAATTCACCTATTTGTCTATCGCACAAACCCTTTATCTCTACCGACCTTCCACTTCTCTCTACTCTCTTTCCCAACTTCGTTCTCTGAAAAAGCTTTCTATCAATGGCTTCTTCTTCATTGAAAATACCAGTCGTAGAGCATGCAAGCCCGTCTGTAACCCTGAAAAGGATCATTGACGCAGAATGTGAGAAGTATAAGGCTAGTGAGAAAAGCGCCATTGACGGACGCATCTTCATTCCTCGTCGTCATGTGCAGCAAGACTATGTGCTTGGGCCCATCTTCAAGGAGATTCTTACTGAGCTTCCAGCTTTATATCTACGTCTAGAAGACCATTGTCTCCTTTACGAAGGTGGTCTTGACTGGGAAAACTGGAGGATGAACCGCCCCCACCGCTGCTGGCCCACGGTGAGACCAGAGTGGCAAGAATGATATGATCGGGTTGTCCCTGATAGGACTCTGGACCTTCAAGAGCTCTGCCTTTTCGACGCCCTCCAACTATCCATGTTCACTATCTCAGAGGACCCTTTCTTAATACCTGCTGCCCTTTGCTTTTGGAATTCTGCCTTTAATTTCTTTCAATTCAGATGTGGGATGATGACTCCTACTGTTCTTGATATCTACCATCTATTAGGATTGTCCCCCATTGGAACCCCCATTGGACCAGATTATCCTGACCTACCAGCCCCTTTTTCCATTCCTTCTCTTAACTCATCCTATAGTGACTTTGTCAAGGCTGAGAATAGAAGGGAGGGCCCTGTGACTAATAGGGAATTCTTTTCTTTCATACTATATTGGCTTTGCAAATTCCTTTTCTGCACCTCTTCTCAAAGAATCATGCCTGAATTCGCCCTTCTTGCCAAAGCCCTTGTTTTACAGAAAAAGGTGGCTTTAGCTCCATACGTTTTAGGTCACGTATATAGAGCCTGTTTTCTTTTTTGTGAGAAACCCTTGGATGCCAATCAAGGGGGCCCATTTTGGATACTTCAGCTTTGGCTTTTTGCTTATTTTACTAAGCTACAATCTAAATGCCTTAAATATTTTGAGCCAAACCCTACTACTCATGGCATGAGGCTAGATAACGCTTCACTCTATCCTTCTACCTTTGCTTTTTACTTCTCTTTCTTCCACCAACTTCCAGCTTCCCTTCCTTCTTACAGCTTTTGTCCCTTCGAACCTACTACCATTGCCCCATCTTGGTTGAAAAACTTTTTAAGTGATAGGTTCTGTGCTTCACCTCATCATAAGAACATATGGGCCTCTATTCTGATCCCCAGAGAGTTATTCATTGGGACTATGAACCCCAGAGCTTACAAGTGCATTGCTGAGCCCTATTGTCCCGCTAAATTTGCTAGGCAATTTGGCCTCTCACAAGGGGTCCCAATACCTTTCTGCAGTAACACCAATTTAAATCTTACCAGTAGGGATTTAAAGGTTCGAAGATCCAGACTAGAAAAAGCAACTACTAAATTTATACAGGACTTGATTGAGTTTGAGTATATCCCTTTTATTCCTTAAGATAGCCTATTGAAAAGGTGCCAAAACTGGTGGGTGACCAATATGAAGGTATACTTGGCCATTCCTCCTCAAGACCTATTAATGGTGCTGGATGTACCCCAAGCCAAGCCCAAAGGAGCTGGAGTTGTCACTTCTTCCACTGCTCCTACCACTTCAGTTCCTATGCCTGCCACCACACAGTCTATTCATACTACCTTAACTCCTTCTAGAGTTACTCGAGCTGCCTCGAAGAAAGGTATATTCCTTTGTTTCTTTTCTCTTCTTCTTCTTTATAATGCTTTTAGCCTTACCTCTAGTTCTTCTTTTTGAAGGTGGTGCGGGTGCCTCACAGGGAGATTCTCCCCAAAAGATCCAAGCTTTAAATCTTCTTAGGAGCACACAGCAACAAAAGAAAAGGAAACTTTTACTTGATCCTGAAAATGAAGCACCTGAGGTTCAGGCATCAGAAGAAGAAGAGGCAAATCAAGAGCAAGAGACACCTTTAAAAAAAAGAAAGAAGATGACTGTTTCTCTTTCTGATTTGGTCGAAGATCCCACTCATGATGCAATTGCCAAAGTAGTAGAAGAGGAACTCACTCTTGGGGAATCTGAATCCCAGATTGAAGAGAGAGAGAGATTGAGAAAGAGCAGGAAATACCAATACAGAGAAAAAGAGAAAGAAGATGACTGTCTCTCCTTTTGAATTGGTCGAAGATCCCACTCATGAGGCAGCTGCCAAAGCAGTAGAGCAGGAACATTCTAAGGCAATAATTGTTTTCCAGAGAGCTGAAAAAAGGCGGCAGCAGCAACTATTAGGAGATGAAGTTGCTGCTGCTGATGCAATCCAAAGAGAAACTACGAGAAGACAGCATATTGCGGAGCATTATTCCCTTCGTAGCTCTCCCATTATTGCTACCACTTCTGAAACAAGTAATTTCTTTCATGCCTCTATTCTTTTTTTTTCTTGTCAAATTCTTGGTATTGAGACTTGACATTACTTTGTACTTCTTCTTTTGCAGCAACAACTACTGAGCCTATTCTTCCAATAAGGACTCCCTCAGTTTCGGTTGAAGTTGATCAATTGCAAAATGTGAAGTCTATTCAGATAATACTCCCACTTTCTAGGCCTATTGTAGACGCGCCCTTGGGCCTTACTACTACAGTTCGGACTCAATTTGTGTTACGGTTCTTAATCTGAACCAAAGAGTCCAAATCCGGCAAATCGTTTTGAGAAAAATAGATTTTGAAAGAAGTGCCAAACATGGACTGCTTTGCCAGATACAGAGTCGCCACCTAAATATTTTTTTATGGGGGGGAATTTAGGAAACCCTGACTCGGTGCCAAAGGCCATGTGTCCGTCATCACCAAAGTTGCCTTGGCTCGGGAACTTGGGTACGATTGGGGAAGGTCAGCTATGAGCACCCCCTCTCACCCGATCAAAGATCGGCCTCTACTAACCGTGATATCTTGTTTTGAAAACATTATATGCTCTTATTCCGGTTATTAGCCTAGAATTACTATGTTATGCGCGCAGCAAACAAGTATAGACCAAATCGCCTAAATTGGAACAAAACATTTCATGTTTGTTTTGAAAATGGTTTGCTACTCGCAAGTAGGCTAAAAATGCAGATTTTGCCACCCTCAAGTGGGCTTAAAACTCACAGTTTTAATGCATTATTCCAATTCAGGTAATTTGACCTCTACCCACAGGCACTCAAGCAGTTATATCACATAAGCAGCTAGTCTCACGGTAATCATGCTATCATGGCAACACTCACACGCATGCGATATGCTAAAGCATAAAAAGCTCACCTAGTACTCCAAGCCAAAACAGAAACTAGTTAATAATCAATGCATGATCCTAGTTCATGTTTAAAATGGCTAATGCAACACATGCAAAGATGTAACCTAGACAGGCTCGGCTATCCTAAACATGGCATGTGAAATGCAACAAATAACACGTATTCAATTTGGAATTGAAGTATAATGCAATTAGCATGGCGCGCCGAGCCCGGTGCATGCAAGACAAATGTATGGATGCACACATGCATAGCATGAGGTATGCTAATTTAAATATGCCCTAGTCTAACCATCATAAGCGGATAAATAAAAGGGAAGAAAGACATGGGATTGGAAGACATACACACGCCCACACACACTTATTACAATACGCCCTCACACGGAGGGACCGAAAGAATAATACAGTCTGAATAAATAATACTAAATTAATTATTACAAAACTCTTAATTAATTAACAAATTAAATGCAAAATTAAAATGGCCACAGCCCCGCCTTAGAAATGTTTGGATGATGCATGCTCGACTCGTACTGCTCAGAAACCCGTTGCCATGGCACTGTTGCCTTTGTTTACACTGCCCTGCCCATCTGAGGATCATACAAACTTCCAGACCTGCTTTGAATTACTCCCTGAGTGCTCCGGATTGCCACCGGCCAGAACAAAAGGCCACCGGCCATGGTAATTGGAGTATCGGCCAAAACTTGAATCACCGGCCAGCCATTGATGGCCGGTCGGCACTATATATGGCCGGCCGGCCATAAATTCCTGCAGAACCCTGTTTTTTGACAGCAACGAAGGACAGACAGTGCATGGCATGGAATTTCAAGCAAATGTAAGCATAGCCACTCCCCCCTATCATGCAATAGATTCAAGGGAGCATGACCTTCGACCCTCGGGCCACCAATTATGCATTTCGGTGCATGATGGCCTAAGAGGCCAAATTTGCAACTTAATGTAAAAATGCATGCAACAAACAAATGAAAGCCAACATCCTATCATATTGGGGTCAAGGGCATCGGCGACCGAAGATTGAGGCGCGTTACGTCACTTTGAGTACGAACGCTTCTCAATCCTCATGCTTGGTTTGACACCCCAAACCAAGCAATGTAATGCATGTATGCAAATATGGCTCAAAAATGCAACATGAGGCGAATATGCAAAGCATGCCAAATGCGATGTATCCTAAGCATGCAAGCTAAGTTAATATGATATAAACATGCTAAATACGCATATGAGCATATGAGATGCAATTAGCTAAACATTATGCAAACATGCAAGTATGATACTATGCAAGCATGAGCCCCAAAGCAATGCAACATGACCATGCAATGATGGGCCTAAAACCACAAAGGGCAAACCTCAGTCCACCCTCCAAACAGTGGCCAAAATGCCCAAAAAGATGGGCCAATGCTTATGCAAACATGCACACCAATAGGTCCAAGACAAAGGGCATTCTACCACCACTACTACAAATATAGATAAAGATCACACTTTTTTGGTGTGATGTATGTTTTTTAATCACACCTTTTAAGTTTTATTAAAGTGTGATCTTTAGGAGTGTGATTAAAAATGGTCATTTTTAATCACACTTTTTAAGTGTCATTAAAAAATGCTTTCATCACACCTTTTAAGTGTGATTAATAATATTTAGATCACACCTTTTAAGTGTGATTAAAAACATTTAGATCACACCTTTTAAGTGTGGTTAAAAACATTTAGATCACACCTTTTAAGTGTGATAAAAAACTTTAGTTCACACCTTTTAAGTGTGATTAAAAACTTTAGATCACACCTTTTAAGTGTGATTAAAAATATTTAGATCACACCTTTTAAGTGTGATTAATAACTAATAAAACCTATGATAAAAAAAAAATTGACATATTTAAAGAATAATCAATATTATTTTTGCACGCGCATTTGAATAATGTAATACACACTATATACTATATTTTGAATCACAACCATATATTGAATGAAATAACATCATATATTTCATAAATGAAAGTTAAATGTTTAAAAGTATATACAAAGAAATTAATAAAAAAAAAATTAACTGTGATTACATACATTAAAAAATAAAAATAAAAAAACTTGAAAAAAGTAAGTTCTTGAATTCTTTGACTATATTTTGCATCTCTCCAAGAAATTTCTGACCTGAAAAATAAAAAAAAAAATTAATTAAAAAACCGCTAGAAGCATATGAATAAACTTACTAATTAATTTATAAACTTACATTTAGATCACACCAAAAATAATGTAATTTATCCAGTTGTTAAACTGCCCCCAATCCTTTCCCCACAGCCACCAAAAATGACATAATTATTTTGATTCTCCACACAAATATCAGTAAAACAGCACCACAAAAGAAGACAATATGCAACAATGCAGAAAGGATCACATAAATGATAAAATGGAGTATTATATGGACAATCAAAATCATATGATATCAACATATAACTCACTAAAAACTATAAAACAAATAAGGATCAATAAAGCTTATTGGTCTTAAAAGTAGAAACCACATAGCCTGAATAATTACAAATTGGTATGGAAGCAATCCAAGTAGAGGAAATAATAAGAGCCCAGCACACTAAATTAAAAAGAAACAACTTGCATACAACCCCCTTATCTAAACCTTCAGCTCCCTAATTTAATAACTTGAGATGAAGCACATCTTTATAGGAATAGGATCAGCCACAGATAGATACTTTAAAGATTGTAACTGTCAAAAATACGAGAATTATATGATTTTCAACCATGACAAAATACTCTATTGAAATAGCAAATTCTCCACAATTAAAGTCTGTCCATGTAAGTGACAAACAATAACAGGTCCTCACTATCCAGCACTTCTCTCTGTGCATGTCAATGAAATCCATCACATACAACATATAAAAGCAATTCGCAAAAATTGAAGTAGGAGACTTGTAATTATCAATTCATTCAATTAGTATATCTTAACTCTTATATGAACCCAATTTTCTGTTGGACCATGACATTATTTGCTGAAATCATATTTTTTTAGGCAGAAAAAGTAGCTCATACGGATCTCATCAACGATATCATATCTTAGATTCTGCACCATGCACCTCAAATACAACTTAGGCCCATTTGTGAAACCAACTTTGGAAGTATACCAATGTCAAGAATTAACAATTATCTTGCTATGTTTTAACAGTCTTAGACCATGCAACCTTGCCCTTCAGTGGGGGCAGGATGGTTAAAATAGTATCCAAATTCACATGTTTTGAGTTCCTATGCTGCCTTGACAAATTCACACTGCAGCTATGATGTGGTCAAATAGCTATACCTCTGGATGATTTGTTATGACATCAATTGGTCCAACAGTTTAAAGTATAGAAATACTGAAGCTCAAATTCCAGCAAAATTATAGTTTGCTTTTGAATTTGAGCCCTATCAAATTCTCGTCAGATCAATACAGCCAGTGCCTAGCCTTAACGCTGAACAGATTTTAGGTAGGCATGCCAAACCAGCCATTTAAATAACTTATCTCAAAAGAAGAAAAATAGACATTCAAAGACTTTAATATATATATATATATATATATCTAGAACTTATTATTTGTGTTAATTTTCAGTTCAATGAGTTAAGGAGGCAACCTGAATCAAAACCTATTATGTTCAAAAGTGAGTAGAAGATTACTTGAATGCAGCCCACCCAAAAAAAAGGTCAAACTACATGCTTACTTCAGGCAGTTCTGCAGGTATAAAATAGTATTGCCAGCTAAACATAAATTCAATCCCACAATAGATACTGCTACTGCCATTTACATAAATCTAGTACATCACAAAAGTGACCAAAATGGCAATTGGGCTTCATTGTTCAAGGCCTACACAAAATGCATTTACACCCAAAAGGTTGAAATAATGAACTAGCATAAATGACCTTACCTTTTCGTCAGCAGAGTACTTAGTGCATTTGAAATAAAACCTGAATATTTGGATCCCCAAGTATGTCTGCAAATAGTTTTAACATTTCAGTCAGTTCACTGAACAATAGTAATACATATATCATAATCAAAGTCTGAAAAGGATGTATTTTACCGATCATAGAAACAAGGATAAATAGAGTGAAGATAACAATATTATAACCATAACAAGGGTATCCATCTTTCAAACAGCATAATGTTGAAATTTCATCCAATGTCACCTCATGCTGTTACATAGAATATGTTCAGTCAGGACATCATTTCATCAGGTTAATCCCTATGTGAAAGTAGAAAAGATAAGGTAGATGGTAAAAATCTGGCATCTAGAACAGTAGTAGATTTGTAGTGACAGTACTGGGGGTACATTGAATCCACATAAAAATATGGTTGCTCTACTTAGAAAGTGTCTCTAGATTTATGATCAATAGTTGCCTTCTTACACAACTTGTGTTAATCCTCTAACCTCAATTGGAGACATCTACCATTTGTCACTAGTTAGGAAATAATAGGTGACCCACAGAAACAGGGGAAGAATAATAACTTCTAATAAAGACAAAACAGAGGGAGATCCTGAATTTTTGTGCAAAAAAACTTATAAGGGATGAACTATGACAATGTTTAACTCAAGGAAATTGAAAAGGAAAAAAACACTAGATTATTGATTTCATTAGCAAAAGAGAGGCTTGAGTAATTGAGCGAGTCATCACTACACATGTCCCAAACTTACTGTAAATGTATGTTGTTGTTTGGCAGCACCATAGCTTTCCTTAACAACTCTCCCAGCAATAGTTCTCTTTCCAAACCTGTTTGGATATAAACTGTTCGGAATTAGCTCCTTCATTTACCGAGCAAATATGATTTACAAACTACGATGGAAATCAAGAGATTCATATACAGAAGGAAAACAAGAGCTGAAACCAGTGAGTTACTTCTTGTATACTTTCTGTGTAAACAAAACAACATCTCCTTTGCAGACATCACCTGAAAAGAGAATCAAAGAAGTTTAAATTTTCAAAACCACCTAGAAGTGAACAAAAATAGTGCACTCAAAAGAAATGTACGTAAATAAACCTTTACCAGTACAATTGATGGCAAAGGATGATCTAGGATAGAGTGTTTCAGCATTTCCATCTTTTATCCTGAGGGTTAAAAATCATACAATAAGGATACTCTTATGCAAAAATAGTATAAAGCTACAAAAGATATTAATACCCTTGTAGAAGCCAAAATAAATCATCAAGGCATGAATGATTTCAAACTTTCTTAAGCTAGAATAATTTAATAATAAAACAAAAAAGTGATCTAAAACTCAAGATATGCACTTGTAGAAAATGACAATATTATTTGAGAAACAAGACATTTAATAAAAGATTAGATACTAAGCACGACACAACAAAGAGAGTAGGGGTAATATGTATACATCCACTCACTTATAGATCAATGTATTGTGCTAGTCTAAAATAATACAGTCTACACCATTGAAGTTTTTTCGGTGTCACTTATAGATCCACTCACTTTTGTCAAATTATTTTCCAGCAAAATACACATTAAACTCCCCTTGCTATTTTTTTGCTTCTTCAGAATCTTTGCTAATTGAATCTAGGTGTGAAATGATATACATAAAACGATGACAAACTCTAGTTCTATCAAACCTTATGAACAAAGTTTCCTTATATATGCCTAAAACACAAAATTATGAAACACCAAACATAAGCAAAATTAAAGCAATTATAGCAATTATAGTTCATTTCATTCCATATTACACCAAACATAAGGAAAATTATGAAAATCAGATTCCAAAGTAGCAAAACCAAACAATATCAAACAATGTCATTGAAATCTCAAGTTCATTTTATTTGATACAAGACACCAAAAACACTGGTCGAAATTGTAAAATGAAGATCTCTCTTTTATGACCAAACTTGTGGAACAAAAGTGAAAAATAAACAAATAACATAACAGAGCAAAATTAAAGCAATTAAAGCAATTATAGCAATTATAGTCCATTTCTAAGATAGGTGTTGGGGAGGCATGGGTGGAGAAATTGATTTGTCATTATTCACCATATTTGCAAATGAGTTTTTGGACAACTATTAAAAGCAATTGAAACCTGACATAGCTGGAGGAAAAAAATTAATAATAACCAACACACATATTGCAATCTCATATGTATATGGAGAATGTCTACCTTTTCATTCCTAATGTCCTCTGCATCCAAGCTGATAGGTGTCTCCATTGCAAAACGTGCTAGTATTTGCAGGAGATGATTTTGCATTATATCTCGAATGATTCCATAGTTGTCAAAGTAGCTTTCGACAACAAAAAAAAGTAAGGAAATTTTTTTTTTCTACTAAGTGCACCCCAATTATCAAAATGTCAAATCCTAAGCAACGAGATCAAACACATAATGATTAAAAAAAGGAAATCAGCAAAACCCCAATTCCAACAACAAATAAATAGGTTAATCCTAGTCATATGTAAATTCCACAAACAAATTCAAATCAAACCCACAAATTAATGCTCAATTGTTAGAGAACTAATAAAAAACCGCAGGTTTCCAGCAACAAGTAGCTTAAAAAGGATAGTTCTTAAATTCACAACATGTTGGGCAACATCCAGTAATGCCAATGCAATGAATATACATGAAAATCCTGAAATGAAGCATCATGAAGGGCCCGAGCAGCTGCCATACCGGCAAAGCCACCACCCATGACAATGACTGAGGGTGAGGCACCATGTCTCCTCTCAACATTTGAATAGCAAGGAACTACAAAAAATACAAGCAAGAAACAACTAGGCGGAGGCAATTAAAAAAAATAAGATAAATCTTCAAAATTCATTCTAACAGACTCCCTACCTACATGTAAGACAGAATTAAAAAAATAAGTCCCTATTTTTTTATATAAAAAAAAATTAAGTATTTTCCCTACTATAGAAAAAATTTAAAAAACATTATCGGAGATACTGTTATGCTCTTCGAATGTAGAGAGTTTGCAGTGGATGAATCAAAAGAACATACTTTCAAAGAATGTTGGAGGACTACAACTGAATCAATGCTAGCCAAAATTCCTAATTTAAGCTTTTTTAAAGAATCTGTTAGAGATGCTCTTATGCTATTTTTAATAACTACTATAATTTTTTTGTAAATTTAAATAAAATCATAATTTCATAAATGAACAAGATTAGTAATAGCATGAGACTACTCATACTATGTTAATTAGAGAAATATAACATGAGATAAAGTGAGAGAATCATTTTTTAACTCCCATGAAATTGTTCATACTCCTCAAAATCATTCATAAATCTATTAGATGTCATGACTGCCAGATTCAAATGCTCAGATCAAAACTGTCCACATTTATTTGTTTTTGTGAGAATCCAAATATTCAACATCATCAAATCTTGATAAGAAATAGAGAGAAAAATAATAAAGAGGAATTCAGGACTAATACAAAGCCCAATATAGTAATCATCTTCCGATATCAAGATCAAAACATATGAACATCATAATCACCAGTTACAAACCTTCAAAAACAAAAACAAAAATAGAAAATAAATTTATAAAAATGATATTTTATAATTTGAGAGTGAAACAAATAAGACCATTAAGCAACTGACAGACTGACCATCCAATCTTTTACAATACAAAGAAGAAGAAACAGAAAACCCAATTGAGATTATTACCCAAATCTGATGAATATTTAGGTCCAAAGAAGAGAGAGAAGAGTCAAAATAAAAAACAAACCACTCCAAAAGTTGATACTATTCAAATGAAAAAACAAAGACAACCCACAAAGAAAAAAAAGCCCCTAAAACATCCCAGAAATTTATAGACAGTGATCTGGTGACTTGTGAGTCCACAAGATCCTCAGTAGTAATTTCATTTTCCAAAACAGTAAACAAGATCCTCAATAGAAAAGTGAAGAAACTGAACCTTCTGAGCAATCTGAGATTGCTTGTGGACTTCACGAGCCTCTTTCTTTCGTTTGCGCTCGAAATGATCATGGCGATAGCCATTTCTCTTCCTGTGAAGCTCTATGTAATCTCCTTGAGGCTTAACAAATCTTAAGAGATTAGGGATTTTTGGTTTTGGGCCCCGGGGGGGGGAATGGCAAAAAAAAAAGCGGGAATGAAAAAAAAAAAGAGAGGGAGACGGGGGGTGGATAAAAAAAAATTAAAATCTTTTTTTTTTTGGGTCACAAATAAAATTTAAACAATAAAATAATACCGTTTAACTCTTTTCTTTTCTTTTTTTTTTTTTTGTGACGCGGGTTGCTGTCGCTAATAAAATTTAAACAATAAAACAATAATTTTTTTTTGTAGTTAATGAAAAAAATTTCATTTTTTTTTAGTTACTAAGATTGAAAATTTATTTGTTTCATTTTTATTTTAATTAAAAAAAATATTATTATTATTTTTTATTTGGTAGAAGTAGGGGTAATATTTTAATGAAAAATATTTTCCACTAAAATAAAAGTTAATTTTCTGTGGTCAATGAAAAATATTTTTCTACGGCCTATTTTTTTTGGTTACTAAAAATCATGAACTATTTTTTTGTGGTAGAGGAAAGGGAGCGACATTAGTGGTGGAGGTGGTGGATAAGAGATGATGGTGGTGGTGGTGGTGATGGCGAAAGATATTAGTGGTGAAGTTATGGTAGTGGTAGTGTAAGATGGAGTGGCAGGGGTGAAGGAGAGGTAATGGTAGTAGTAGTGGCAGTAGTGGTAGTGGTGGTAGTGGAGTGGTGGTGATGGTAGTAGTAATGGTAGTCGTAGAGGTGAAGTGGCGACAGTGGAAGTAGTGGTGGTGGTGGAATGACGTTTGCAGTAGTGGTGAAGGTGGTAGAGGAGATGGGTGGTGAGAGAGAGAGATGAGTGAGAGACGGATAGAAGAGAGAGAGAGAGAGAGAGAGAGAATAGAGCGGGAATGGAAAACAAAAACGGGCGGGAATAAAAAATATTTTTTTTTTGTCAGAAATGAAATTTAAATAACAAAATAATGTCGTTTAACTTTCTTTTCTTTTCTTTTTTTGCGACGGGAGTTGCCGTCGTGAAAAAAAAATATTTTTTGTTAAAATATATATTTTTTTGTAGTTAATGAATTTTTTTTTTTAGAGGATAGGGAGTGGCAGTAGTGGTGGTGGTGGTAGCGGCGAAGGAGATTAGTGGTGAAGTTGTGGTAGTGGTAGAGTAGATGAATTGGCAAGGGTGAAGGAGAGGTAATGGTAGTAGTAGTGGCAGTAGTGGTGAAGGTGGTGGATAAGAGATGATGGTGGTGGTGGTGGTGGCGGTGGTGGTGGTGGCGAAGGAGATTAGTGGTGAAGTTGTGGTAGTGGTAGAGTAGATGAAGTGGCAAGGGTGAAGGAGAGGTAATGGTAGTAGTAGTGGCAGTAGTGGTAGTGGTGGCAATGGTAGTAGCAATGGTAGTCGTAGAGGTGAAGTGGCGACAGTGGTAGCAATGGTGGTAGTGGAATGGCGTTTGCAGTAGTGGTGAAGGTGGTAAAAGAGATGGGTGGTGAGAGAGAGAAAAATGAGTGAGAGACAGATAGAGGAGAGAGAGAGAGAGAGAGAGAGAGAGAGACAAAGTGGTCGCTAAAAGTGCATTTTCTTGTAGTGAATAGATAAATCGAGAGGGAGCTCAGTAAATAGAGAAGACAGAAGGGAGAGAGTGAGCAACGCGAACACAGTGGGAGAGAGAGAGAGAAAGAGAAGAGAGAGAGAGGGACAAAAAGATAGAGAGTGAGAGACAGAAAAAAGACAGAGAGAGAAGAGAGATGAACGAGAGAGAGAGAGAGAAGAGAGATGAGCGAGAGAGACATAGAGAGATGAGAGATGAGAGATGAGAGAGAGAAGAGAGATGAGCGAAAGAGACAGAGAGAGAAAAGAGATGAGAGAAGAGATAGATGAGTGAGAGACACACAGAGAGAGAGAGACAGATAGACAGAAAGAAAAGAGTGATGAGTGAGAGAGAGAAAGAGAAGAGAGAGAGGAAGATGAAAAAATGGGTGAAAAGATATAGACAAAGAGAGAGGGAGAGAAAAAAAGAGCGAAAAGAGATAAATGAGAGAGAGACAGAGAGAGATGAGCGAGAGAATAAAGAGAAGAGAGATAAAGAAGGGAGACAGAGAGAGAAGAGAGATGAGAGAGATAGACAGAAGAGAGATGGACGAGAGACACAGAGAGAAAGAGAGAGAGAGAGAGAGAGAGAGAGAGAGAGACAGACAGAGAAGAGTGATGAGTGTGAGAGAGAGAGAGAGAGAGAGAAGAGAGACAGAGACAGAGAGATAGAAAGATGAAAAAATGAGTGAAAAAGTTCCGTGTCTAAAGCCTCATTTTCTAGTAGTGAGTCGTCTCTATCATTCATGGGTAGAATAGAAGCGCGGATTTGGGAATTGTATATTTTATATAAAAATCAAATTAAAATATTTTATACAATCACACCTATTTAGGAAGTGTGATTAAAAAGTAGTAATGTATATATAATCACACTTTAATTAAAATGTGTGATTAAAAAATATATATATAATCACACTTATTTAAAAAGTGTGATTAAAAAGTAGTAGTGTATATATAATCACACTTTAATTAGAAGGTGTGATTAAAAAATATATAAATAATCACACTTTAATTAGAATGTGTGGTTAAAAAATATATATATAATCACACCTATTTAAAAAGTGTGATTAAAAAGTAGTAGTGTATATATAATCACACTTTAATTAGAAGGTGTGATTAAAAAATATATAAATAATCACACTTTAATTAGAATGTGTGGTTAAAAAATATATATATAATCACACCTATTTAAAAAGTGTGATTAAAAAGTAGTAGTATATATATAATCACACTTTAATTAGAAGGTGTGATTAAAAAATATATAAATAATCACACTTTAATTAGAATGTGTGATTAAAAAATATATATATAATCACACTTGTTTAAAAAGTGTGATTAAAAAGTAGTAGTGTATATATAATCACACTTTAATTAGAAGGTGTGATTAAATATATATATATATATATATAATCACACTTAATTGAAAAGTGACATAAAAAATAAATATTATCACACTCAATCAAATTAAGTGTGATTAAAATATCAATTTAATTTTTTTTATCACACTTCCAATAAAAGTGAGATCTTTTTTTTTGTCAAAGTGTGATCTTTAACTATTTTTGTAGTAGTGCACAACTACCCCAAGCACTCATGGCATGAACTTTCCAACACAAAATAGAGTTTCAATATGCAAAATGACCCCCCAAAACCCACTGATATGGCAGCCCCAAAACTTAAACACTTAAGCATGTACAATGGCCCCTTTTCAAGGCACAACAAAACAATTCTTCAAGGCATGAAAGGGATGATAAGTGCAGGCATACCAACATGAATTAGGGACTGAAATGGCATGTGAGATGACCCCAAATCACTTAAACAACTTAACCCAAGCATGCTCATGATTCACATAACCAATGTCAACATGCTAGAATGCTAAGGAGCCATATAAAGCATATCAAATATGACCAAACCAGCACCTAACAGACCCCAAGCATGGAAAAATATGACCAAGAACTTCACAAAGTAAAGTCAAAATATGAGAGCATGGTGGTCAAATGTCATGATACATTTCTAGGCAAAATGAAGGAACACAAAGCAAGTACAAAATGCATGCTAAGGGTCAACAAACCAGCATGTAACAGAGATATAATACGACCCAAAACACCCAAAAAGCCTCTGAAATGGAGTCATAAACAACTAAGCATGCATGCTACCATATTGAGCCAAAAACATGGATAAATGAGTCACAAAGGGGAGAGGGGTGTCCCTCCCCTATACAAGACCTCAAACCTCCTTCTTCACCACTGAAAATCCACTAGATTTCAGTGGTGAGAAGACCAATACACAAGAATAACCAAAGCTTGCCAAAAGAGCACAAAAAGAGGCCAAAAGAGGCCTAAGAGGGGGAGGTTGAGCCCCAACACCAAAACAACCTTAATGAAGAATCTTAAGCATGAAAATACAAGACTTTTTTTTAGTTATACACAAAGCCTAAATCAGCATGCAAGACAGGTAAAAAACTAGTGCAAAATTAGGGAATCTAAAGTGAAAAGATTACCCTTAAAGAACTCTTGATGAACAGCAAGGCCAGCCACCTTCCTCTGGTCAAAATCAGTCCAAAAACTCAAAAACAAACCCTCAAAACCTCTCAAGGTTGAAGTATGGTGTAATGGTGTGTGTATTAGTGCAAAACCAAGGTCAAAACACACATTTTGGGCTTCCAAACACACACAAAGGATGAGAGAGAGAGAGAGAGATATAGAGAGAGAGTATATGACAGATGTATATATGTATAAGCTCTGGTTTTTTGTTCTAACCCTAACAATGGAGAAGGAGGAGGTCTTATATAGGCAAGGCCAAAGCTTGAAGCTTCTCAAAGAAGCTAAACAAGAAAGGGTCAAAAGAGGCAAGAAGGTCAAGGCTTCTGGAGGAAGCTAAGACAGCTGGCAAGCTTCTTGAGGAAGCTTTGGCAAGGGGTCAAGCTTCCTCAAGAAGCTTTGACCAAAAGGGGCAAAACAGCCATATGCATGCCCCGGGGCAGGTTTGGTGCATTCCAGCTGGCACAACTGGCATGCACTATGCCTGAAAAAGGTAAAAAGGTGCTACTGGCTAGAAAATGAGGTCACTGGCCAAACAGATGGCCGGCCGGCCATACTGAGTGCCGACCGGCCAATGGTATACTCCACCAATGGTCGGTAGCCTCAAAACATGGCCGGTGGCCTCAAGCCACGGCCGGTGGGTTCCAGGGGTAGCTAACAAGCTACTCTATGCCCTCAGAAACAAAAACACAAGTGTTTGGTGCAAAACCAAATACAGAACAGTCGAGTTGAGAGGTCCTGAGGCAAGGCGCGCAGCCGAGACCTCCGAGAACTCAAAACGAAACACAAACATGGATGATCACCAAGTGTTCAAGCGGTGACGTCCAAGTCTTGGGGACGGTCAAAAATGGGGTGTCTACACCTATATTCTCCATACCCTCATTGCGGCCAAGTATCCCTATATCTCTTTCTTTTGGCTTAACTCCATACCTCCCTTATTTGTCTTTTGATTTTACTCAATTTGGTTCTCTTTTGAGCTTTATTTCTCCTCCCCCTCCTGAGGAAATTCCAGCTGTTGCTTCATCTTCGATGGTGGCTGATTCTTATATAGAGGGTACTAGTAGCTCTCCAATTCATCATTCATTATATTTGCCTAGTTCTAGTCCTTCTTCCCTCGACCTATTGGTGGCCAGAACTATAGAAAGTGCTGAAGATGCTTCATCCACATCTCCTATTCCTATGCAGTCCTTTCTTCCTTCCACCAAAGCTCTTTCTGCACCTCTCATGTCTACGGATGAGGTGGACATCTTCGAAGCTAGACTAGCTAGTCTCTTCGACATACCTTCCACCTCTCCAATGGCTAGCAATGAGACTAAGCCATTAGTTCTGGCTAATTCTCTGCTAGAAATTTTTGAGAGCTCTTCCACCAGCAGTAAAACTTCCTTGCCTCCGATAAACTTGGATAGCTAATTGGAGCTGCTAACATCCTTCTCAAGGATCCCTTTCGAAGCCTTATAGAGGCCTATAATAAGAAATGGCTTCCTCCAGTGCTGCAAGATTGTTGAGCAATCCGGCATGGCTGTCTGAGGTCATTTGTCTCAGGTAGCAGCTACCATAGATTTTTACATAAACATCTGTCATGCTGCTAAGGCTGCAGAGGAGAAATTGCTGAGAGATCAGAGTTTTGTTTCTAAAGTTCATGCTGAAGTGTCAGAACTGAAAGAACAACATTCCTCTGTCTCTCAATTTCAAGTTTAACTGTTGGAAAAGAAAGCTCAACTTGAGGAAGAATTATCAGCAGTTAACCAAGCTTTGAATCGGACTAATACAAAGCTGCAAATCACTAATCAAGAGCTAGCTGATCGAAAGCAAGAAATGACTACAGCCATTCAATTGTTTCCATCCCTCAAGAATAGAACATCTATTGTAGAAGAACAATTTAAACACTGTACTGACTTTTGGGCCAATCTATGGCTACATGTATTTGACTCTCTATGAAATAAATTCTTATTTAATTGAAGTGTTCTCATCTTCTTTTATTTAGCACTTATTCTATTCCTTGTGTTTCCCACACGGTTGGATAATATGGCTTCAAATATCTGCCATTAATCTTTTTGGGATGTACATATCCATTCAAATTTCTCAAATGGTATGTTCCAAAAGGCAGGACTCTATGAACTTGATATGGTCCTTCCCAGTTAGGTGACCATTTGCCAAACTTATGGCTTTTAATCCCTATTGGGAGTATTGTTTTCCATACCAGATCACCTTTATCAAAGCCAATGTGTTTGACTTTCTTATTATAGTTTTTGGCTGCTTTCTTCTTTTGGAAAAAATGCTATTTAATGCCAGAATTCTAACTTCATCTATACTTTCTAACTCCAAGCACATACTCTGATGGTATTGCTCAAGATCTAATTGATCCTAGTATCTCACCCTTAATGACTTAACATTAATTTCCACAGGTAGCACTGCATTATGCCCATACACTAAGGCATATGGAGTGATTCCTGTACTTGATCTTGGAGAAGTCCTATAAGCCCACAATACATCCAACAACAAGTTATGCCAATCCCTGGGATTATCTTCCATAACCTTCTGAATTCCTTTTTTCAAAGACTTATTGGATGATTCAGCTTGACCATTGGCTTGTGCATAATAGGAGGTGGAATTAACAAGGCTAATTCCAAACTTTGCTACAAAAGACTTTACTATTTTCCCATCAAATACAGTCCCATTATCAACAGTTATAGTCTGTGGGATACCAAATCTATGGATTAAATCCTTAATGAATCCAATGACTTTAGTCTGGTCTACAGTCTTGTATGGTTTAGCTTCGACCCACTTAGTAAAGTAGTCAGTGGCCACTAAGATGAAACAATGATGCTTCGAAGAGGGTGGGTGTTTTTTTCCCATCATATCCATGGCCCATCCTCTAAGTGGCCAAGGCTTCACAACTGCATGCAGGTCAGTTATGGGCACGTGCCTTATTGTGCCATGCTTTTGGCATGCCTGACAACCTCTTGCATATTCTATACAGTCTTTAAGGATAGTTGGCCAATAGTAGGAATGCCTTTGAAGCAGCCATCTCATTTTCACACCAGGCTGATGAGCACCACAGATGCCTTCATGAACCTCAGCCATAGCTGTTAATGCTTCCTTTGGGCCTAAACATTCTAACAATAACCCATCTCACCCCATTTTGTAGAGAGCATTACCATACATTATGTATTGCATAGACTGCAATTTAATTTTTCTACTAGCTTTCGAAGATGGGCCAGCCAGATACTGCATTATTGGATGCCTTCAATCTTGTTCTTGTAAGTCATTATGATTGACTTCCAAGACCACATTCCTTTTATTCAAGGGTGGTATTACTTTCTGATATGCTGTTTGGCTTATATCTCTTCCAGTATCATCCCTTATCTTGAAATTCGAAACTTTCTGAGCTACATCATTAGCTTTATTATTCAAGAATCTTGGGACATGAGTTACATTTGCTATCTGAAATTGAGAAAGCAGATGTAATGCAACAACATAGTATAGCAACATGCTTATACTTTGACATTTGAAAATCCCTTTCACTTGGTTAACTACCAATTGAGAATCTCCAAATATGTCAACTACATGAGCTTGTAATCCAATAAGTATTTCCAGTCCCATTATTAAGGCTTCATATTCAACTTGATTATTGGAACAGTGTGGTTTTTACTCCTTGTGGTGACTTAATTACTACACCAATTCCGGTTAAACCATTGGCTTTTGATCCATCGAACCACATTTGCCATGGTTCAACACTAGCCATACCAAGTTCCATTATCTCTTAGCGTTCTGTTTGACATGGATGGTCTACAAAAAAATTAGCTAAAACTTGTCATTTTACTGCCTTTTGGAGGACATATTCTAGATGAAATTATGATAAAGCTAGTATCAATTTGCCAATTCTTCCCTTCAACATGGGTCTAGATAACATATATTTAACCAAATTTGTGGTTGCAATTACCAAGACAGTTGTAGGCAAAAGATAGTATCTTAATTTCATTGCAGCAAAATACAATGCAAGGCAAAGCTTTTCTACAGCTGAGTATTTACATTCACAAGAATTTAGAAACCTACTAAGGTAATAAACAGCTTGCTTCTTGCCTTCTTCATTGTCTTGGGCTAAGAAAGCTCCCAATGAATCCCCTGCTGCAGCTATGTACAACTTCAAGGGCTTATCACCCTTTGGTGGCATCAGCATTAGAGGGTTGGCCAAGTAGGCTTTGATTCCTTCGAAAGCAGTTTGATGCTCTGTTGTCCACACAAACTCCTTTTCATCTTTTAGCCTTAACAAGGAAGAAAATACTTTAGTTTTCCCTGCAGTATTAGAAATGAATATTCGAAGAAAATTAACCTGCCCAAGGAACTTTTGTAATTCTTGGGCCTCATAGGAAGCCTATGTTCCACTAATGATCTATCCAATCCTGGTAGTTCATTATAAGATTATGCAAAACAATCTTTGTATCTTTTTAAGACCACCAACAACTGGTCCTTGTCAAGAGCATTCAAACAAGCACTTATATAGGTGGGCTGCTGTATGGAACCTTCCCCTAAGTCCACTTCTTCCAAGGGGTCTTGTACTTGAGAACTCACTGATACTTTTTCTTTAATTCCTTCCGACTTCGAAGCAATCTCCTTGCTTTGTTCTGCTCCCAGTTTCTTTGGTTCGACATCCTTACCCTCCTTTTCATAGACAAAGTCTGTCCACAAGGCATCCTCCTCCTGTATCTCTTGGATTTTTATTTCAATATCCAACGCACAGTATTTATCCAAGGCCAAGTATCTAACCTATTGTTGTTCCTTCTTACAACCAATCATCATGGCTTCTTTCTTTTGCTCTTGCAGTTTCTGGACTATTGATTTTACATCCAATGCTGAGAACTTAATTAGAGCCAAAGACATGGCTTTTTGGGTTTCATCTCTTTGCCTACAACCAGGCATCATTGTCATTCTTAACGACAAACTCTTCATCAGCACTCTCCTGGACCAAGTGCTTTAGATGTGCAAATTCCTCATCAGCCGTCACATCGGCTGATCCATCAAGTTTTCTCAGTATACTGAGTGGTGCCACTCCTTCAGTATATAATTTGGCCCCTACGATATCTGCACAAGCTATGAAGGGTTGAAGATCTGCATTGATCTCCTCCGTCTCCCCATTGCACATGGCTATCATGATTTTCTGATGTAAAGAGAAAGGCGCACATTTGTTGGTGTGAATCTAATCTCTTCCAAGTAAAGCATTATACTTAGCATTGCTGTCGATAACGAAGAATGCTGTCATGCAGTCTCTGGTTCCCATACTCAGGTTGATAGGCAAAATACCTTGGGCCATCTGTTTGTCTCCAGCGAAACCAGCAATGGCTGTACTGGTTGGGATTAGTCTGGGGTTCTTCTTTCCTAGTTTCTTCAATAAAGATTTTGGAAGCAGGTTTACTGCTGCCCCGTTATCCACCAGCACCCGATTCATCTGTATTCCATCGAAGAAGGCCTTGATATACAAGGGTTTGACATACTGTGTCATGGACGTCTTGGGATACTCAAAAGGGTATGAGAGGTTAATACTTACCTCTTTCTCACTCTCGTCTTCAATTTCCATTGGTGTGGCTGCTTTGGATTTGTTTTGCACCATACTTACTAGTGAGTCTTCACTGGAGACTGGAATTGGATCAACCTCCTGACCTTGGTTTTCATCTTCAGCTTGAAACTCCTGTGGTAATATAAGCACCATATTCACTGACACCGGAGGGAACGAGCCAAATTGGACAACTGGCTGTACCTGTTTTCTCTCTTGGTCAACTTGTTCAATTATTTCAGAAACGTCTTCCATGCTGCATTCTGGCACTTCTATATCAGTAACTTCCTTCGAATGGTCTGTTTCTGTTGGTTTTTCGACCAAAAATGTCTGTTCAGCCATGAAGGCTTCAAACATTTCTTCCTCAACCATCCCCTTCGTTTGGCCTGGGATGACTTCATCTTCTATCTCACTATCACTTTTCATCAAAGCTGTTTCCAATCCTACCAAGCTGGATCTTTCCTTGGCCTTTAGTTCGGAATGAACTTTGGCCAACTGCTCCCTGCTACAACTCATTTTGTCTGGGAGAGTCGATTTCAGATTAAGGTTTAACTTTGAATCTTCTTCTCCTTCTGCTTGGCTCTTTAACTGAACTAATGAAGAACTTTCTTCACCTTCTTTCAAATCCTTCTGGTACTGAGTGTACCTTCGTTGGATCTTTCTTCTTTGGGACCTAGAAATCACTGGGACCATATTTGGTTCTTTGGTTTTCGGGTACTTAAGCAATACCCAATTGTTTAGAGCCACCAAAGGAGGTTTGACCATCCTACCTAGGTTCCCAATAACATTTCTTTGGGTAGACATCTCCTTAGGTTTGTTCTGCATGACAAACTAATCTGGAACTCCAGGTACCCACGAACCTACTGACCCAGCTGTTGAACTGTTTCTTTCTTCCTTCGAAGCCATCTTTGAAGCTGGCTGTGAAGGCCACTACTTGGCCCTAACTCCCTGTTTTGGACCTAACTCAGGCCTTTGATGAAGGTGGCCACTTTCCGTCCTGCGTGAGGCTGGTCTAGGAGGCCAATCTCTAGCTTTGTCTCATAAACCGAACCCTTCTCCGGTCTCCTTTCAGGATGACTGCTCTCTATTCTGTAATAATTAGGTGGTCTGGACTCATATAAAGGCCTTTTCCCTTTAGAATGCATTCTAGCGGCTGTTGGCTCAGCCATTAATGGTTGCTGCCTAATGCTAGTTGGATATGGCCTTTTGTTATAAGCACTGGTTGGTTTAGGACGCCTCTGCATATCCTTGTAATATTGATTCCCATCAATTGGAAGCCCTTTCAACCACTTGTAACTCAACCTGCACCGGGGACACATTCTTTGCATGACAGCTGCTTCTAAAGAATCGTCATCCAGTGCTTCTGCATCAGAGTCTTCTCTCTGGTGTAAGAAACCTTGTCCAATAGTTGGTAGATTTCCATTGTTTTTCTTGACAGTTGTCTGCCTGGCCACATGCATCTGTACATTGACTTCTTCCAATTCTTTCAAGAACAAGTTCTGGAAGTCTGGCATAATAACATTGGCTACCATCTCTCTAATTTCTGAGAATGGATTAGTATTAATCCCTATGGCTTTTTCTACTTTAGCTGGGAATTTTAAACTCTCATTTCGAATCTGCTCTTGGATCCTGTCTCGAAAAACAATGCAGTTTTTAGTTGAGTGAGACAAAAAATTATGCCATTTACAATACACTTTTCCTTTAAGTTCCTCTGGAGACGGAATTTTGACTCCTTTTGGTAACTTCAGGAAATTTGCAGCAAGCAAACGATCAAAAATGTCATCTGCCTTTGTTAAATCGAAAGAGTATTTCTTGTGAAGGTCTTTCTTTTTAAATTGCTGGTCAATTGTTGTGTCTTTATGAATTAATGCTTCACAGATCACAGTTTCTTTCCTTACAATCTCTGCTGCATCAATCTCATAATTAGGATCTCTATAATACGTCTTGTATGATGCATTACTTCGATCTTGTTCTTCTTCTAGTAATGCTTCATACCTAGATACCTTATAGGTTAATTCTACTAAGTCTCTAAATTTAGTTGAGTCAAACTTCTTTCGAAGCCTAAACTCTAGACCATTTTGAGCCAATCTCACAAATTCAGGCTCTGGTAAGATGATCCTACATTTATTTTGTGCTCTTTTAAATCTGACAATAAACTGAGTAGCCTTCTCATCAGGGCTTTGACTCAATCTTGCCAAGTCTGCCATGGAAACCTCTAGCTCTATTTGGAAGAATTGGGCACGAAATGCCTCTTCCATTTGTTGTCAAGTTTGGATAGAGCCAGGTGTAAAGTTAATATACCATACAAATGCTCCCCCAGTTAGAGAATTTGGGAATAATCTTAACTTTATATAGTCATTATTGGTAAATTTATCGCACTGAGCTGCGAACCTAGCAATATGCTCAACCGTTGACTGGTTTCCATTCCCATAAAAAAGGACAAAATCTAGTATCTTGAAACCTCTTAGGTATTCATGTACCCTATTTACCCATTCTGGGTACGGTTTCCTGTACACAGGAGTCTGAACCTCCCGAGTCATTGGTCCACACATCTCTCTAACAATGTTAGCAATTTGGTCCCTAGGGACCATATTTTGTGCCTGTTGAACCGCTTTTGGAGGAACAAACACAGGATTTAGTAGACAACCTTGTGCTTGGGGTCCTCTTGGACCATAGGGTGGTATATTTGGGACTGGTTGTCCCTGTGGTGTTAACTGTTGTTGGGGGTATGGGTGACCTCTTTGAGCCTGTCCTGTGAAAGGACCTACGAAAGGTGCTGGAATAGGTGTTGTGTCTCTTCCAATTGTAGGAAAACCTTCCAACCCCCCCGGGTACAAATTCGAATAGAGGGTTAGTGAACCTCCTCGTGCCAGGTATGGCTTCGAACATGGGATTTGGAACCATCCTTATGCTATTTTCTTGTACTGGGCTAGATCCACCAATTTGCATGGCTTCACTGTTAAGTAATGAGGTATTTTGACTTGCCATAGGCCTCGAAAGAGACTTATACCAAGACTGAGGTGGTGGTCTTTCATAGTTTTAGTTACTAGTTTGACCATTAGTATATCCATTACTCTGCATAGGCTGTTTATCTCTTGCCAATCTTTGCTGATGGACATTTGAAATTTCCTCCCTGTGTCTTGTGTTTGTTGGTTGGTGGGTATTCATTCGATCCAAAAAGGATGTTGCCCACCTTTCCATTGTGTTCATTAACTATTGTCCCATGGCATCTACTAGGCCTCCATATGGATTCATTGGCTGAGTAGATGGAACAGTGGATGGTCCAATTCCTTGGCCTCGTCCAATATTATGAACATGTGGTACTTGTTCCGAAGTACTGGTCTGTTCGACCATAGGTTCTGATAAAATGGGTGTTTTCACAAGATGTGTTATCACATTATCCTTTGGATTAGGTATTTCTACGTCTCTTTCCACGCCTTCTTCCAAGTGTTCATTTTCTCCTTGTCTCCTACATCTAGCCATTTCAATTAGTCCCACCGGGCGTGCCAAATATATATGTTGACTTTTTTAGCTTTCGAAGGTTATTTTTGTAATTGTGAGCGTGCCAGTAAGGATCAATCAGTCTTTACAGAAATTTAATTGCCAACCAATTATCAGACGATTGTGTTTTAGTTTTTTTAACCTCAATGAAGAGGACTTTTACTGGTGGCTTTGCTTAGGAGGAATAAACTGACAATGATTAGATGAAGAACAATTGTTGTATTTCATTAAGTAAAACGAAAGATTTACAATGATCAAATTCAGTTTCGTAGAGGTTTACAACAACAATCTACTTGAAATTACTCCTATGAACGAAGTGCAGTGCAGTGCAGGAATTTGAAGTACAAAAATGTAAAACTGGAAAAGAAATAAAGTAGAATAAAACTGATTTTCTAGATCTGAGTCTGGGGCTTTTTCTAGGGCTTTCTCTACTATTTATACTTCTCAAGGATGACAATCGAACTGTACTTCTAACTGTCAAATCGCTCCTCCATGATCGTTGATCATGTTGCCTTACAGTTAGCTTCACTATGCCATTACCTGCAGTTAGGCTTCTCTCCTGATTTTGAATTTAAATGTGAGTAACCGTCGAAGCCACATCACTTTGCATCTCTTTGCTGATCCAGTGCTACACAGATCTTGTAAGAACCAATACTAACTGCCACGTGTACGATCACGATCGAAGACTTGAATAGTCTTCCCATATTATCCTTATTCTGTCACGCGTTGAATCGTAATTGACTTATACAAAATAGAAAAATGCTTTGGAGCACTAAAAAGGGAGCACTAGTGATGTGGCAGTGGGCCCTGCCCACTTTCTATGCCTTTTTTTTTTTTTGCTATTTTCAATGCATTAATGCTATTAGTGATGTATTTTTTAATGGTCTAAATCATTGTTGTACAAAATATATAGCCAACAAATTTACTCTTTATTTTTTTATTTTTTAATACAAATTCATATGTAAACGCACAAAGGTCACATCCATACCTAATGTCAGAATACATAAAATCTAAAAGATCAAGTTTGGCATCTTCAAAAAAATTTAAAAAGTCAAAAAGTCACTATCCTATTTAAGTCACATCATCTTATTTAAGTCACATCACCTTTCTAACACATCACTTCAAACCCAACCCAAATCCAACCCATATTTCATAAAAAGTCAAAAAGTATACTTATTTAATATTTCCAAACTTGACCTAAATCTCTATCTTGACGACTCCTAATTAATGGTTGAGTTCAATTGCACGCCGTGCCAACTGTCCTACAGATTGACAAGACCATATATTAATATTAATACATCTCAATTTTAAATCTCTATCTCAATTTTAAATCTCTATCATAGTAAGATTGCAATGCACAGATTTGTAAATTCAAAATCTTTGTTTTCCATTTCTCAAAAAAAATTCCATTTATCCAAAAAAAAAATAAAAAAAGTCTTTGTTTTCAAAATACGAATTCACAAAGTATTGTGTTTATGAAATAGGTTCAATTGCACAAATTTTATAAATTTATTTGAAATAAGAGAAATTTATGACATACATGTTTAAATTTGACACATTATAAAAAAAATGTTGTGCTATTTTGTATTATATCATTTAAAAATAAAAGTTAAAAATGAATAAATCTATAGTGTATAAAAGTAAAAGTTACAAACCACTATAATTATATTATAAATTATATGGTATAAATATTATTTTGATAAGAAATGTTGCCCCATGTTATAGTATTTATTATAAAATATTGTGATTATATTATGTACATTATCACGATTTCACAAACTCATGTTTTTATTGTATTGTATTTACTGTTTAGAACATTTGACCTCCATTCCTATGGAATGTGGATGCTAGCTCACACAAATAACATTTTCTAATAAAAACATTACACTTTACTTTTTGTATGCTTAGTTAATTTTTTTATTTTGATTCTTAAGTTTTTTATTTTATTTTATTTTGATTATTCATATTTTAATTTTTTTTTCAATTTACTTAAAAATTAACTTATATTCAAAATTAGATAAAAAATGATATATTAACAGTTACATAACATAAAAATATTTTATTATTATATATAACTCACATTACAAATCCAAATTCTAATATAATAATATATTTTTTTATATCATATGACAATTAATATAATATTTTTTTATCTAATTTTGAACAAAAATTAATTTTAAGAATAAATAAAAAAATTAAAACATAATAATAAAATAAAATTTCAATAGACAAAATGAGAAAATAATTAAATATAAAAATGATAAAATGTAATTTATCTGTAAATATATAAAAAGATAAAATAAAGAAAACATTTCTCCAATTCCAAAACCTACATAATCCATCCATATTGATATTTATGGGCTATTTTGGAGATTTAGGATGGCTGCTGTGCGGTACACATCAATTATTGTTGTGCAGTTAAATGGATCTATTTTTAGGATTTATTTTTATAATTTGAATTGTTCATATTTTATAATACATAAATAAAACATACCTGTAAAAAGTCAAGTTAATCGGATGTCGTTTACCCTTTTATCCACTCACATTTGTATATGGATGAAAGGGTAAACAATATTCGAATACATTAAGTAGAATGTACCTATAAAAAATCAAGTTAACCGAATGTCGTTTATCCTTTTATCCACTCACATTTGTATGTGGATGAAAAGGTAAACGATATACGATTCACTTAATTTTTTACAAGTACATTCTACTATGTATTAAAAAAGTGAAGGGTTCAAATGATTGAAATAAGTCTCGAAATAGGCTCATTTGACCGCATAACAGTGATTGCTATGCATCCGCACTGCAGCCACTCCAAATCCTATTTTAAAAAGATGATTAAAAATCATCTTTTAACTTTTAACCTATTTTACGTTATATTATCTCTTATATACTTTATACTTTTTTTTAAAAAATTTAAAAAATATTAAAAAATTAACTTTTACCTATCTTTCAAAAACACTCCCATTATATCACTCAGTCCAATTCGATCAATTCGGTTCCACACTATTATGTATAAAATTTGTTCATTTCTCTAAAAATCGTACAAAAGCATGAATTGAACTCAACTGAGTCGATTCTCCGAGTTAGGGTTCCGAAATAAAAAATGTCGACATCGAGCTCTCCCACCAGATCTTCCCCCGATAACACCTTGGATTCATCGCCGTTGCTGAACTCCGCCGCCGCGAACAACGATCGCGGCCGTCGCTATCTCCGGCGACAGAGCTTGAGCGAGGCGGCGCGGTTCCTCCGGCGAGCCAGCAGCCGGCGGATGATGAGAGAACCGTCAATGCTCGTGAGAGAGACCGCGGCGGAGCAGCTAGAGGAGCGCCAGAGCGATTGGGCGTTTTCGAAGCCGGTGGTGGTTCTCGACATGATATGGAACTTCGCGTTTGTCGCCGTCACGGTGGCAGTTCTGGTTCTCAGCCGGAACGAGTCGCCGTCGATGCCGCTGAGGCTGTGGATTGTTGGATACTCTCTTCAATGCGTTCTTCATATGGTTTGCGTGTTTGTGGAGTACCGGAGCCGCCGTCGCCGGCGGTCTGCAGCGGGCGTGGTGGCGGTGGAAGGGGTTTCGAGCGGTTACGTTTCGTTGGCTCATCTGAGTGATGGCAGCACCAGGTAAAATTAAAAATTCTTTGATAAATTTTTTTTTATCAAATTCAAATTTAATGAAAGAATGGCTGAAAGTGTGCTCCGATCATTTCATCAAATATGTATAAAATCAAAAAAGACCAGTTTTTCACTAAATCAAGAAATCTTTCACCAAAATTTACTCAAATTTGACAAATTTTTATAAAGAATATAGTGTGTTTCATAAAAAATGGTTACAACAGATTTTTAAGGTAAGTTTCGAATTTTTCACGAAGATTTGAAGAAAGAAGAGAAAGGATTCGAGCGTTCCATTTTAACCAAATTATCATTTAAATTTGATATAAAAAGAAAAAGAAAAAAAGAGAGTAAGGATTGGAGATGATCTAATGCAACGTTATGTACATGTGGATAGTTGATTAATTTGAAAACCATCTACAGTGATTTGGTGGAGGAAACACTACATTGATCTTTAGGAACTTTTATTTTTATGTTTTTTATTGATTGTGTTTTAATTTCACAGTAGGGTGGCCAAGCACTTAGAATCTGCTAATACAATGTTCTCGTTTCTCTGGTGGATGATTGGATTTTACTGGGTATCTGCGGGTGGACAATTAATGGCAAGGGAATCTCCACAGCTTTACTGGTTTGTTGAGTACATGGAATTTTGATGTCTTTAAAATTTGTTGGCATCATGTGAAAGTGATGACCTTATACTTTGTTATTGTGGTTTTGGAATGCAGGCTCTGTATAATTTTCTTGGCTTTTGACGTGTTCTTCGTAGTTTTCTGTGTTGCCTTGGCGTGTGTGATTGGTATTGCGGTTTGCTGTTGCCTTCCATGTATTATTGCAATCTTATATGCTGTGGCAGATCAGGTAGCTCTTGCACTTTCATGTTTGCTTGTGCCTTTTTTTTCTTTTTTTTGTTTGTTCGTAAGTATGTTTACTTGTGTTTTTTAATATTTCATTTGTTGTGTTTTTCAATTATTTATATGTTCCTTTAGTTGGAAGAATTCTAGTTGAGTGAACAATGCATTCGGACATGTTTGGATTATCTGCACATACACCTTTAGAACCACAAACCTTGACCTTGCCTCGGCTCTGCATTCACCTTAGTCTTTTTTGGAAAGAAGAGAATTTCATAGATCTAACAAGTAAAACTGTATATGGGGCATACCCCATGCCAATACAACAAGGATGGAGACCATCAACAAGATGGGAGCCATCCAAGAGCAAACTGACAGACAAAATAAAGCTAAAGCAAAAGAATACATGATTAGTCAAGAATAAAATACAAATAAGGAGTCGACCACTAGGATCCGCAACATGGAGCACAACGTAGACCTTAGCTACTCAACAAACCCCAAAACCTAAGGGAAACCAAAGCAAGGCAAACGACAGCTCAAATCACCAAGTCGCTGCCCCCATATATAACACCATAAACTAATTCCCATATACAAAAATTGTATCTGCGAGTCTCTCTATCCACACTGCAACCATTTGTTGGGTTGAGTATTTTTGACACATTTAAGCAAGGATACATACACTACACTAGTATTAGCTATTAATTATTTACAAAAATATATAGACTCGCCCCTCTAGATTTTTAAATTAATTTAAGTGGTCATCCCTTCTATGTTAATATAAACCCAAGTTTGTAAATTAATACATAATCAATATGTTTTTAATTATAATTTGTTTTTTATTTGAATGATCTTGAATATATTATCACATTGAACCCAATATATATAGTAGAGGATATCTATATGTTGGACTGTGAGACATTTAGTACTCCTATCCAGAGATAGAATACTGAAAGCAATTGTTATGTTTCTTCCCCTTATTTACTATGATTGCGTCTGCGTAAGGCATAAGGCTGTATCTTGTTTTCTCTTTAATTGATTCACAAGGACAAAAGGATAGGAGTATTGGGCAGTATTGTTGAAGAAAGAAAAATTATTAGTTCAACATAATTTCTTTTCTTAGTTAAAAATTAGAGGTATTTAAATATTATTTTCTTCTACCTTTCCTTCTCTATGTCTATATATGATACAACAAGTTATTAATTTATCCCAAAAAAAATTGATACAACAACTTATTAGAAATTGATGATGTAATCCATACTTTCTTTTCAAAATTTTTGTTAGTTTATATGTCCAGCCCCTTAAGTTAAAATCCTAGTTCTGTCCTTGCCTTTAAGGAGGCATAATTTGGATCTGACATTCATCACCACCTCCTGAATTATCATTTTGGAGTCTTTATAGTTGTTTTGGTATAGTCTTCCATTCCTCTTCTTCCACAGGTTCTGTTTCAGGGCATTTGAATGCTTTATCTAGGTCCCCTGAATTGATCCGGGGTGTTCCATCCCCTTGTGATCACATACTTTTTAGGGGGTGTTTGGGAAGAAGCTTTTTTAGCCTTTTGGACTAAAATAGCACTAAAAGACAAAATATGCTAAAATAACCAATAAGATAAAATATCACATCAAACTCATAATCATTTCACTTTTTCTCTCACAAAAATCACATCCAACTACAAAAAACCCTCTCCCCAAACACAAGTAGTTTAATCTACTAAAGATATGAATCAATGGACCATTTCAAACCTTATGATCTTGACCCTAGAAGGGAAACTGATTCAGAGGTTATGGAAAACGAAGGCTAGTGAAATGTTTGAGAGATAAATGCATTCATTTACAATTATAAATTGGCGCAACATAGGTGATGAGCACGTGATATATACTTCCTTGGTGAAACATATTTTACCTTGAATTAAAGGATTATGTAGGAGTGATATTCTGCGCACTGGAAATTTTTGGTGATTGTACGAGGCACAACTTTTATGTAAGTTGGTCCTAGTACATGTAAGTAATGCCTGAAGCTGCAGCCAGATATTGGTGTGTTCCCTAACCTATAAGATTGAGCCATGTGGCATTCTTTTTAATGGTCCTCGCCGTGAGGCAAACCTAGAGACATAACTATTGCTTACTTTTCAAAGAGTAATCCATAGTTTACGAAATCATAATAATATTTTTATGTACTCCAACGATTTCATCTTATTGTTGCCATTATTGTTGGTACTTCATAAAGCAGCATTTACTTAACATTCTGCCTTCTTGCTTGTGCTTTCCCCGCATTACTTTGCACCACTGTTTATCAAACTAGGAAGGAGCATCGAGAGAAGACGTTGAGCAACTCACAAAATACAAATTTCGAAGGGTTGGTATTGACAAGCTTGATGGTGAGATACAAGAACCTTTGACAGGAGTGATGACTGAATGTGGCACAGATACACCAATTGAACATGATCTTTTGCAGGAGGATGCTGTATGTTCTCTCTCTCTCTCTCTCTCTCTCTCTCTCACACACACACACACACACACACACACACACACACACAATCACACACACGCGTGTGTGTGCGTGTGTGTTTTTGGATGAGGTGATTTGGTGAGAAACTATGAAGCATGGGTATTTCGACAAACATGTCGTATCCCGTACCGGGTACTTATTGACATATGATATTTCGTATGGTATTTCTACATACGTATCGAGTACATGAAATACGTACCCAAATTTTTTCTCTTAATTTTTGATGTACCTAGTATATACCACCCAAGCCATGTTGTACCTCCGTCAAAATAATATTTTCTTCTACTACATAAATAAAATTCCTTTCACTAAATTTTTTTTTTTTAGTTTTATGCTTAGTATGATTTTAAAATTAAACTATAGTTTGTAAGCTATTTAATATAATGACATTTAATTTTGGTTCATATCTTTATTTTTAGCATTAAATGTTAATTGTAGGTTGGATCTTAATAAATTAAATCACTTAATCAATTTTTGCATTACTCCAAATTAAAAATAAATATTTTTTTACAAACATACTAAGTTGTACCCGTATCATATTTTTTTTGGATTTTGCCATATTGGCATACCTGTATCGTACCAGTAACAATATTTGTACCCGTACCTGTGGTTCATAGGTGAAAAATGACAAGAAATGATGAGAAATAGAGCTTTTTCTCATGTTTGATTTATAATTAGGTGAGAGAGGATGAGAAGAGAACTCTTATTTTGCCTATTTCATTTCTCATCAGTAGTGGTGAGATTTAGTAAGAAACAAGCTATTTGGGTATAAAATCTTTTTCATCTTAGAGTGCCCCCTAAAATATAAAAGAAGAAAAAAATATCTTACTCATATCCCTCTCACACATGTTTTTACTTTCTTACTTATCCATACATGATATTAAGAAAAAACAATCCTTTCTTTTTCTTTTCTCAGCTAGATGAGATATCGTGATAATTTCTCGTCCTATGATCTGAAACGGAGTGTTAGTTATTAAGTTGAGAAAATTATGCATCTCTCTAAAATGATGTTTACGGTAACCATAGGAATGTTGCATATGCCTTTGCACTTATGATGATGGAGCTGAGCTTCGGGAACTTCCATGTGGCCATCATTTTCATTGTACCTGTGTCGACAAGTGGCTTTACATCAACGCTACTTGCCCTCTCTGCAAGTACAACATCTTGAAGAGTAGCAACCATGGCAGGCAGGAAGTGTAGAAGAAAGGTTCAGGAAATTATGGTGGAACGTATGCAGCCCTGCAGGAAGTGTAGAAGAAAGGTTCAGGAAATTATTGTGGCACGTATGCAGCCCTGCATGCTGCTCAAGCTTGAGAGTTTTATATCGTACATGTTAATACAGTGGTAATGGTTGTGTGTGCGCGTTTGCTCTGGCTTTATCAGGTGTTTGTATATAATATGGTTGGTTGTCTAGGGCAATCTGCACGTGATTAACTCGAGCATTGTTTTCTGTTTGTTTGTTTGTTTTTTTCCCTCATTGTTTTCTCGTATATGTTAGGTTATGAAAGCTAGTTCATGAGAAGTTGATGTATCCGAATCACCTTATAGAATTTGTAGAGGGTTTTGGAAATCTCACTGTTATATACTCTGTTTCAGAGTCTTGTAGTTAGTTGAGACAGTTTGTTAGTTTGAGCAGTTACTCTGTTTCTGCTATTTCGGCTGAAGATGAGTGCTCTGTTTTAGTTGTTATGAATGATGAGCTGTAATAAGGGTTTGTTTGTGAAAAGTGTGAAGATTTCAATAATTTTACCATTATTTCTACCCTAACAACCATCATGGCCCTTGAAAACCTTGAATGAATTATTTAAAATAATGATATTTACATTCTACTTTGAATTTGAGGTGGCATGTTAATATGGGACTGGTGGATATAATTTAGGGTTATTTTTAACTTCTTTTTTTTACTATTTTATTTTTAGAATTTTCTGTTAGTATTTGATATAATTTTTACTTATAACTTGGGAGACAGAAGAAAAAGGAAAAAGAAAGAAAAAAAAAAAAGTGATTCTTGATGGCTGGCGGCATGTTTCATGATTGTATTTTGTCCCTATTTCTCTTGTTGGTGTAATTCATTGTATTACTACATAATTTATTAATGAATTTTATTTTGTTGATAATTTTTTTTTTGGTCTAATTTAATAGAATTTAAAAGTAAATTTTTTAATTTTTTTTTCTTTTTTTAAATTTCCCTAAAAATTTTAAAAAGAAAAAAACTGTTAAAGAAAACAATTATCAAACACTAAACCAAAAACTTTTGTATATTGTGAGAGCTTCTCTTTCTACTCTTTTTCTAGGGTTTCTTCCTTGGCTCTGCTAGGGGTGGGGGAGGGGGGGCTTCAACCTCCAGCCTTTGGCCTCCTCCTTTTACCCCCTTTCCTCCCTTTTTTATCTGCTGGTTGTAGGTGAATAAACCTTTGAAGCTTGTCTTTCCGGCTTCTCCCTCCTTGTGAGGTGTTCTTCCCCTCTTGGTGGAATCCATCTTTGTTTCTCTTCTTTTCTTACCTAGTCATGGCCCAAATCTACCGTCTCCTTCCTCCTTTGCCTCATGCCGGCGCCGCTACCATCACATCACCACTAGATTTGCATTCTCTTACCGGATCTGCTGCCTCCACGAACCCACCTCCACCAGATTCGCCGATGGCGAAGAGTTGCTGCAAAAAGGCTAGGAGGTTGGCCAGCAGGACCAACAAAGCCAAGCATTGGATTTGGGATGGATTTTCCTTAGCCTCACTTTCCAAGCATTACTGTCAATGTAATCATTGGTGAGCACACGTATGTTTTTTTTTGCTGCCTTTGGGTTCCTAGTGATGACTGGAATCTTCCTCCCTGATAGATTGATTTGGTCTGTGTTGCATTGGTGAGCACACTATGGTTTGGGCTCTTTTTGTTTTTTGTTTTTTGTTTTTTTGTTTGTGCTGTTTGTCTCGTATTTAGTTGTGTGATTAGGAGTCCGTCGGTACTCTCATTGTAGATTATCCTTTCTACAGTTGTAATCTATGTTTTTATTCTAAACTTGTTCTATTGTCGAATTCTTATGATCAGCGTCTGCATTGCAACATAAGCTTTCCGTTAAGTGTTACTTTGCTTACTTTAATGAAAATTTCTACCATTCAAAAAAAAAAAAAAAAAACCACAGTGACATCTAGCAACACTAGCATCCAAAAACTTATCCTTCAACTTGAGACATGTTATTGGAAATTTTGTGAGCCACTTGACCTTCCACCTCACAAATTTGAGTTAGTCTAAGATCACTTTCACCTCACCAAAGGATCACCAATCACTTAGTTACATGTTGATCCCACATGTGAACGAAACTAATAATTTGTGAAAGAGTCATGATAGAGACTCCCTCCAATCACCACCCCCACAACCCCACACACACGTGGCGGGTGGTGATTGGAAGAGCAGGAAAAAAAGAAAAAAGAAAGAGAAAATGTAACCAATAAGAGAGAGAGAGGGGGTCAAAGGGGGTGGGGGAAAAGGGGGCATGAAACATTTTTGTTTGTGAAAAGAATCAGAGTAGGTCCATCCGTCCTATAAATTGCATCACTCTCTTATTATAAATGTAGATACCACAACATGTGGAATCAATCATATCTGAAAATCGATTATAAAATCGAATATAATTAGATAAAATTTACTTTTTATGAATCTCATAATTTTGTGAGAATTATATTTAATTTTATAATTAATTTCTGTATAAGTAAAAGAATTGATATTGATTAAGTGCCCATATATTATTATTATTATTATTTTGAACTAGAAAAAAAGGTGTTTCTTGATGGCATCATTGCAGTCCTTAGTCTCCAATGTGTAAGCCAGATTTATCCCAACTCATAAGAAATGACTCATCACCGAGGTAAGAAGAGAATGCACTAACTCTCAATACATGAGGCAGAATCACAAACAGAGTATAGCACGGTTAGCTTCAACCATAAATAAAAAACACTAATTATGTCTCCAAAAATAAAATCCTACTCACCTGTGTGAAATGCCAGCACATTTCCACTCCACCAACATCCCCACAAAATTTCCACAAAGAATAATGGAGCACAAAAATATTACGATGGATAAGACGGTGTTGAAAGTTGCCACCTCATCACAGCACCTAAGGGGAAGTTCCCTTAGATCTTCCAAGTTCCAACCTAGAAATGAAATGAAAAGAAAAATACACACATTTTACTTGGAGTCATTCAAGTCAACTCACCCTCATCTAAATTAGGAATTTTCAATTTCAACCATCTGTTGACATTTGATTATGAAAGGGGATTAAAAAAATAAAAAAATAAAAAAATTTAAAATGTTGGCTAGGCATGTCAATTTTATGATTAGAGAAGAAATTAATAGGTTGGTCGAGCGATAAAAATTTAAAAATAACATCTAAAATCTTGAGTTCCAGTCATCCTAAAAAGTACAAGAAGTTTATCCAATTATTAATTTTAAGATTTTGAAATTAATTGAAATACATGTAAACTTGATCGGACATCCAATTATTAAAAATAAAACAAAAAAAAAAAATCACGCCAATTTTATGATTAGAGAGGAAACCTACTTAGTTACGAAATTTACATGTACAGTTTATATGTTGCTTTTCCACCTTTTCATAAGAAAATAACAGAAGATTCAGATTGAAATAATTAGAGATTTTTTTATATTTTTAATTGGGAGGAGAGTAATTATAAATATTAAAAATTTTACATCAAGGATAATTAAAATCTAACAAACTGTCACTTGGTTAAATAAATTAAAAGATTAAGAAAGTAAAAAGTAACAATTTTTAGTTGAATGGATAAAGTGACATCCGTCTATAGTATATTAATGGTTAGATTATACTGCATACCAACGTTTCTCCAGATTCGAATGTAAAATTTTACTCATCTTGACACTTAAGTATTCTTTCTATGACTACTTAGACAATTGTCCGGAAACTACCAATCAATTGATTATAAGCCTAACTTATGAATTTGGATATACAAATAAAACATACAAATGAAATATTTTTTTATTTTTAAATTTTTATTTAAATCTATTATTCAAATATAAAATTAATTTTTATTTAAATTCAATTGGACAAACATTACACGTCCTCAGTCCCACATATCCACCAAACCAATACATACCTTTTTACACGATCCAATATATGTGGCACTACTAAATCCAAAATGATCAGCGCAATCCAAACCGTCGATTTGTTTAAACTTTAAACATGCCCTGGCCCACCTTTAGCCCACTTTTTTCATCATGTTTGCTTCTTCACAGTTGAGCAAAGCTAAAAATTCAAAATTAAAAATAGAAGTTGCCTAAAATTTAAATTATATGAACTAAATTCATTATTAGTAAAGACTCACAGCACATCCAGTTCAATTACTATTGTATAGCTTCGTATTGATTATTTAGTTGACTTTTTAATTTTTTATAAAAATATATATAAAATAAAAAAAATAAAAAGAGTGATATGACAATTTTTAGTGACTTTTTAACTAAAATCTTAAGCCTCCAAAAGATTTTAGATAAATTTATGGTTAATTTTTCTAGGTGTTTATTTTCCTGCTTACAATTTACCAATAGAATTTTGCTAGACTGAGAATCAAAACACAGAAAAATACATATAAAAAAGAAATGTGCAGTTTAGATTCAATTTTTGTATGGTAAGATTCAACACTTAAAATGAATCATTTGGAGCACAATACTTTGTGTATGGATTCTTTATCATTACTCTGGTTAATAATGCGCACACACAAAATTAAAACATACAGAAGACACAGTATGTGATTCACATTTATTTTAAGCATGATCCACATAAGAGTTAAAATGAATCTCAACTCCATTTTATACTTTTTGTGCATTTTCTGTGTTCGAATTCTGTGTAACTACCATTTCTGTTACAACTACCATCCAACACACCACTGGCCGCTGGCGACATTGTCACTGGAACACCGATCACCGTCTTCTGACACAAACCCATCTCCGGCAAGTGTGTCAGATTCGAATTCAGAGAAATTGAAGAGTCCAACTTCACTGCAATGTTGACAACACCGTGGCCTCTCGAACCATCTCTTTCCCGGAGCCGGTAACTCAGGCGGCGGAGCAATCCCGGCGGCGACAACCCATCTACGATATCGGCCGCCGGAATCTGACACCAACCCAGTTGAGTCTGACCACCCATCACACGTTTGGTGTACAATTGGAGACATATAAAAGAGTGTGTTTTGTATAAGAAGAAGGTGGCATCAATTGGTAGATGAAACTTATCACCCCAAGTTGGGTTAATGTCTCCTTCATCATCCACCCTTGATTTGTACACGTGGCAGGGCTTATCACCGTTGGTGGCGGTGGGTGGCGGTGGTACAGTGAGGGTGACAAAGGGTCTGAGAGAGCTTGAGAAGAGGGCTGAGGATTTATTCTTGAGGCCTTCAGCTGATATGACTGTGATCTCCATGATCGATCTTCTTCAAAAATGATACGTCGAAACTCTGTTAGTTGAGTATTGTTAGTATTTTGTATTGATATATCGATATCTCTATATAGATAGATATAAATATGAAAAGTAGAGAGATTTCTAGGGAGCTTCAGAGGCTACTCACAGTGCAACTTCCTTTGTGGAAATATATGGCGACTTTGGAATTTAAACAGGCTGTTGTTTCCTAGGCTTGACAAGTTTATGGAATTTTCTTTTTTGAGAAGAAGGTTTATGGAATTTTCATGCAAAAGTGTGAGGTATGGAATTTTCCTACTAGTGAGGGTAGTGGAAAAAAATGATTAATTTTATTTTTATATTCTAAATTATTGTTATTTTTTATGTTTCTTTTATCACTAAATTATCAATTTTATTATTTAGTCCTTAAATTATTATTACTAATTCTTAATGTCAGTTCAATCTAACTCAATTGATGTCAATACAAAAAAAAATAAAATGCTATAAGTTTTAATTTTTTTACCAAATAAATGACCAAATATTTTATATGGATGAGGGGCCCACAAAAATACACATGTGAGATATTTGATCATTTATTTAGTAAAAAATTTGATATTCTTAACATTGCAAAAATAATGAGTCTTATTGTTGCGGGATGATGCTAATGCCACGACTTATGCAACCATTAATGTGAAATTTCACTTTTGTCAACGTTTGATTTTTCACGCTCCTTCTTCCTCCTTCTTTCTCATACTGCACATTCATGCTCAAATTGAGTTTGGGAACAGTTAAAAAAGTTATATATATATTTAAAATCTTTAGTGAATTATTTCAAAATTTATGTGATTTTTTTTAACTTTTCATTTTAGTCTAAAAGCATCTAAAAAAGTAATTTTTTAAATGTTTTAGCTTTTTTAAGTGGACTATTTCATTTTTAAAAAAAAGAAAAGAAGATATTACTGTTTTTTAATTTAGTAAAATTTGAAAGTATTTTTTTAAAAAAATTACTAAAAATTAAAAAATAAATAAATTGCTAAAAACCAATTTTCAAAACAACAACTCACTCCTGTAAACCCAATCCACCACCGCTACTGTTTTTGTCACCGCCCTCAAATTCAATACTGAGAAGTTATTCGGTGGTTTAGGAGCAATGCTTCACATCACTTAACATTTGATATTTATCAAGTTGTCTCTCAACATCCTAATAAAAAAAAAAAAAAGTAAGATAAACTATCAATAGGTCCTAATAGTTGAATTTAATTCCCATAAAGTCCTATTGAAAATAAATTTTGGTAAAATTGTCGCTAAAAATAATTTTTTCGTGACAATTTTTTATATATGTCACTAAAAATTGACAATTAGTGACTTTTTTTTGTCATGATTTTTATAAATTGTCACTAAAACTTACAATTAGTGACTTTTTTTATGATAAATTTTTCTCATAGAACTTATTAGACAATAAGTTCACTTATTAAGACCTACACGTAAGTATCCGTAATAAGTATTGAATTTTATAATTTTAACTAATAATATCAAGGTTACATGTGACAATGTCATAAGATCATCACATAATTTATTTTTTCTATTTTTAGGCTTTTTCAGATTTTTTTTTTTAAGCTTATTGTCGTCTTTAGTAAATTTTTTAAAAAAAATTTTCAAAAAAATTTAGGTTTTTAAATTCAGCTCATAAGACGAACTAAAAAATTATAACTTTTTAAAAAAAATCCAAAAAAAAAATCAGAAAAGACAAAAATGAACCAAAAGAAGCAATCTTTTTTTTTTTGTGCTTATTTTCGTCTTTAATAATTTTTTTTTCTGGAATTTTTTTTAAAAATTTGCTTTTTAAATTCGTCTCAATAACACAGACTGAAAAAATAAAAAAATATTAACATAATTTTTAAAAAAAAATCACTAAAGACAAAAAATAAAAAAATAAAAAAATAAAAATTAGCCTTATGACTCCTTAAATTATGGATTCCATGCCATACACGACAATCACAGTCAACCGCGCGTCGGCACGGTATCAACAGCTGTAGCGGCCTTTATTTCCACATCACACCCGAATCCAGCGGATCCCAAATCACCAAATAGAGCTTATATGAGCTGACCCAAACGAATCACGATCCACTCCTTTCTCTCTCTATCTATCTACTTGCCAGGCTATTAGGCTTATTTTTAAGTTTTATTTCAATAATCTGAACGGTTTATATTTTAAAATTTATTAAGTATATTATATTTATAAAAAATTAAATTGATCGAATATTAAAAATTATGTATTCGGATTATCAAACTAAAAATTATTTTTTTTTTAAATTTAATAAATAATTTTCCGAGCACATGCTTTCTGATATCCGTTTAACTTTATTTTTTACAAGTATAATATACCCAACAAATCTTAAAATATGAACAGTTCGAATTATCGAAATTGAGCCTAAAAATAGGCCCAATAACCCAACAAATCGAAAATGTTTGAGTGCTCGAATCTGGCTCGAAATTGAAATTTCTCCCTCCTCTCGATCTCGATCTCTTCCCCTCTTACCAGTTCACTCTCGCCTCTCTCACCTCTCTCGCTCTCCTTAGTTCCCTCTCATCTCTCTCACCTCTCTCACTCTCAACAAACCTCTATCTCTCTCCCTCCTCTCGATCTCGATCTCTTCCCCTCTTACCAGTTCACTCTCGCCTCTCTCACCTCTCTCGCTCTCCTTAGTTCCCTCTCATCTCTCTCACCTCTCTCACTCTCAACAAACCTCTCTCGCCTTTTCGCCTCATCCCTCTCTCCTCTCTACCTCTTCACTCTCGCCTTGAAAAAGTTCGAACCATGACGGAGGATAGAAAACGACGAACCACGAAGAACGGGAGCCTGCGAATCTGAGGTAAAGTTAGGGTTTACTTTTACCGTCAATTTTTGTAGAAATTAGTGAACTCTGTGTGTCAAGAATGAAATCTGTGATTTTCAGAAGAAAGTTAGGGTTTGTGATTTGCCCTTATACTCTGTGTTCACATTCTGATTTGTGACAAATTTGTAGACAAATTGTGATTTGGGTTTCGGATTTGCCCTTATTAGATTGATCTATTGTCAAATGTTCACATTCTGATTTAATAGCCTTTAATTTGTGACAAATTTTTCCCAATCTTGAAAAATCCTGTTCATACATCCATGTTTTTCTCTGTTTTGTTTTTTTGTATATTTAGAATTACACTTTGGATGATGAATTTGAATTGGGACTTGCAAAAAGGTAAGGGAAATTGAGAAAAAAAGAAGAAAAAACCTTTGTGAGCAATGTGACCATATAAGCATTACTATCACTCATATAGATCACCTGCAGCCCAAACTAATACTCCATTTGGATGATGAATTTGAATGGAGCATAGGGTGAGAAAAAAGATTATAAGCATGTAATGGATGATGAATTTGAGACTTAAAATCATGGATGGTTTTACAAGCTTATAACCATTGCAGGCTTATAATCATGTAAGTCATCCATATAGTTTTTGGTGATTAACTCATAGAGAGAAGTGTTCCCTTATTTGAGTGTGCTCGTGTTTGTTCTTGTTGCAACTATTGGTTCTACAAGCTTCCCTCTGTAGAGAACTTTGCAAAAAAAATTGACAGCTTATACATATGCTAGGTCAGGAGAAAACTAAGGCTGTAGAATACAGTCCCTGCCAGTCAAATAGTTCTAGGATGCATGTTATCCTTCAATGAAATTCAGAAACATACCTGTTGAAGGGAAGCTGCCTTTGCTCTAAAAGATGCCTCAAGAAATTCAGCTTCTTTCTTGAGTCTTCTTATCCTCTCAAGATCAGAACAAGCAGCTTTTAATTACCCTTTTCCAGAACTAGAGCTTGATACATGAAGCTCCTGAAGTAACTCCTGTAGCTTTAGCAAGGCATCTTCAACACTCTCCAATGCCTAAAGCCAAATGCCAAAGTCATTCAAAATTACATCACTCATATATATATATATATATAAGCTACCTTCCAATACACACAGACAATGTGACCATATAAACTTTAGTTGTTGCTGAGTTACAACTGTGCTGCACAAGTCTTAACCTTCTAGCATTGTTGATAAAAAAAAAAATAGGAAGAACATCGTTAGTGGAATCTGTTGGTATTTGTTATGCAGATAAAAAAATGGCTTCAACTTCTACTAATAATACGGACATGAGAATAGAGCCAAGGTATTGTAATTGTGGAAGAGTAGCTTCCATGCGTGTTGTACAAAGCAATGACAATGGAAATCGAGGACGTGCCTATTTTGTTTGCCCAAGAAAATATGTAAGTAGCTGTTATATAAATGAATCTGTTACTTTTTACAAATTTGTTTTGTCCTTTATTGATTAACTGATTCTTGTCCATTGTAGAGTAGGAACGAACACTGCAATTACTTCCAGTGGCTCGCAGATGATGACGACGATGACGACATTACCTCCACAATCCGTGCCACTGCTGGACCTCGGACAGATTCAACAACAGAAGAAATTAATGATCTGAGAAGAAGGGTTAGTGAGCATGATAGAAGGCTTCAAAGGATGGAGAAAATTCTCACGGGAATGACTTATGTAATTGTATTTTTTGTATTTTTGTACTTTATCATGTAAACCCGTCAGTTGTTAGGTTTTCGAACATGCTATGACTGTAATGTACTTTTCTACTTGTTTTGTAATTTTTTTTTTTGGTGCTTAAAAATCTGATGGTTTGAAAAAACAAGTGAAATCTGATGGTCTATCAAAAGCAACCATGATTCAGCAACCATAAGAACCCATGATGAATCTGTTTGACTGGATATATTTTAATGAACAACCATAACAGATTGAACATTGAGGCAGATAAGGTAGATTGACCATTCAGGCAGTTTCAGCAGATCTGTTAAAAATCTGAAGCATAACAGATTTACCATTCAGGCAGATTCACAAAATGGATCTGTTTCAATTCAGGCAGATTCACAGACAGATTCAAAATTCAAATTTGGCTGCAACACAGGTTTGATCATGTCTGTTTGATTTGGGTCTGTTTGAACACAGGTTTGATCATGTCTGTTTGAACAGGTGTAGTCACAAATTAACACAGGTTTCACACAGGTTTCAAAAAGGTTTAACACATTCACACAGGTTTAACACAGATTTGGGTCTGTAGTCACACAGGTTTCACCAAGTCACACTAGTTTCTACAATTTTACACAAATTCACACAGGTTTTAACTAATTGACAGAGTCTAATTGACAAATTCACACAGGTTTCAACAATTTTACAGAAATTTGCATCTGTCTTCATGTTTCTGGGTGTTTAGTCACAAACTCACACAGGTTTGTGGATCTGGTACCTGAACCTGTCCAGTTGAACCTGTGTAATGAACAAAACAGAGCAGCAACATCTTTTTACTGAATTGAACCTGTTTACTGCAACAACACAGACCAGTAATTGAACCTGTTTACTGAAAAAATTTTAAGAACACAGACATTGATCAAAGGAGACAAATAGACAGACATTGATCAAAGGAGACATTGAACAGTGTATTCCATTGAACAGAACCGAAACATACAAAGACATTGAACTTGTTTATCAAAGGAGACAAAAATAGTACAACACAGACATTGAACACAGACAAAAATAGTAGAACATACATTGAAAAGTGTATTACATTGAACATACATTGAAAAGTGTATTACATTAAAAATAAAATGGGGCATTTGGATCCAATAGCGATGGTACTGTAGAACTTTGACCGCTTAGATTGTTGACCATTCCTGATGTGCTTCCAATATTGTCCGGCGTTCCCATTGTGCAAACCCGTGCCTATAAAAACAAGGTACATATTACAAAATGATTTAAAAAAATATTGACCAATACATTAATCATTACAAATGTGTACTCATATATTGAACACGTACCGGTACAGACATGTTGTCTTCTGTGCCCACCGTAGAAGGAAAATAGTAAGCTTCATCGTGCGGCACCTTATGATTATATATTAAGACAATGTTATTAATAATTTGAAGCATGAACATAAAACCCAACAAGAAGCAAACTGCAATATTTTAAGTCCATTCAACACGTACCGGAACATACATACTATCTTGTGTGCCAACCATAGAAGGAAAATAGTAAGCTTCATCTTCCGGCACCTATATGAAATAGTAACACAATTTCATTACTAATTGTAACCATTCAACTATGAATCCACAAAAAAGTTACGAAACAACCTATGCCAACTATTTACCTGTGCGGGAGTAGTCTTCTTGTTCTTTCTTTTCAACCAATTAACTATTTGATCAACCTTGCTAACCTTCCGCCTCGTACATGGACGCCCTCTTCGGCGAGCAACCAAAGGACTGAGTACCTTCCGAGTGTTGCTTGCTGTTGTAGTATTCAGACGTGGCAAACTTTTCGGTGAACTATGAGAAGGTGGTACAATACTAGTACATGGCACATTACTCGCAGTACCCGATTTAATAGTTTTCACTCGATCCTTGATTTCCCTCAACCCAAGTTGAATCACTTTGTGTTTACCATCGTCATTGGTGGCAAGTTCTAGGATCTCATCTAACGTCTTGTGATATGAATCATGCAACTTTGGATTTATAGTAGCCCCGAAGTTAGTATATGTGGTTGGGATGCATGTATACCCTCGTTCCATATCTTTTCTCCATCTCGAGACAATGTATTTATGTGGCACCTCATATATGGACCTCTCAATGAGCACACTAAGTGAATGGCCACACATAATACCTCTGAACTCAAACAACCGACACATACATTGGAGCTCACATTCAGTTGAATTACAGTACACGATAAATTCTACTTTCTTCATACCCTCACCCAAAAGAATAGCCTCCTTCACATGATACGTACAAATTGATCCCTCATCTTTTGTAAGATTCGGACGACAGTACACTAAACGCTTCATTTCTGCTTGAACTTCTTTAAATTTTGCATTTGTGTACGCTGCACGAAATTGCTTCTCAAAATGATACACTGTTAGGCAATCATACAATTGGTTACGAGATTTGAAATCTGCTTTTGTCTCCTTTTCCACCTTACTTCTCAAGGCATTGTCATATTGCTCAACAAATTGCTTTAAGGTAGTCTTCGAGTTCACATACCCATCAAAAAATGCATTCATGCTCTCACTTCTACCGGTAGTTGACATGCCAGCCCAAAATATGTCTTTCACATAGGCAGGAATCGACCTATATCGCTCACGATATAATACCCCTAACCACTCGTTATCATTCAAATTGAATTTTGTAACCATTGTAAGCCAATTTCCCTCAAATTCATCTTTCGTCAATGAATCATAAACAGCATTTTGCAAAGCAACCTTATGCCTTCATATTGTGAATATCCTCTTAGTTTATCGGAATTTTCTTCATCACATGCCACAAGCACCAACGATGTCGAGCCTGTGGGAAAACTATTTCTATGGCATTTTGCATAGCTCTACACTGATCAGTTATTATTGCTTTTGGAGGAGCATCTGACATGCAACTTAACCACTCTTTAAATAGCCACACAAATGTCTCAGTGTTCTCATTAGATAACAACCCACATCCAAACAAGATTGACTGTCCATGGTGATTAACTCCTACAAACGGAGCAAATGGCATATCATACTTGTTTGTCAAATAGGTTGTGTCAAATGAGACAACATCCCCAAACGCTTTATAAGCCGCCCTACTCCTTGCATCTGCCCAAAACAAGTTTCGCATGCGACCATCTTCATCAAGGTCAATTGCCGAATAGAAGTTCGAATTTTGTTGTTGCATTTTATGGAAATAAAGTGTAACCGATTCGGCGTCTCCTAACCCAAGTCTCAATCTTCTCGCATTCTCAATGTAATTCCTTGCATCTCGTTCATCAAACGTTAATGCCTCATATCCCCCTGCTTCAACAACTATGGAATGAAAATTCCTCGCCACCCCAATCCCTGCTGCATCGTTCACTTCTAGTCTTCTCTTGACCGGAGTACGAATCCTTTTATTCATTGAAAAATGCCGTGAGTCTGCAGGAATTAAATCATGAGTGTGCTCAAGCACAACTGTGGTTAACTTATATCTCCCATCGTTTTGTAGACTAGCTCTAACCCTTGCTTTACAATCAATTTTGGTTGACAAAGATGGTTCCAAGGGATTGATTTCTGATCTTTTTGTTCTCAACCTCGCCCGAGTACATTCAATTCCAAAGTACTTCACCTCCCCATCACTTGTTAGATTTTGTGATCTAAAAGCTATGGCAAATCCACAGTGTTTCGCATATTGTGCATAAAATGCGTACACTTCTTGTTTTGAGCTAAAATACATCCCCTTCTTGGGTTCTTCAACTTCGGCAATTTCGTTAATATCAAGATTGTTATCCTCTTCTTCAACTTCGTCACTCCCATTCAATGAATTATTGTTTGAATCAATATCCATTGTAGCTTCAAAGTTAAATACAATAGACATTGTTAGTTGCAATTTCAAAGCAAGTACAATGAATTTTAATTTTAATTTGCATTTGAAACAAAGGGTCAACTAAGGACAGCCATGCCATGGATGAGCAAGTTAACAGGACACAAAATCATGCTAAGGAGCCTTTGGTTGCCTTGTCTCTAAATTGAAATTCAACAGTTATATTATATTTTCTATGAGATCTAATTCACATCAATTATCTTTCTTTAGCAACCGACTGGGCCTGATTGTTTTTCTAAGAACTATTTATTGATTTCAAAGATTCGATATAAACAACTGAGAGTCTTCTAACTTTTTTTAAGGAAATGCCGACCCAATCGCATGCCAATTCTAACTACAACAAACACATCAGACCAAACCAAAATTTCCATTATTGGACACCCAAGGAACCAATAAACAATTAGAATTGATGAGCTAGTTCCCTGAAGTTTACTTTCAGAAACTACATGCTTTTTCTAAAAAGGATTTAATGGTAACAATATCAATCTCCCATAAGGTATCATACAGCTTCAGTGGTTCGGTATGCTAAAATAGTGTGCACTAGACAAATTTTATATCTCCTCAAATATTCTAATGGACCTTTCGTCATTTACAAAGAATATATGGCTCCTAATAAGTCTGAAATAGACAAGTATTTTGATGTAAGTTAAGGAATTCTCTGAAAACAAAGAGTTTAATGAAGTCATATATGGGGTAAATGCATTCCTCAATTGTGTTTATATGAAAACATCAGAATTTATCTTTCAGATCATTGAAGGCTTGTTACTTAATTAGTCTGATTTAGCTACCAGCCATGGCAACCATGGCAGCAACAATGACAGAGCAATGGAATAGGAATGGCACAAGGGGGAAATAAAACGCCAAGAGGAAATACCTTATCCACAACTGTGAAGAGTCTGATTTGCACACCCACTTCGTCCTCTCCCACTCCGATCAAAAGCAGTAGCGACCACAAAGAGACGGTTCGCTCGGTTACGAACAGGCCGGTTCAAAGTCAGTGGAGGCTCCAATTTGCACACAAACTTTCTCCTCTTTCAACCCGATCAAACAGCAGCAGCAGCGACCACACGGCTCCGCTAGGTTACGACGAGACGGTGCTCAAAACTTTCTCCTACTTCGTTTATGTTTTGTTTTTCAAATCAAAACAGAACCAGGTGTATCCCGCGTAGCAGAGCAGCAAAATCACCAATTCGAGCCAACTCTCGAGCCATGCCTCTTGAGCTACGTAGCGGGGAAGAGGATCCTGATTCCACACTCTCCGCGTCACATTAGCAACATCCTCTTGAATGCTTATGCTTTATCAATTTGAAGTATTACTTCAAATTAAAACATTAAGGGTGCGTTTGATTGGGAGATTAAGGGAGATTATTTACTGTTCGGATTATAATTCAAGGAAAGTTTTTTATCTGGCCTTTTTTTTTTTTTTAGCTCGCTAGACATGGAATCTGGCCGGACTCCTTATCCCCCATATATGGGATTTTACTATCCCGGCAGGGTGTGGGACAATTTTCATGAGATTATTTACTATTGGGATTAGGTAGTGAAATAACCATTTTGACCATCTACTATTTAATTATGTATTATATTTAGTAAAATTCAATAAAATTTAAATGTCTCAATTTAAAAATAAAATAATTTTATTTAACTTTTTATTGATGTTTTATTTATTTAATTTTTTAAAAATAATTTTTTATAGATATTTTATTTTAAAATTTTGTTTATATTTTATTTAATTTCATTATTTAAATTTTAATAGATGTTTTATTTAATTTCATTATTTAATTATTATTATTTTAAAAATAAATTTATTTAAAATTTTAATTAAAAAAATAACATATATTTTATTGATATTTTATTTATTTAATTTTTTAAAAATAAATTTATTTAATTGTGTAAAAAATAAAATAAAATAAATTTTTATTTAATCTAACTAAAAATAATTAAAATATTAAAGATATGTTTAAAATTGCTATTACTTGGTAAAGAATTGAAAAATGATAAAATAGTATTTTGCTCATTTATCCTATCCAGTCCGTCCAACTAAACGTTAGATTCACTAAAAATAGTCATTTCCAGACATCTAATTCCATAAGAAAATAAACACGGGATACATATTCAATCCAAACAAATAGTCCGGGGGATTCACAGTCCTAGGATTCAAGTCTGATTGATTCTAATCCCCTGTTATCCAGTCCGTCCAATCAAATTGGGGTGTATTTGATTGGACGGACTGGATAAGGGGGGATTAGAATCCATCGACTTGAGTCCTGGGACTGTGAATCCCCCGGACTATTTGGCTGGATTGGATATGTATCCTGTGTTTGTTTTTTCATGGAATTAGATGTCTGGAAAGGACTATTTTTAGTGAATCCAACCTTTGGTTAGACGGACTGGATAAGAGAAATGAGCAAAAGACTATTTTACCCTTTTTCAATTATTTACTAAGTAATAGCAATATTAAACATATCTTTAATATTTAATTATTTTTAGCTAGATTAAATAAAAATTTATTTTATTTTATTTTTTACACAATTAAATAAATTTATTTATTTTAAATAAATAAATAAATAAATAAAATATCAATAAAAATATATATTATTTTTTTAATTAAAATTTTAAATATATTTGTTTTTAAAAATAATAATAATCAAACAATGAAATTAAATAAAACATCTATTAAATTTAAATAATGAAATTAAATAAAATATAAACAAAATTTTAAAATAAAAATCAATAAAATATCTATAAAAAATTATTTTAAAAAATTAAATAAATAAAACATCAATAAAAAGTTAAATAAAATTATTTTATTTTTAAATTGAGACATTTAAATTTTATTGAATTTTATTAAATATAATACATAATTAAATAGTAGAGGGTCAAAATGGTCATTTTGACCACCTAATCCCAACAGTGGATAGTCCCCCAAAAACTATCCCATACCCCCCTTAGGACACAATAGTCCCCCATATGGGGGATAGGGAGTCTGGCCGGATATGGAGTCCGGCGGACTAAAAAAAAATCAAATGGCGGATAAGGAGCACTATTTGGATTACAATCCAAATAGTGGATAGTCCCCCCCTAATCCGGCGAATCAAACACGCCCTTGGGGGATTAGAGGGGGATTATTTACTATTCGGATTGTAATCTATAGGAAGCTTTTTATCCAACGTTTGTTTTTTTTTTTTTTTAGTTCGCCGGACATGGAGTCCTGCCAGACTTCTTATCCCCCATATGTGGGATTACACTGTACGTGGGGGGGGGGAGGGGAGGACAATTTTCATGGAATAATTTACTGTTAAGATTAGTTTGTGAAATGACCATTTTAACTCTTTACTAGTTAATTATGTATTATATTTAGTAAAATTCTATTACACTGTCCGCGCGGGGGGGGGGGTAGGGGGACAATTTTCATGGAATAATTTACTGTTGAGATTAGGTTGTGAAATGACCATTTTAACTCTCTACTAGTTAATTATGTATTATATTTAGTAAAATTCAATAAAATTTAAATGTCTCAATTTAAAAATAAAATAATTTTATTTAACTTTTTTTTGATGTATTATTTATTTAATTTTTTAAAATAATTTTTTATAGATATTTTATTTTAAAATTTTGTTTATATTTTATTTAATTTCATTATTTAAATTTTAATAGATGTTTTATTTAAATTCATTATTTAATTATTATAAATTTTTAAAATAAATCTATTTAAAATTTTAATTAAAAAAACAGCATATATTTTTATTGATATTTTATTTATTTTATTTTAAAAAAATAAATTTATTTAATTGTGTAAAAAATAAAATAAAATAATTTTTTTGTAAAAGGATAAAATAGTCTTTTGCTCATTTATCCTTATTTAGTCCGTCCAACCAAATATTGGATTTACTAAAAATAGTCATTTCCAGACATCTAATCCCATGAGAAAACAAACACGGGAATACACATCCAATCCAACCAAATAGTCGGAGGGGATTCACAATTCATGGATTCAAGTTCGATGGATTCTAATCCCTCCTTATTTAGTCTGTCCAATCAAACACACCCTAAGAGTGTGTTTGGTTTGTGTTTTAAGATAAATTTTAAAAAAAAATTTGGGGAGGGAGTTTAATTTTTTTTTTTTTGGATTTGTTTGGTTGTATATTTTGAAAATAGTATTGGAGTTTGAGAGTTTGAAATGATTTGATATTTTGTTATAGTTGAGTAGATGTGTATGAGAGAAAAAGTTATTGAGAAGGAAAGAGGAGAGAGAAAAAGTGATTGATTGATGTGTAACTGAGAGAGAAGTAATTTTGAATTTTTTTTGAAAAAATTTGTAACCAAACATGTTTTTGGAATTTTTTTTTTCCAAAAATATGTTTCAAAACACAAACCAAACATACCCTAAGGCACCGTTTGGGGTGATTTTGCAAACTCTTGAATAAGCAATTCATTTATTATAAATTATCATATCACATTTCTATTTTTAATACATTTTTTTTTTGTAAAAAGTCCATAAATCAAAAAATAAGTAAATTCCAAACCCCTAAAAAAGCAAAAATTCAACCACATTATTTTCGCTGTTTTTATACACATCTTTTTATAAAAGAGTTTGGCTTGCCTCCAGTCCATAAAGTGGATTGGACGGTACTGTTGGGCCCGTAGGGCTTATCACTGGTTCTGTTTCGATAATTCGAATCGTTCAACTTGTAAAGCTCGTTGAGTATTTTATTCTTGTAAAAAATCACATTGATTGAATCAGATTTTTGTAAACAATTTATTTTGAAAATTATATTTACCGTTGACATAAATTTGATCTGATCAAATAACTATTGATATCCGATCAATGTGATTTTTTACAAGAATAAAGTACTCGATAAGCTCTACACATTAAACAGTTTGAATTATCTAAACAGAATCTATGATAGATTGCCACAAGCCTAACAACATACTCCAATTTAATTTAGGACTGAAGACAAGCCATGCCCTTATAAAAAATCAAAAAACCCACTAAAATAACTATTTCCCAATAATGAAGAGCCATGCCTTTCAAGAGGCTGATGCCACTTTAAAAAAAGGTTTATCAATGTTAGAGCTTCTCTAATGTTATTATACTTAAGGGCGGGTTTGGGGTGTCCTAAAAAAGTATATTTTTTGTTTTTTAGACTAAAAAAGTTGAGAAAAAAATATAGAGATTTGGGTTAACTTTTTGACTTTTTATGGAAAAATGTGTATTAAAAAATTGTATAAAAAAAGTGTGTAGGAGATGATTAGAGAGAGGTGGGCCCCAGCCGTACAACCGGCAGGAGTGAGTTGGAGTTGGAAATTATTGGCTAATTTTTGTACAAAGCACTGGACGGTTTTGTTTGGCCCGTGGGGGTCATCACGGGTCCCATTTTAATAATCTGAACCGTTCAATGTGTGTAACTCGTCGAACACTATGTACCTATAAAAAATCACGTTAATCTGATATCGATAGCTATCTGATCAGATTTATTTATTTTTCAATCATTAATTATAACACCATCCATTTGTTGTACATAACTGATTTGATCATATAGTTATCGATATCCGATCAATGTGATTTTTTGCAGACATATAGTACTCGACGATTTCTACACATTGAACGGTTCAGATTATCAAAACGGGACCCGTGATGGCCCCCATGGGACGAACAACGGTGTGCGTAAAAACCACACCCAATCATTTCTTTTTTCTCCACTGCCGCACACAGCAGCTGCACACACATCAATTCTGTGTGTACTTTTTTTTTAAGAAAATTGATTTTTTAATTTTTTTTTGGGGTGAATAGTGATATCTTTTTGGATTTTGGAATAATTTTTTGACTTTTTGACTTATTTAGGCTAAGCCAAACCAACCCTTAATAATTATTATAATATTATACATATTTCTTATTGTACTAGTCTATTGGAATTAAAAAAATAAATTGTATTAAGCATTTTAACCAACATGCATTATATTATCTAATTATCAACAAATTATATTATTGACACATCACTAGGTCTAAAAAGTCGACTTATATATTATTTTTCTTGTTTTTGTTCTTATTTTTTTTTAAACCATAAATGTTAGGGACATTAATACTATACTAAGAACAATACTAGTATAATCATCATATTTTCTTATCATTTGTGTTACTATTATATTGGTTTAATGGATTTCACTTCCAAAGCATGTTATCAATGGGGGAATATTAGAGATGTATGAGTCTAATTTCATCCCTAATTGTGTGTCAGGAGAGACTAGGTTTAGGTTGTTTATTTTTAAACTAATTACTAAATGATGTAAAATATCATTATAAATAAATTAATGAATCATGATTTAAAATACTCTGAAGCAACATATCAACCTCTTCCGTCGAAAAAGAACCCCTGTCGAACGCTCGCCCATCACAAAACCAAAAACCCTAGCAAAGCTTCTCTCTCACACCTCAAATTAACTAGAGCCCTTTCTTCAGGAAAAAGGAAAGAGAAACCACCATATGTAGGTTACACAAGAACTTGTTTATACCATACCTGTGTAGCCTCACAAACTCCCTTTCAGGGTTAATACCAAGAGAATGGAACTTCCAAACCAAAAAAATGCATATGAGAAGTAACTTTTTACGTTACACTTGATTCCCAGAATCTTTAAAAGCCATACCTCCTTACAGGCATATCAGTTCTATGCATCCCCAAACTAATTAATAAATGATGTAAAATATCATTATAAATAAATTAATGAATCATGATTTAAAAGTGCCAAACTTCCATTTTTATTAAAAATGTAATAATGACACATAAAACAATGAATAAAATACATACAAATTTGGGGTGGATCCACAACCACTTTGATACACTACAAATTTTTTACTTTTGGCGACTAAATTTTTAATCGCCAAAAGTTAATTTTTAGTCGTCGAATGGTTTTAGGGACTAAATTATTTGGTGGCAAAAGTAGTCGTCAAAAAATTGTCGGTAAAGGTAATTAGCGACTAAAATTATTTTAGTCGCCAAATGTATACAATTCCCGACTAAAATTTTAGTCGCCAAAAGGTTGGACATTAAATTAAATTAGATCCTTTTCGGCGATTAAACTTTTAGTCGCCTAAAGTCCCACATTTTTAGCTACTAAAATTTTAGTCGGCAAAGAGTTCTTTTGACTACTAAAAATTTAGTCGTCGAAAGTCCCACATCTTTGGCTACTAAATTTTTAGTCGGCAAATAATTCCTCTTTTGGCTACTAAATATTTAGTCGCCTAAAGTTCTACATTTTTGACTACTAAAATTTTAGTCGGTAAAAGTATTTTTATCCTTTAGTTTTTTGTTTTTAGTTACGAAATATTTTAGTCGCCAAATGTTTAATTTTCTTTTGGCTACTAAACTTTTAGTCGCCAAATGTCTCTTTTTTTTTTTTGCTACAAAACTTTTTGTTGCCAAATGTCTTTTCCTAATTTCTTTTTAGCTACAAATTGTTTAGTCGCCAAAAACATGATATTATGTTTTATCGCAAAATTATAATTTCTCCACAACTTGTCTATATTCAATGCAACCTGTAATACGTATATAAACAAAATGATACATACTATCAATCATTCCACAATCTGCATCTATATACCAAAAATAAATAACATTAAATGTCAAAGTCTATACAAATCAACTATTGTCCAAACTAAAATAATAATTCCATACAAAATATATCATATAAAAATTAAAGCCCTCCGTATACAAAAAAATACGTTTACTACCAAATGAAATTACCATTTGGCATGGTACAAATTACTATCGTAATCTGTACGACGACAAAAGGTGATATATGTACCATGGCAAAAGTTTTCTATAGACCATGACAAAGCGTCCTATATGTACGCCGACAAATTGTATATATGTACCACGACAGAAGGTGATCTATGTACCACGACACCCATTATCTGTTGATTGCCAAAAGTTTTCTGTATCAGTAATAATGAACTACACAAAAGCTGAGGACGATAAAAGTATTATATTAGTTCTACACAAAAGTGAAAATTTTTCTCCATACACCAATATGGATTATCCACAAGTCCATGCAACAAAGCCATTTACAAAGAAAAACAAAAAACGAAACATTAGAATTGGTTACAAAATATCAATTCAATCAGCTATATAGAACATGTTCTAATATGCATTTAAGGTAGAATAATCGAGAAATGTCTTCTTGGAAATAAAAGAAAGTATATATATATATATATATGTATCATGCAATATTTCTTCCAACCAACTGCACAAACAATGTAATATGTAATTTCTTCGTCTTATAAATATATAAAGGCAATTATTAGAATATGTAGATGTTATTTTCATAAAGTTTTCGCTTTTTAAACTAAGTGTTGCGAGTTTTTCGACTAAGTGTAAGGCGTATTCGGGGGCAGTTATGAATTTTCGCCCCCGGAAAGTTCTTTTTCCAGTAAGTTTAGGGTGTATTCGGCTCTAACTCCCAACCTACGGGTCCGAATTACGTTCCGTCAGTTTTCACAAGTCCTATTTGCCATGGCGAAGCTATCCGTGTGAGCCACGGTCATTCGGGGGCTGTTTTGAATTTTTGCCCCCGAAACGCCCTTTTTCGACTAAGTTTAGGGCGTATTCGGCTCTAACTCCCAACCTACGGGTCTGAATTACGTTTCGTCAGTTCTCACAAGTCCTATTTGTCATGGAAAAGCTATCCGTGTGAGCCACACGGTCGTTCGGGGGCTGTTTTGAATTTTCGCCCTTGAAACACTCTTTTTCGACTAAGTTTAGGGCGTATTCGGCTCTAACTCCCATCCTACGGGTCCGAATTACATTTGGTCAATCGTCACAAGTCCTATTTGTCATGGGGGAACTGTCCGTGTGAGTCACACAGTGGTTCGGGGGCTGTTTAGAATTTTCGCCCCTGAAATGCCCTTTTTCGACTAAGTTTAGGACATTCTCGGCTCTAACTCTCTACCTATGGGTCCGAATTACGTTCCTTCAGTTGTCATAAGTCCTATGTTTCATGGAGAAGCTTTCCGTGAGGGTCACCCGGTCGTTCGGGGGCTGTTTAGAATTTTCGCCCCCGAAACGCCCTTTTTCGACTAAATTTAGGACGTATTCGGCTCTAACTTTCTACCTATGGGTCCGAATTACGTTCCGTCAGTTGTGACAAGTCCTATTTGTCCTGGGGAAGCTTTCCGTGACAGTCACACGATTGTTCGGGGGGCTGTTTAGAATTTTCGTCCCTGAAACTCCATTTTTCGACTAAGTTTAGGGCGTATTCGACTCTAACTCTCTACCTATGGGTCCGAATTACGTTCCGTCAATTGTCACAGGTCCTATTTGTCATGGGGAAGCTGTCCGTGAGAGTCACACGGTGGTTCGGGGGCTGTTTAGAATTTTTACTGAAGTAAAAACTATAATGAATAACAACATTAATACAGAAAAATAACACATAAAGATCAATAAGTCGTATTTATTTTGATTGCAATAGAAACATTTTTCTCACACCAAATATCACATTCGAAGTTTGAAAAGTCTTAATCACAAATCTCAAAAAAAATCAGTAGAGAGAGGAAAAACATAGGGATCTTTAGATCAGTAGGAAATGACAATAATAAATACAATTACCTCAAATACAAAAACAAAATTGCCTACGTTAACACTCTTTGGCCATGCATCCAAGAAATGGACATCATTTTCTTGATCAAACTTGAGTTCTTGCATCAAGGCAATTGACAAGATCATTAGGATACAAGTTAGGCAAATTATGGTCATGAGCATCTGATAAAAAACAAAAGAGTCACACGCAGCACCTGGCTCTCAATTATAGAAGCATCCTTTGAACCAGAACTGAAAGCTTGCTTGAGTTTTATTGATAGAGACGACGCTGCAGATCCCAGTATAGTATTCACCCTAACCTGATAAGCAGCACGATATTATACTGATCAGTATTTAGCCATATAAGCTAAACTTTAAACTAGATCTTGGGAGTGGTAGATCAAAACTTGAGAGCTAATAGTTAAAAGCCACTTAATGGAACTCAACTACCTCGGGAGAAGAGGGTTATCTATGAGTGGAGGACTAACTATGCACATTACCAGATTAAAGACGTCCAGATATCAAGAAGCTTGGACACGACTGACCCTTTTTTTTAAGGATCTAGCACACTAATATATGGACTTCTATTGCTAAAATTGCAAAAATAATTCAAAACAAGTAATTTTTTCCTCAATCTCTATTGTTGGTAGTCATATAATTGGATTTGACATTTATACTTTCGTGATACGGTAACCTTGTAAATGTGTTTGTATTTTTTCCAAGAGGTTTAGTTAGTCCGACCTATCATAAAAGAATGACCAATTTCACTATCAAATAGAAATTTGTTTACTAAGGCAAATGATAACACTTTGTAAAGCTTTCTAAGTATTCAATTAGACATGGTATCAGGTATGACATGCACCAACAATCAGGAATAAAAATTTTCCAAGATTTCTAAAACTAGCAGATTCACGATCCAATATTGTAACATATACCAATGTTGTCTCATCAAGATCATTACACCATGAACCAACAAGACACTCAGAAGTCCACATAACTAGCTGAATTGAAACAATGGATTAAAACGTGAGGAGCAAAGTGGAGTGGTCAAATATTACATTGACCAAGAGAGATGAATTAATCATAAATGTCTAAGAGAACGGTTAGATCACTTATATGCTCATATATTCAGCAGGGATGTAACTGACAAATATAAACTTCAAGCATGCTTTAATCTAATAACATGGAACTACTACTTTAAAATCATTTTTGAATGTCACAATGCTATTTCTTCTCAAGCACAGCTAAATAATTTGATACCAACAAAGAATGGATAAATTACACAAATACTTTACTCCTCAGTACATAAATCATGAAGTATGAACTTCCCAAACTTCAATGAGCATGCATTCATGAAGTATGAACTTCCCAAAGCAAAACAAAATATTCATGATAACTGCATCCTAAGAACCTCATTCAACACAATTCAGAGCCAGTATTCACATGCCAAAAAAAAAAAAAAAGGTGCATTGTACAAAATATTTTAGACAAACACCTTTCTCATTGTTTCTTTCTCTATAAACTAGAAATGATACTTTCTCCTCTCTTATCTAACCACCTCCTATTTTCATATCCAATGATCACAGTGGGGGCAGCTATCGCATAAGTTAATAGTTATTTGCCATCACCAAACCCATAAAGAGCATAAAGAAATAATAAATAATATTAAAACAAAATATACCCACTTCATAAAAAATTTCAGGATACAAACTCGGTACCTTATGTAGTGTAGATTGAATGATCCAGCTATTGTTCAGTGGCAATAATTCTACTGATTGATTCACCTGCATATGTAGACAGAGCATTATATATATACACACACACAATAAGAAAGAAAAATATATAATTATAGAAAAATTCATTGCATTTTCCTAAAAAAATGGAATTGCTAAATTCACCACCTTTTATACATTTGATTATGTTAAGATCCTAATATGATGAAAAACTAGTGTACTATAGTTTCCCTTTTAATCATGAATTTTTTAAAAACTAGTGTACTATACTTTCACAAACCAGTTTAATCTGAAGAGCTATTTTTTAGCCTACTCTTATCTACATGACATAAATCAAACGATCCTAATAAAAAGGTAGTGGTTTATGGTGTGAGAACAGACATGCTGGTCAAAAAATATGGCAAAGGAAGAACAATGTTACTGATCAATGGCAAAGGAATGTGATACTATCTCTTATTTCTAATTTGAACAAGTATTAAAGTAGTGAAAAGTATACAATGGTATTAAAATATTTGAATTCCTAATGTAATACTACAGAGGAGTATTTTTTTTCTTTCATTCTCGGTGCATGGTGATAGGATGAAGGAGCATAGGAAGTTGGTTGGCCACTGCGGTGGTGGAGAAGGGGGAAGGACTGTTGCAGCAGTAGCAGCAACATGAAGTTGCTTTGCTGCGTAGTAGAAGAAAAAGAAATGAAAGAAGGGAGAAAAAAAAAAAAGGACGAGAAGAAAGGAAAGCGAAAAAAGAGGAAACACAAGAGTTGCTGCACCAGACAACTCTAGAAATCAATTAAGAAAAATGAAAGTTTGGGATTGCAATACTGGTGGCGTAGAAAAGAAAATTAGCATTATCCAAAATGAAGAAAACTTATTAATACTCTAAACAAGCAAACTTTATGCACAAAATTAAGGTGACAAAGTTTCAAATTGGTCAAGTCAATAACCAAACAAACTTTAAATACAATATAAGGTGAAAAAAGCCAATACAAACTTCAAATTGATGTTTTATGGTCAATGGTTTGGAAGTATCAGGTTCATTTCAGTGTCTTTTTTGGACTAATTCCAACCAAGGTGACAGCAAAAAGTTAAAATTGGTTGCATCATTTAAATATATAGTTACTTTAACTCACAGTTTTTGTTTTTGATAGTGGGTAAGCATAATGCTTGGAACTAATGCAAGATTTACAACTAGCAACCTTAGCTACAGATCATTGTAGTGAAGCTAATTATTGGGAATGGTTCAATTAGGTGCTGTCATAAAATGGATGTGTGGTTAAATCAAAAATATTTGTGATTTCATTAGTAGAATCATTGGCAGTTGTTGTGGTTGTATGCCACTGTTGGTGAAGCTAATTGTAGGGTACGGTTCTAATAAGTGGTGTGAAGTGTGTTTATCAATTTGAATCGTTACAAAAAGGAAGCATCTCGGATGGATCCTTCATATTATGAGTGGAAAATCTGAGGCTGCAATATTAATATATTTTTTTATTTCCTCCTTGTAGGTTCATATTAGTTTGAGTTTTCCAAATTTTTGAAGGGGATTTGGGATCCCTATGCATAAATATTAATCTCCATGAGGGTTGGAAACTAGTCAAAAGTCATTTTAATGCTTTTTGAAGTTTTCTTGAAACTTCTGTATCTGAGACTTACCATTCAACCAGTTATTGTGGAAACACGGTATGCTGATCTCATATTTTTTCACATTTGGTAGAATTACGTAATGTCAGATTGAGAGGAGTTCAAATGTTGGTTGAAGATGAATACCCAAACCTGAACTAAGCTCATTTATAACATATGAATTGATTGAGAACATTCCGAAACACATTATTGAGGTATATCCTCTGTTTCTCACACTATTGAGTCTATGACACAAAAATACCATTGAAGTACCAAAGTTTTTGTCACGACCCAAACCTGCCCCTATGGGTTTAGCATCGCAACCGACTAGTAACCCGTGGTTACCAAAGGCCTGCCTAACAGTAAAGACAGTAATACAGAGTAAGGGGCTGACGGAAGCCAAAACAGTAATTAAAAGATGTCCAATGAGCTGTGACAATTTGAATGCAAAAAGACTTTTATGGACAAGTTACATTCATAATCAAAACATATATACATGTGACATAACACAAACATCCATGTCAGGGACCAAATCCCTAACTATAACTGTACAGTCAAGTCTTAAACAGTTAATACAAAACAGAGACAAAAGGGGTAGATCTAAAACACCCCAAAACAGCCTTAGCTTGAACGAATTCGGAACCTCGAAGTGAGGCGCATTGGTTGGCTTGACAAAACAGGAGCTTAACTTGACGCTCCTAGCATCGGTTCGGTGCCTGGACACTTACATATAAATATAAATAGTGAGCTAAAGCCCAGTGAATAACAAATGCGTAAAAAGGTTAAGAATGAATGTCCTTTCAGTAATTAAGTCAATTGCATCAGTAAATCAGTCATTTAGAACCATAGTAGCCATATGTGGTACATCCCATAGCAAAACAGTACAGTAGGTCCTAACAGATCGAACAGTCAGTTGATGGCCACCAAAACAGTAAACAGTAGTGGTCCTAACATTGGAACCGACAGAGATCTCTGTAACAGTAGCAGTAACAATAACAGTAACAGTAGGTTGCTATGGATGCCACGAGTACAGTTTGCAAATAGGACAAACATTCATTCATTAAACAATCACATTTCAGTAAGCAGTACAGTTGATCATTCAGAAAATAGTCATAATTGAACATATCTTTACAACATTGTTACTCACAGAGTATTGGGCTACAGACAGGCTAATGAGCGTCCTCGGATGCCAACCCTACAGTTGCAGAACGAACACACACTTGGGATTAATAACTTAGCGCCAACTATACTGGCGTGGTTCTATAACATTATTCTCATTAAGATGCCTTAAACAATGCCTAGGATGGAATGAGGATGCAAAAATGCACTTTAAAACGCTTTTCAAATTTTTGCTGAAACAGGGGTCTCGCTCGAGCGTGGCTTTCTTCGCTCGAGCAAGCTTGCCAAAACAGAGGGGTCGCTCGAGCATAAACTCCTTCGCTCGCGCGGTCTATAAAAATGCAAAAGTGCTGGATGTTGAAAATCCCCGCTCGATGCTCGCTCGAGCGTGAGACACAGCTCTTCGCTCGAGCGTAGGTCTCGTCGCTCAAGCGTGCGTCTGCGTGCACCAAAAATCTAAGAGCTTGCAATCTTACAGATTTGCCTCTGCGTGCACCAAAGGATTCCACGCTTGGCTTCCAGCATTTCTTTGCTCGAGCGGAGCTCTGAACAAAAAGATGGTCGCTCGAGCGTGGAATCCTTTGCTCGAGCGTGGAAGCCAAAATCTGGAATTTCTAGATTTGCCTCCCAAGCTCAAACTAAGCATTCAACATATCAAAACTCAACCTTTTGGGCCCATTTTCTGGAAAACACTTGAAAACCAACAATATAACATGTTTTGAAGATCAATTTGTAAAATCAAAGCCTAAAGGTGAGTCAATTGAACACCAATTTCAAAGAAACTTCCATGAGCTAGGCAAGAACATAACATGCAAGTGTTCTAATGAATTCCAATGCTCCAAAACATGACCAAATGCAAGTTTGAACTCCAAAACATGGTGAATTCATGAACTACAATCAAAATGTGGACATGCATGTTGAAATTCTCATGAAAACAACCTCAAATTCAAGAATATGTACATGCATGCATGAATTAGGTACTCAAATTAACTCTATAAGTCAATTCTTGACTCTAATCACCAAATTTCCATGAACCATGCAAGAAACAACTTAATTTCACAATCAAGAGGTTGAATTCCCTACCTTAAGTCTTGAATTTCAAGTGTGGGAGCTCAATTATGCAATTCTCCTTCAAGTTCTTCTAAGTTTAAGCAAGAATTCTAGATGAATTCAATTTTCTCCCAATCTTCCTTTCTCTCTCGATTTGGTCTCAAGAAGATGAGCAAAGAGATGCACCAAAATTGATACGAACTAAGTCTCAAGGTGTTGTATGAAAGTGGCCCACTAATGGCAATTTGGTAGTAAAAGCCAACTAATGTAATTTAACTTTATTTAATCTAATTTAATCATTCCAAATCAAATTTTAATTAAACTTACCATAAAATCACATAAATTCTAATTAGCATATAACATTAATCAATTTCTGATTCGGTCGCCGATAAGGCTTTCAATTCGCAATTTGAATTAAAAACACGAACAGATCATTCAGTAATCAAACAGATAGAAATGCATTGAAAACAATACACTCATGTAGTCGATTCGGGATATCATTCTTATCAGTTACTTATCATGCTTAATCACAGATTAGCACTAATCAGAGGTGAGGGTTGTCATAGTCTTCCCTTCTTAAAAAGACTTTGGTCCTCCAAACTCGAATTACCTTAATTCTGGAGGAATACTAGATTCAGGGGGAACAATTCAGGATATCTTTTCAACATATCATCTTCCCTTTCCCAAGTGGCATAGACGCCACCATGGTTTTGCCAATCCACTTTCACTAACGGAATTTCCTTGTTTCTCAACTTCTTGATTCGTAAGTTTACAACCTGAATAGGCCGTTCTTTGTAAGTGTAGTCATCACTTAGCACTGCACGGGTAGGCTCAATAACATGGAAGTAATCCCGAAGATAATCCCTCAACATTGAAATGTGGAAAACATTATGCATATGCTCCATTTCAGGAGGAAGCGCCACTTGATACGCCACTGGATTAATCATTTCAATGATTTCATACGGCCCAACATACCTCGGTGCCAGTTTACCCTTAACCCCAAAACGAGTCTGTCCCTTCATTGGTGTCACTTTAACAAAAACATGATCACCTACTTCATATTCCCTGTCTCACCTTCGGACATCCGCATAACTTTTTTGTCGGCTTTGTGCGGTTTTCAATCTTTGTTGAATCAGTTTCACCTTTTCTGTGGTTTCATGCACAATCTCGGGCCCAAGTAAAGGCCCGTCTCCAACTTCTACCCAGCAAATAGGAGATCGATATTTTCTGCCATATAAAGCCTCGAAAGGCGCCATACCAATGCTCGAGTGAAAGCTGTTGTTGTAGACGAATTCAGCTAAAGGTAAATGGCTTTCCCAATTTCCTTGGAAATCAAGAACACACATGCGCAGTAAGTCCTCCAGAGTCTGCATGGTTCTTTCTGACTGGCCATCTGTCTGAGGATGGTAGTCACTACTCAGTCTCAATTAAGTACCCAGTGTAGTTTGCAGACTTTGCCAAAATCTCGATGTAAACTTCGAGTCCTTATCAGAAACAATAGATACAGGCACTCCATGCAGTCTAACAATCTCATCAATATAAATTGTAGCCAATTTGTCCGCATTATAGATTGTTTTGACAGGTAAGAAGTGAGCAGATTTAGTCAATCTATCAACAATAACCCAAATTGAGTCCATACCTTTACTGGAGCGAGGCAGTCCAACAATAAAATCTAGTAATATGTTCCCATTTCTACTCCGGTATTGGTAAAGGCTGAAGTAATCCTGCGGGTCGTTAATGTTCCGCTTTGACTTGTTGGCAATGTAGGCATTTTGATACAAACTCGGCAATTTCTTTCTTCATTCCCGGCCACCAGAAATTCAGTCTCAAGTCTTGGTACGTTTTTGTATTCCTCGGATGGATGGAAAGTTTCGAATTGTGGCATTCCTGCAAAACTCGCTTTTTCAATTCAGAATCATTTGGTACACACAACCTTCCCTGAAATCTCAACACATTATTTTCAAATTTAAAGTCTGGCCTCGGTTTGGATTCCTGTTCATCAATGACCTTTCTCAAAAGTCATCTTGGTGTTATTTCTCTTTAATCTCCTCAATAAGTGTCGGTTGAGCAGAAATAGCAGCCAATGTCCCGCCTTGTTCACGCAAAACAATTTCAACTTCAAATTTTTCAAGATCACATAGTAGTTCTTTCTGTCTGGTGAGTAAATAGGCCAAATTCCCAATTGATTTCCGGCTAAGTGCATCGGCAACGGTGTTAGCTTTCTCCGGATGGTACAAAATTTGCAAATCATAGTCTTTTATCAATTCTAACCATCTCCGCTACCTCATGTTCAACTCTTTCTATGTAAAGAAGTATTTTAAACTCTTGTGGTCTGTGTACACCTCACATGTTGCCCCATATAGGTAGTGACGCCAGATTTTCAATGCAAAAACCACTGCAGCAAGTTCTAAGTCATGAGTCGGGTAATTCTTTCGTGTGGTCTCAGTTGTCGGGAAGCATATGCAATAACTCTACCATTCTGCATTAATACACATCCCAAACCCTTGTAAGAAGCATCACTAAAAATAGTAAATCCATCCGTACCTGAGGGTAGGGTGAGAACCGGTGCAGTCACAAGTCTAGTCTTCAATTCTTGGAAAGTTGATTCTCTCTGATCGGTCCAGTCAAATGATATTCCCTTTTGAGTCAACTGGATCAATGGTAAGGCAATTTTGGAAAAATCTTTCACAAACCTCCTGTCACTTGTTAAGATATCGGCCACCAATTGTTGGTCGGTCGGCACTAAAGATGGCCGGCTGGCCAAATCTTCCTGTAGAATCCTGTTTTGATAGCAGCAGAGGGCAAAACAAGGCATAGCAATGCATTTCAAGCAAATGTGTGCACCAATACATCCCTTATCATGTTTATGACTCAAAGGGACATGGTTCTCGGTTCTCGGACCACCAATCGCGCATTTCGATGCGTGATGGCCCAAGAAACCAAGTTATGCACTTTGATTTCAAATGAAATGCACATAAACAAACAAGGAGCTCAACCTCTATCATACTCAATTCAAGAGGCTAAGCATGCCTGTCAATGCAATACAACCTAGACATATGAGCTAGTATGCAACATAAGCAATGCGAGCAAGCATGCAAGGCATGTGACAATCATGCTAACCGATAAGTATGCCAAATACAATGGGGATGTTCAAGCATGCAAGCAAGCATGTGACTTCATTCAACCATGCCACAACACATGGAGCAAACATGTTAAACAACCTAAACATGTGACAACACACAAGTATGCAACAACACACAAGGTGAGCATGCAACAACATGCGAACTATGGACTTAAACTAATTTGGGCAGCTCTATACTAAGCCCAAAACAGTGGCCAACATGCTCAAGAATGAAGGCAAAATGACATGCAAACATGCATGCACACAAGGACCAACACTTAGGCATATAGAAACAACTCTCAAGCACACTTAAGAGGATGCAAACATGGACAAATGGCATGCATTATAAGCTCTAAAAATCATGTTAGAGAAGGGGCCAAACCAATCTACAATGCAAGCTAGGCATGCCACCAAGCCCAAGGACTTAAACCATGGCCATATGACATATGAAGCAAATGACCAAAATGAACTAAAACAGTCCTAAATCATGCAAAAGTAAGCCCCAAGAACCACTTAGATGGCATCTAAATGATCTAATCCTAGAGGCATACACAATGGCACAAATATGGAGCAAGAAACACCAACCTTTTAAAGCATGAAAAGGGCATCAAATGCAAGCATGCGAGCATATCATGAGGACTGAAATGACATGACAAGTGGTTCCAAACCACTGAAATGATGCAAGGATGGCATGCTAGAAGGGCCAATGCTTAAGGCATACAAAAGAGGTTACATGGTAGCTATACAAAGCAAAGCATGGACAACCCAAATGACCAAAAATAAACCTTTAGCATGCTAAAACAAGCATAAAAGCTTCACAAAGCTAAGCCAAAAACATGCTAGAAACAAGGCTCAAAGCACAAGGCATGTTTAGGCAATTCGTGGCATTACAAGACACGTGTGCTAAGCAAGCATGGTGTACCTAAGCCAACTCACAATAATGCTATATCATGGCAAGATAAACATAAAAAAACAGTTAGGACATGGCCAACATGAACCTAAATTAGATGCTCACACATGAGGCTTAAAAGGCCATTATTGAAGACAACAAGGAGAGGGGGTGGCCCTCTCCTTCTTAGGACCTTAAGGCACCATCCTCACCACTGAAATCCCTCAAGATTTTAGTGGTGAGGAGGCCCAAACAAGGTGGTCTCGGAGCTCAACCAAAATAGCACAAAAATAGGGCCAAACAAGGCCTAAGAGGGGTCAAACACCCCCAAACTGTGACGCCCCACTCCTGGGTCGTTAAATACACTAAAATAGCCTAAAAAAAAATACAAGTTTTGCTCCCAAAAATAATAATTACAAAATCGTCTCCAAATGGTACAATATCCTCCAAATATTCTAATTACCTCCGCAATAAATAATATTACAACTATCTCCAAATTAAATAACTACAGTGGTGGGTCCCAAATGTCTATATTAATAAATCTTTTTAATCTCAATTTTGAGCTCCGCTAAAATCTGCTCCGCACTTGAAAAATAAATTAATTCGGGAAGTATACAATACGACAGGAATACAAGGCTCGAATACAGAATAAATTAACAGGAACCCAACAATTTAAGACACTAAATCAACAATACGATAATCAAGCAATTTATCAAATTGCACAACAATGCAACCATAATTTATCCAGACCAAATACCCAGTCCTACTCAGTACATGACCAGTGAATAAATTCATTTATTCACCCACCTCACCCAAGCTCCACGCTTATCCGGGCATATTGGTGTAAACAATTAATAAGATTCACTCGATCCATGTACGGAGTATTTCCATGTCATTCAGTCAGACAAATCACCATTTTAACGCAGAAATATTTGTAGAGAATTTTACCAAATGATCAGAATATCAATGATTCGACAACAAATGATTTTACCACCATAATCAAATAGATTACAAATTGAGGATAATTTAAAATAAGAGAACTCTTTGCAAAGAGATTTAAATAGAGCATATTGTATACAACCCGAATTTACCTCAAAATAATTGATTTCGTCACCATAAATCTGAAATTGCTCCATAAATCTCCAAAAATAACTCTGATTAAACTTCTAAGGCATAAAATATGCATAATTTAATAAAATCTACAACTCTCAATTATCATCAATTTGATCGGCCTACTCCACGTTATAAACTTTAACTCTTTGCTTTGCTTACACTAACTTCACTATTTATAGACCCCCAATTCTTGCATGTCACTCATGGTTGCAATGCTATTGACACGTCCTTTCCCACGTGGCCCTCAAATGGGTGATTAATCAAGGCTATGAGGTGATTCACCAAAGCTATAGATGTTTCATTTTTCTTTTTCTTTACTTTATTATTTTCTTTTCCCAATGGTTGGTTTGGTGGTGGGGAACTGTGGGTAAACCCACGGTTTTGAGTGTTTGTTTCACATTTTTTTTTTCTTTTTCATGGGGAATTGTAGAGAAAAATTAATTTATTATTATATCAGAATAAATAACAATAGGATAGATATAAAAGGGACGAGATAAATACAAATAAATAATTTAAAATTAAATTCTTATCTAAAAATCGCACCACTAAATTATCATAATAAACCATCAATACCACTCACTAAATATTAATATCTCAAAAATACGGGGTGTCACACAAACGACAAAGCAACCTTAAACAACTATGTTAAGCACTCAAAATCAAGACTTTTATTAGTTATATACAAAGTCTAAAAACAGTTGCAAGATCGGTTAAAAAGCTATGCAAAAATGGGGAATAAAGGGTGAAATTCTTACCCTTGATGACCCTCTTCACAAACAATGCTCCAGCTGGTCCTTCAAGCTTGAATCTACTCAAGAACACCAAGAACAGCTCTCTGGTCCCTCAGAAACCAAGAGAAGGTGTAACTCTATGTGTTTGTGTGCAATAGTAAGACTAAAACACCTTAAGGCAAAAAAGAGAGAGATATAGAGATAGAATAGCTACAACTATGAACTAACCCTAACTCAGAGCTCCCTCTGTATTTTTTGTGTAACCCTAATGGAGGGAGAAGAGGCTCCTCTTATAGACAATCCCTCTTGCAAAGCTTCTCAAGTAAGCTAGTCAAGAAGAAGATTCCTCCATACACGTGTATGGAGGGGAGCAAAGGTGTATGCCAGCTAGCACAGCTGGCATAAAAATATCTGCAAAAGCAGATGCACAGTGGTCGGCCGGCCAAAAATGCAATTTGACCAAAATAAATGGCCGGTCGACCACAAAGAGTGCCGGTCGGCCAAACATTTGGCCGGTGGCAACAAAACAATGGCCGGTGGCCTCAAGCCATGGCCGGTGATGTGTGGGAATGGTTAACAAGCCATTCCCTGCCCCTCAAAGGCAAAACACAAGTGTTTAGTGCAAAACCAAACACAAAACAGTCGAGCCGAGAGATCCTGAGGCAAGGCGCGTCGCCAAGACCTCCGGGAACTCAAGACAAACATAAACACGGATGATCACCGAGTGTTCAAGCGGTGACGTCCAAGTCTTGAGGACGGTCAAAAATAGGGTGTTTACAGTGTGCATCATCCAAAAATCAAATTCTATCTACAAATACGTAACAAATCCTCAATTGATAGATGGGTGTATGCATCTACAAATAAAGAACTATTTCTCAATTTATACTAAGTCAATTGTTACTGCTTATGTGCAAAATTTTATTCTCTTTGTTTATGTTTATTTGCTCACTTAGTTTTTGAATTTTTTTTATATTTATTTTGAATTTGTAATTTGCTGATATGTTGCATTTTTTTTTTTTTTTGGTGATTTTCCTACAACTATTTTGAGGCTGGAAGAAATAGGACTCCTCTTTATTGGGATGCCGAGCGGGTGGGCTTCTTTTGAGATGAGCTCCTCTTGTGTTTTCAGAGCAATAACCTCAGGGTATGCATCTTTAGTTTTACTGCCGTAACATTAACGAAAAAAAGGAGAATATATAAATATAAAATTGAAAGCAGAGGTATTATCAATTACAGTCAAAATACACCAGCCCCTCCACAACCTCTGCTGCCACCCCCAAGCCCTTAAAAAAGGGGTTTTTCCTTTTTCAATGTAGAAAATATGAATGAGTTGGTCATTGTTTGTGGCAAATTTTGATTAGTTATTTACCTGATTGTATATTTGGGTGTATTCAACCACCATAGGATGCAATATTTTCCTTTTCTCAAACTGATATCTATTAGAAGTAATTCCCACTTTATTCACTGATGATACTTTGTTATCTTATCTGCAGTTACAGAAGATGATGCAACATTGACAAAGCACATAGGCCAAAGCTTTTTGTTTTCTACATAGAGGCACACTTTGTAGAAGATGGTTGCTTGTTATGTTGCCTATCATTAACTAAGAATTGCCTAACAATAGAGGACAAAACTACAACAAATAAAAGGTTCCTCTCTGCAATTTGGTTTAAGTTGTGTTTTTAGGCTTATAAAATTGAGTTAATTTTTTAGCCAATTAGTAATTTTTCCTAGTTTGGGTTTAGGCAATTTCTTATAGTAGTTGTTAGACTTAGTAAGTTGTCAAGTTTCGAGTTTGTATTGTTGACTTATAATTGTCTAATTTTATATAATTTCTTTTATTTATGATTAATTTCTTAGTGATTTTGAAAAAAACAGTTGAAACTTTTTATCATATGAGTTTCGAACTACGTATTGTTGAATTATAATTGTCCAATTTGATATAATTTTGCTTATTTGTAATGAATTTTTTAATGATTTTGAAAAAAAATAGTTAAGATTTTTTATCATAACTTGCATATGGTACATATGACACCTCATTTAAGAGCAATGAAGAACAAAAAAAAAAAATATATATATATATATATAGTAGTCTGAAAATTAATTAAAAAAGACTGGCTTAAAAGATAAGTTCAAATATAGGTTCGTTCAACCACCACATTATAGTGTAGACATCAAATAGCCATTGTATTAACAAGCTCTAGAAACCTAAACAGTCATGTAAACATGCCAACTCAGAATTTAGATTTACATGAAAATTTGTGTGCAACTTTATGGTATTCCATAACAAGATAAGTAAAGCTTCTCAGGTATGAAACTCTCAAATGTTGTTTCTCATTTGTTCGATGTAAAACTAATCTGAGCTTCCCTGCTGCTGGAAGTAAAACTAATCTAAGCTTCGTCTGAATTGGACTTCAGTTGGTTGTATAGTTTTGTTTCCAAAAATCATTGAATTTGCAAATCTTATTTAGCTAAATTAATAACCAATCTGATGATGGCATGTTATAGTTATTTATAAGCAACAAGTGCAGATTTATATGAGAATGTGACTAACTACACTGGGTGGTGTCCAAGCCCCTTGCGCATGACCCAACCCTTAAACTTTCATCAGTAATAACTACATATTCAACTTGAGAAGAAATATATGACAACTGCAAATATGACGACGAAACTTTGTTGCACCAAATAAAAAATATTGTATATCGAGAAAGATAAGGATATTTTTACTTACATGCTATATAATTATTATGATGTATTTAACTTCTCAAAAAAATAAATAAATATAGATATATATATAATGTTGCTCCTCCAATGTATAATATTAGTTGTCCTATGTTACTAGGCATTCTTCATGTTCAATAGAGTTTTAACATTAGCATAACTTTTACTACAAATCTTTCCTAACTATTTCATCCACATTAATAATAAATTTTTTATTTTTATTTTGTAGAGCATTTTGTATATATTATTAAAAAAAATTAAATCAACTCGACAATTATAATTTATTCAATTGATCAAATTTATCATATAAAAACGAAAGATCTATTTCTGAATTGATTTAAATTTTTTAAAAATTATATACATTTCGCCCACAATAGCACGACCCCTCACGCGGAGTGCATGGGGTTCAACTAGTATATACAAAAAGAAGGTAAGAGTGGTGTAACATATGGTGTAAGACTGGGGTTTCTTGGTGCAAGTCTGTGACTTCTTTGGTTTGCAAAGCAGATTTGGGCTGGCTATGTAGCCTTTAGCTTAGCCACACACACGACAGTAGAAACAAACAAATTCCAAAGCTCCTCGTAGAAATTTCCCAAAATGGTGGTCTACTGTTGGCCTATTTCCCAAAGCTCCTCCCTACCAAATTTTAGGTTACCCAAGTGGAATTCAGATTAGCCACGCTGACAATGAAGAAGAAAACAAATGTTACCCCTTCGAACAGCAGGGGATTTTGTTTCTCACAAGATATATATATACATATCTTGTGGATGGAGTTGTTGTTATCTTGTTCTTCCCATCATTGTCGGTGCTATTGCTGCCGTGACACTGTCAAAATTGGGCATCCAAAGCTTTGCTCCTGCCGTTGCAAATCCTTGTAATTACATCTGTAATTTGATGCCTACTATTTACAAGTGTGTTGCACAATATTTACCCACATTGTTTTCACCCCTGCCCACATGTTAAATAGATGCGCACTATGTGTTCGTCAATATGTCTCAATAAACAAAGACTTTGTCAGGCTAAATTTAAAATCCAAATCCAAGCAATAGAAATGTATGATATATTACTTGAAAATATAAAACAAATAAATAAAGAAAATGAAAATCGAAAAACCCTAAGTCATTGAAGCTTCCAAGACCAAAAAACAAAAACAAATTTTGTGTCGTAGAGCAACAATAATAAAGCTAAGGAATCTATCTAGGTATTTGGCAAGGAAATAATTCAGTAGGAAAAGTTCCTCCTCTTGTGCTATGAGTGTTCCTTCTGGTATTTTACTGATGCTTGGTCTGATAACAACTATGAGGACAAGAAGATTGAGAACAAATTATTAGAAGACACAAAGTAAATAGTTATATAATACTTTTACTACTACATAATCATACACCATGAGAATTGTCATAAAAGGTTTAAAGAAATAGAGGGGGGAAAATTCAACCACCTATTCATACATACTAGAAAATCCTAATTAAAGAATAGCTTAACAATTCTTTATTTCATGCTAAATCATGTAAATCATAAACAGACAGAAATCAAACATAACAAGATGCATGAATTTCCATGTATCATTTTAGTTATGGACATTAAATTAAAAACAAATACATAAGAAGAAGAAAAAAGAAAGAAGTCGTTATCACTTGAGTGAAGCCCAAAATACAATTCAAGTGTGAAATTTGAATCCTTCATCAACTCCTAACATGGGTAGTTAATTATTGGACTACATACATACTCCATAAATTTTTGGGAAAAAAAAAAGAAGATAAAATCTGATATTCCAATCGCCTATTTAGATTCAAAAGAGTGGTCCAAGATCCTTGAGCGATCCTTGAGCATTCAATGATGAAACTTTGTACACTCATCCATCACAATTGATTCATTGAAATCTCAGAAATCCAATATACTCTATCAGAGTCTTGAATTTGGGTGAAAGAAAAAAGCAACAACAAGACATAAATTAAAGAGGATGATTCAGGTGCTTTCAGGGTTATATGAAGACTTAAAAAAGAGCTTTTGGATTAAGGCAAAGCTACGAAGTGTTTAGACACAGAAAATGATGTTTTCTCGAGTGAAAAGTCTGACACCCAACAAAGAAAGAAATTCTAAAATCAAAGATTCTGATAGAAACTAAAATCATGATTTGGAAAGGGAAAAAACAAGGCAGCTAAAGGCATGGTCTTGATAAAACCAAACATGTTTGTGAATTCAGAAATCGAGCTTTATATGAAGACAATAACGCAAAAGCCTCTTTAATTCGAGCAGAACATCAACAAAAGCTTTGAAATCATCGTAACAATAACGAAGAACAAAGCAAAAACAAATTTTATATATATAAAAAAAAGGACAAATCACAAGCCATTACAAAAATAAAATAGAAAAGAAATTCTCTGGATGTACTCTGTAACATGAGGGAATTGAAATTGAAACAGAGCAATGAATTTAGAAAATCTTCTTTCATTGTTGTTGTTCGATCTTCGCACTTTTTAGGCCTATGAATCTCGAAAATTTTCTAAAACTGAATAAGATTGAATACAAAAAATCTGTATGTTTGAGATTTGGAGACTCGAAGAGTACTCAATAACGTAAGATCTAAATACTTTTTCACTAGAAAATCAAAAATCAGTCTTCCAAGCAATCAAATTTGATTCCCCTATTTATGTCAGTTCAATTCACCTTAAAACTACCAGCATAGGAATAAAATTATTTGAAACCCAACTGATCAAGAAGATGCAATTAAAAACCCTATACAAATTTATGAAGATATTAAAAGAAATAAGATAATTAGTTATTTATAAAGAAAACAAACAAAACAACCCAAAACCAAATCTGATTACAAGTAACAAGTTCCAAGAGCAAATTAACAAATTGTACAACATACATGTCAACCACAATTGTTTAAATCATGAAACTGTGTAATTGCTGAATGGGTATTGTGGATTAAATCTTAGAATCAAATTAAGGATGATAAAATAAATCTGCTCCCTGTCTTCAATGGGGTATAAGTTTTCTTTGGATAAATGGATTAGATTTGTTTTGATTCTAATAGCAACTTATGGAACTACATTAAGTTTTCATTCGTGAGAATGATCTTCATTTGGCTTGAAAAGTAGTATTACTAAATCTATCAATAATATTTGTAGATTCTCTTGACAGCAAATGAAGCTAGCACACACATACAACATTCATGTCAACCATATATAACCGCATTTTACTTCTCAAATTCATAAACCAAACACAATTTTAAAAATATTTATATTGAAACTGTAGCATGACTCCACGCACGGAGCGCATGGGGTCGCTAACTAGTTTTATTAAAGACATACATGTTCATATCTCATTCAATATTTAAATATTATTATTTTTTGATAATTAATTATATTTTACCTCTTATATTTTTAATAAAATTAGTAATCCATATATATAAGGAAAATGAACTTTTTAGTGAGAAGCCTTCTAGGAGTTCCAAACCTTCATTCGAATTTACTTTATTTTCTTAATTTTAAATAATTACTTTTTGTGGGTGTTGATTTTTGACCACACAACCAAGAGGGGGAACTCAGCTGGAGAGCATTGGCAGAATATATTAAGCCCGAAAAACCTATCACAGAAAGATAGGAATCCGGCGGTGGTTCGTTCACCCAGGGACATTCCGACGCTCAAGTCAATAATCAAATATCTCTCAAAGATAACAAATTGTGCTTAGCTCATAAGAAAGAACTTACTGTTCCCAGCCTATCACACATACCTCATACCCACGGGGATGCCTTGCTTTTATAGCCAGCACTGACCTGATCCTTGTAGAAGCCTCACTTTAGTGGATTCAGGCTCAATGCTCATCTTGGACTCTCAGCTAGATAGGGATAAACTCCCTAAGAGCTTTATCTTTATCCAAACTGAGATCCTCCCTTATTCTAGGACTCTTGTCCCTTATCTGCTTATCTCATATTCCGGTATCTCCGCAGATAACCTCGGCCTAGCTGAGATCACCTTGGCATCAGGACCAGGCCACGTGGCACCTCGGTTGACACTTCGATGTCACTTTGGCCACGTGCTGTCATTCACAAAATATGTCCCCACAACTGCCCCCTAGGTTCTATTACCTCGGCAACCTGAGGTGATGGAACCTACGTCGCTTATTCATATATTATGTTGACTAAAAACTTCGTTCTTTCCTTCGACCGAGATCATGACACATCGGTTTCAAGTACCCAGGACTCAACTATCCATCTTTATCAATGACCAAGAACCAAGTTCTTTGAGTTCCTTAAGAGAGATCGTTCCTTGAGCTGAGGTTTTTGCTTTATTAAATCAAGAACTCCAAGAGTTTTATCTGCGCATGAGCTGTCACGCTCGGTTTACTCAATCGTTTCCTCCACGCGTCCGTTTCTCATTGGTTTGCACCTGAAACGCGATATCAGGTCGTGTCGCTTCTGCGCACGTTGCCTAATAAGCACGTCGTCCAAGGCGTTTAATTATGTTTTGCCGCCTCTTCGCATTTTAACAAAACCCTCTCTCTCTCTCTCTCTCTCTCTTTGCCTCTTCACTTTTGCAAAATTCATTTCTTTCTTTGCACACCAATTTTCTCAAGACTCCCAAACCACCATTGCCGCTTCTTCGAGCTTTTTGCAACTGTTCCATCCACCACCTCCGGCGGACCATCCATCGTTCTGTCCTACTCGTAATCACGGTCTGACTCCGACGAACTTCTTTCCAGCCTTATTCAGTAAGTTCACAACTTCTTTCTCTTTAGTTTCAGTCTTTCATGTTTGATTTGTTTCTACTTTGTCATCTATGCACATTGTGTGTTACTATTCTGCATCTATTTTTGTTGTACTCTATTTCTATCTCCATGCTTTGATCATTACTTCTTGTTTCTTTGAATTTCTATTGTGCTTTGAGTTACATTACTAAAATGTCAATTGTGTTCCTGTACAATGCTCTACACATACTCACTTAGTACTCTGTGATTTTCCTCATTCTTGAGTCCTTGTTGCTTTTTTGATTCTAAATCATGCTCTTTTTTCTATTTGTCTTGTTGTATTTCCAGATTTTTGCTTTCAATTCTTGTTTCTATAGTTTTTAGGTTTGGGATTTGCCTTAGAACCTTGTTCTTTAGGAAAATCGAAACGAATTCCCCTTAGATCTTCAAAAACCCTAACACCAGCGCCTGTTTAGGTTTTAGTCGAGGTCTTTAAACCTATATCAATCATTCTATTGCCCAACCCCTTCTTGCCAAGATAATGGGTACGTTTAGGTGGAGGGTAGACACCCTAGAAAAACTAGAGCATTTTAGGCGGGAGTTCTCTATCCCAGCCAACGTCCATTTGAGGTTAGCTAGGGAGGAGGACTTTATCATGCCTGATGGAGACTCCATGCCCTTCCCTATTGTTGCATTCATTGAATGCGGACTTTGGTTTTCCTTAGATACTCTCTTCCAAGAAATCCTTCACTATTACAAACTCAACCCCATGCAGCTTGCCATAAACTTCTATAGTGTTATCAATGGCATAATTGAACTAGCAAACCGAGAAAAGGCTAGGATCACATTAGCCGATATCCAATTATGTTATACCATGTGTAGCCTTAAGTCTGAAAAAGGCTACATGTACTACCTTAAGCCCAGATCCACCGCCTTTAAACTAATAGCCGACCTCCCAGACTCCAACAAGGGTGCTAGAGATGATTACTTCATCGTCTCGGGCAACTAGGAGTTTGCTCCTGATGACAATCTTCATCTCTATCCTCTACGCTGAGCAGTTTTTAAAGAGGGTGATGGTAAGACTTAGTTATCCAACTGTAATTCCATTTTGGTTAAGGCTTGCCAACTCATTCATCTCTACTAATGTTTGCTCTTTGTTTTTTGCAGTTCTTTCTCAGCCAGCCAAGGGATTTCGGTAATCATACGTCCGTAGTCGAGATCTAAAAAAGCTCTTGGATCTCCCTGTGCAAAGGCGTAAGGCCCATTTATTGTTGAATTACATACCCACATACAAGTCGGCTTTGCCCGACATCCCTTGGAGGAGTCAAACTCCACTGTCTGCCTCAACCCCTCCAGTCACTTCTTCACCAAGAGCTGATCAGGCTTTCTCTTCAGATCCCGTTGAGTTGCCATCAACCTCTGCCCCCCAACTTATCCCAATATCCCAGCGCCGACGCCATCATCGTGCCCCAGCAAACGTACCAGTAGGCAGAACTTGTAACCGTAAACATCAAGACTCTGAGGCGTCGGCTTACGATCTAGCAAACCCACCAATTGCACTTCCAGCAATTCACTTTGGTACCAAAGTTACTGTTACTGCAACCGCCGATGACATGGGCCGCAGTAAGCCTATTGTGGAAGACCTCTTGGCCGACCTTCCAGGAATTGTTACCGTTCAGTTTTCACCATCTCAATCCCAACCCAAACCAAAGCCAAAAAGGGTGAAGAGGGCTAAGGCAAAAGCCTCTGTCACCCAAGCTAATATTGATGATACACTGCCAATCTCAAAATTGGCCGAGGTTAAGAAGAGTGCCTCCAACGCCGAAAAGAGGCTTGCTGAGGATAAGCCAACTGATACCTCACGATCAAAGAAGCCGAGGTCCCATGCAGCCGCAAGCTCAAGTGCTTTTAAACCCGATGAACCCTGGGCTTCTGCCATCACGATTGGGGACCAACCAATCAAGGCCGGCGACAGTGCTATTGACAATATCGAGGTCGGCGTTGCTCTTTCCACCGCCATTCTTCTACCATCTGATCTAAATCGTATAGCCGAGATCACCAGGTATGAAAACTTTGCTTTAATGATTGTAGAAGGGTTCAAGGTTAGACAGGTGATTAGAGAGGCAAAACTATAATGATAGTCCAATAGTGGTGGAAGTGGCTGAAGAATGAGTAGCAACAACTATTTAGGAGTTGGAGAGTGTGTAGTTAGGTGAGGGTGAAGCAAATGGCTCAAAAATAAGATAATGACAGTACCAAAATGGGCAGCATCTCCCCTAAATCCCCAAAATTCCTCTTGTTGAATCTTGGGAAATGGGTCCTATTTATAGGCTTTTCATTGCCACCAAGAGGACACCAAGGGGCCAAATAGAAAGAAGACATGTGTCCTAGAGGATCACATGGAATATTTTGCTTTGAGCCACCAGGCTGAAAGTGCCCCGTATCCCTCTGCATGTACTATGTACTATCTATTTTCCTCTGTAACTACCTTTTTTGAGCCTCAGCAAGTGTAGTTGCGACGGGAGTGTTTGCCTCTACACTTGCCTTCTCAGCCTGAACCTCAACAAGTGCACTTGCAGCGGTGAACCTTGTTGCTACACTTGCCTTCTCAGTTCCATTTGGCCAGTACATGCATTCTCAGGACTCCATTAGTCTGCTATTGACTATGTTCATGTTTACCTCAGCGAAGCCTCCACCCTTAGCCACCTAACCACAAACTCCCCAGCTTCCTAAGGCAAAGGCCACAGCCAAGCCTGCTATCAGCCATGCTGTGCCTTAGTACCAAGCCCAAGGGGGCTTCCTTAGTCTTGCCTGTGCGACTAAGGCAGGTCCATGACTTGGGTAAATGGAAAGAGAGTCCCTTATGTTCGGGCTACCCTCCTCCCATCTTCGCGGGGTTACCGCGGTAAACTGGTATTTCTGGGCCTGCTATCAGCTCCAACCAGTAAGTCTTGGGGCCTGCTATCACGCCAAGTTAATAGACTGTGGTGCCTGTTATTAGCCTTAAGCTAGTAATGTCTTGGGGCCTGCTATCGGCGCCAAGCATTAGCCTCTACTTGCAAAGGGAAGCCTCTCTCAAAGGCTGCTATCATCTTGGTAGGATATTTCCTCTGCAACTTAGTTGCTGCGGTAGTCATTTCCTGTGGCAAGTTCAGATGGCATGACCGAATATATTAGAGATGGTGGCACCCACAGAATGCCTCCTCAACTTGGGCGCTACAAGTATTGCCTCTGCAACTTAGTTGCTTCGGTCTTCTTTTTCCCTCGGCAACTCCAAATGATCGTGACACCGACATTACTTAGAATGGCGGCACTGGGACAAAGTGCCTCTGCAACTTGACCTCCGTAACTTTGTTGTTGCAAGTGTTGCCTCTGCAACTTAGTTGTGTCGGCTTTTCTCTTTCCCTCATCAACTTCAGATGGCAGCGGAACCGAAGATATTAGGAATGGCAGTGCTGAGGCAAAGTTCCTCAGCAACTTTACTGCTGCACATGTTCCCTCTGCAACTTCACCGCTGCAGGTGTTGCCTCTATAACTTGACTTGGGCATTTTTCGTCGCGTAGTCCATCTAGAGCCCTAGTGGGTCAGACCTGCCTCGGCCCATTTGTTGGCCCACTTCCCTTGAGCTTTGGCCCATGCTCCTTTTTTATTCCTGGTTGCCTCTTTGGGGCGATCTCAGTGCTTAGGTCCATACTAGTTTGGGGTTTAATTTCTGACCCTCTACATTTTGCCTCCTGCGCGCGTAGGGGACATAGTCCTGTTTCTTGCGCGTGCATGACATCAGCAAGCAACCCAAGGGTTGAGTCAGTTGGGTCAAAAGTTACGTCGGCTCTGAAAAGGTGCCTCTTTGACTGCCAAGTCATAATGGCCTAGGGAAGCGTATTAGCGCCCTTTGTTGATTTTTCTTTATAAATAACGCCCTTGGGTCCATTGGTCCCCCACTTTTTCCCAACACACATTTCTGTCTCCTTTGTCTTCTTCTCTTCATTGTCCTCACTTTCCAAAGCCTTTTCACCATTCTTTATTCTCCCTCATGGCCAGCATGAGATTTCTTTCCGACAAGGTTGCCCAATCCCCAACTGAGTGGAGGAGGGCCCCATACTTTGGAGGACTGACTGACCCCTTCTGGAAGGCAGTTGACTCCTTCATTCCTGATGCCCTTCATCTAGAGGAGCCCCTAATTCCTTTTAGGGAGGCCAATTTAGATGACGCAGACATGGTGAACCCAGTCTCTGTGCTGCGGTTTCGCGTGGAGTGCAGCGACTTTCCACACTCTTACATCTACTATCGCACTCATTCGGGCCCTCCAGCAGATTGGTCCCTTTAGGTCGATGACATTATTGCTGATGGTGGCTTTGAGCAGCGCTTATGAGATGTCTGTCTTTTCAACGTCATTTTGATTTCAAGGGAGTTATCAGTGCGCAAGGTGCAGACCAACACTGATATGGTCGTCTCCTGTCATGACCCAAACTTGCCCCTATAGGTTTAGCGTCGTAACCGGCCAATAATCCTTGGATTACCAAAGGCTTCTTGACATAATAGCATATAGTTAGGGGCTGCAGAAGCAAATATACAAAACATACGAAGTCCATCGAGCTGTGAAGACATACATGGAACTGAAAACCTTAAACTTTATATACATACAAGTGACGTCATAGGTACAGTATTTACATGTCACTAACAAGTACATACAAAAGACGACTTGTTCATAAAACAAAAAAGACAGTCTTATACATCCATATTGACACAGCCACAAAACATGACTTGATTTGGAACCTCCTCGTGAGGCGTAGAGGGTGGCTGACCAACACAAAATACCCCAGGCATCATCTTAAGCCTGATCATGAGCCTGCTCACCTACATACATAATAAATAACTAGTGAGCGGAGGCCCAGTGAATAATAACAAAGTAAAGAGGTAAATGAATGATGTCCCATAACTGTGGCTGAAACTGAAATTCACATACGTATTCTCATTCTGAGCATATATAGAATTAAAAGTTCATGCTTAGTCTTACATAGTACATCCATCAGCGCTGACAGATCACACACATAATGTCTTAAATCATACTTGTCAGTTCTATATAAGATCCTCCGGCCAGGTAAGAATAACTTGTCAGTCCCATAAAGGAACCTCCGGACTGGGAACTTGTAAACTTGTCAGTTCCACTTAGGAACCTCCAGCCGAGTATAGATAGCTTGTTAGTCCCATAAGGAACCTCCGGTACCGGGAACTTGCATATACTTGAATCTTGGCATTACTTAAATCATAACATAATGTCATAAGTACTTGTTAGACTTGGACAATCATTCATAGCATAAAACATGACATTTCATAGAACAGTTCTTAATTCGTGTGCAAAAAATAATTTACTTGAACTTAGCTTTACTAAGTTATTACTCACAGATAACTAGTAGCTCCAAATTGGCAGCAAAGTAGGCAATTCACCTATCCTGAGGCGCATGACCTACATAACATGGCAGATTCATACATTGAATACACATGCTCGGGTATTTCATTTGTTCTTAGTGTGTTTCTAGCCTTTAACCTTATTATGGAGTCTTAATCATGGCCTAGGATGGAATGAGGATGTAAAAATGCACTTGACAACATTTTTCAAAACTTGCTAAAAATAGGGTCAACGCTCGAGCGTGGCTTTCCTCGCTCGAGCGGACATGCAAAAGTGAGGGTTCGCTCGAGTGTGACTTCCTTCGTTCGAGCGGACTGTAAACTTTGAAAAAGTATTGGTTACTTGCTTTTCACGCTCGACGGAACTCGATCTCTGCTCGAGTGTGACTTCTGTCGCTTGAGTGTGCTACAAAACACATGAACTTCTAGGTACATGCATTTCACACTCGAGCGTGCCTCAGGTCGCTTGAGCGAAAGTGCACGCACTCAGAGTGCTCGCTCGAGCGTGAATTCAAATTCTGGAATTTCCAAATTTGATCTCCAAGCTTCAAACTCAAACTAAACACTTCAAAACTCAATATTTTGGGCCAAAATTATGGAAAACATTTAGAAACTCACAAAACATCATGACTTGAAGATCATTTCATGAAATCATGGCCCAAAAAGATGGCAATTGGTCACAAATCCAACTTAAACTTCATGAATGCTCTAAAACATGACATGCATGCATTTCCTTGAACTCAATCACCCCCAAAACATGATCAATTTAGACAAATTGGTAGAAAACATGATGAGTTCTCAAAATGTGATTGAAATGAACACATGCATGAAAGAATTCTTTGAAACCATGCTCAATTTATGAAGAAATGAACATGCATGCATGGTATGGCTTAATCTTCTTCAATTCTACCTCAAATCCTACATGAATTCATTTAATTTATTTGAAGTCTTGTAAAATCTAGCTTAATTACACAACTAAGAGTTTGATTCCTTACCTAGAGATTTGAATTCACAAGTGTTGAAGTTAAAGTTCTCCAATTCTCCTTAATTCACCAACAATCCTAGCAATCCCCTTTTCTTTAGCCTTTGATCCCAATTTCTCTCATCCTCTCTCTCTCACACGTTTGGAGCTTAAAGATGAGGAAAATAAGGGTGCAAAACATGACTAGTGGGGTCAAATAGCCTTATATAGGCTTAATCAAGAGTTGATTAATTAATTGACATTAATTATTCTAATTTAATCGTTCTGAGTCAAATTTTAATTAAACTTACCATAAAATCCTATAAATCCTAATTAACATATAAATCAAGTCAATTTCTGAATTGGATGCCGATAAGGCCTTCAATTCGCAAATCGAAACTAAAACATGAACAGATCTTTCTACGTCAAACAAATATAAACACAAAATGATGCAATGCACATATAATTAATTAAGGATTTCTTCTTAATTACTCATTGGCATACTTAAACATGAATTAGCGTTAATCATGGGTCGGGGTTGTTACATCTCCCGTTGGAGCCGCGACACTCACACTTTTGCCTTGGCATGGGGGAGATAACCCCAACCCTGGAAGATGTTATTGTCCTTCTATGCCTCAGCACCCATGGAGATCACCCATTTGATCCAGCGTCTCTGACCCCTGCAGAGCAAGTTGCCGTCACTGCTCTTCAAAGCGCCTTTCGGGAGGCGTAAGTTTGGTTCCTGGTATGATCTTAGAACCGGGGAACTGCTCCAGGAGAAGCCTAAAAGGGATAAAACCACCTACCTTTCTTGGTTAAAGCATTTCTTCAAGGACCTGCAACCAGTTATAGGCGACATCACTGAGGAGAGCCACGACTCTGTAGTTGGGTCGGGCTACCGCGACGACTTATACTTGGCTGTCTTTGTCAGCTATTTCATCTCCTTCTTTATTCTACCTAGTAACCCTGCCGAAAGCATTAATCCCTTAGTGTTTTCTTTGGCTATCAAGCTTTGTAGCGCCTAGGGCTGGGCAACAAACCCACCCGCCCGCACAAACCGCCCGACCCTACCCTACCCGCAGCGCTTTGGGCGGTTTCGATGTAGGTAGGCGGGCGGGTGCGAGTCAAGAAATTCGCAAAAGATCGGGTTCGGGTCGAACCCGACCCGCCCGCAACCCGCATCTATCTTCTTCTTCTTTTTTTTAAAGAAAAAATAACTAGTTATTATTATTTTTTTTTGCATTGTGGATGGATGGAGATAACTAGTTATTATTTTTATTTTTACATTTTGGATGAAAGTAAAATTTATTATATGGGCACTTATATACATTATCATGATCTAATGATATTTAAATTAGTGTTACTAGTTTGACTTTTATTTGTATATATAAAAAAAAAATCATTATATTCCATTAGTCTAGTAGACACAGTTAAATATGATATTTTGAATTGTCATTCTATTATCACATTATTGCATATTAAAAACTAAACAGTGAAGATTAATCCACTATTAAAATTAGTGTTACTAGTTTGACTTTTAAGGGTTTGTTTTTGCATATTTAAATTAGTGTTACTAGTTTGACTTTTAAGGGTTTGTTTTTGCAAGCTAAGGAGGAAGATTAATCCACTATCCTCAAGCATGGTTCCATATCATCTTAACTAACATGTGGACTATTTATTATGATCATGAATTGTATATCTTGTAATTTAATTTATAACTCTTCTAAAAAAAAAAAAAGTGTTTAGAAAGTAACAAAAAATGTCAAATTTGCTTAAGTTAAATTAAAAAAAAAAACTAAACCGCAAACCGAACCGCACCCGCCCGCACAAACCGCGAACCGCATCGCGGGCGGTTGCGGGTCCATTTTTTCCCAACCGCATAAGTGCGGGTCGGGTCGGTTTTGACCCGCACCCGGCCAAAACCGACCCGCGAGCAGCCCTAGTAGCGCCAGTCAAATTCCTCTGGCTCACTTCTTCCTGGGTAACTTATATTTCCGTCTTGACCTCATCCATTTAGACATGGAGCGATCCATGGGCCCTATAATGTGTGGAGCTTTGTACATACTCAGTTCCTGACTGTCTTTTTCTATAAAGATTTCCTGCCATGGGCCCTATCCCTAAGGAACACGAGCCCTTCTTCACCAACGAAGTCTTTGATGTGGAGGGCTGCCTTGTTTTAGATGCAGAGGGTCAGCCTGTCACAAGGCAAGTGCGTCAATCCCTCCCTCGAATCTCTCGGTGGTCTGGTCTTAGCACCAACAGAACCTTTGCAGACTATGTTGACCGTATAGAGGAGTGCGTGTTCCGCCCTTTCACTCAGCCTCTTCCAGGCATTTTTGTTATCCCCTTTTATTTTTTAGAGGCCCGTCACGTTGATTTTTCTCTCGACAGTGTCCAGACTAATTCCCTCCTTATTGTTGCCATGATTCGCCTCAGATTTCTACCTATGTGGAATGAAGAAGGCATGTCCAGCGTCGTCTATCGGCCGGACAGGGTCCTTAGACAGTTCGAAATGGATTAGGGCATCCTATATACTCCTCCGCCTTAGACTGATTTCCACGAGAGTTTTCAATGATTTGTCCGTGATTATACCACTCTACTTGTGGAGGGCTTAGGCTTCATGGAGTTTCCCTCACTTGGGAGAGAGGGCGCCTTTACTCCTGATAATAGGCTATTCTAGCACCGCAATCTCAATTCTTTCTTCAATTTTTGCAACAGTGCTCCGATTGTCCCTGCAACGGAACCTATCCTGTAGCCTAACTTATCCCTTCGTTTGCCTTCTAGCCGAGGGAAGCAATCCAGTATATTTTGCCGTTTTAAGCTTCTATCCTTGCCCGTTGTGGAGGAGCCTCATCCGTCTGGGGCAATGTCTGTTTGACCCTTGCAGATTGCTCCCCCTGAAGTGGGCGCAATAGTACGCATGACTTGTTCCAAGCTGAGGGCAGTCCAAGTAGTAGCGGCATCAATTCTTGAGGCACATGTCTCGCCTAGTAGGAAGAGACTCTGAAGGGTATCCATACTTAGAAAAAATATTTTATATTACATCTTTGGACTTCTTATATTTACTTTAATAACCGCATGATCTTCTTCTTCTTTTTTAGGGCCCATCGACCATACTACCCTCTGGTCTAGGAGGTTCTTCTGTTGCCATTGGCATTTCTTCAGACTCAGACGACGACGACAATCTTCCCATTGCTACTAGGGTCACAAGATTTAGGACCCGCATAACAGTTCTTCCAGATATCGAAGAGGAACCAAGTGTGAGAGTCGAACCGACTACTGAGGCCGAGCCAGTTGCCGAGGCTGAGTCAGTTGTCGAGGCTGTAGGCAATGTACAAGTACCCCCTGCTATGGAAGTTGCAGCGGGTGGTATAGCTGCTGAAGGTTTAGAGCCTTGACATCCTTCTGACTCTATGCACTCCTGCCGTTCCTCTGTTGGCGGTGATGATTTCGTACCTAAGACCCCTAGGGAATATCGCGGCATGAGAGAGCCGCTGGAAGTTACACCACCACCCCTCAGAGTTGCATCTGGCGGTTCCTCCCAGTCTACCGAGTCTCCGTTAATTCAGCAGACTCCACTTCCAAACGTTCAAGTGGCTGAGGGAGTGTAGGTGTAGCGGCTGCTACCACTGTTCCTGTTGTGGCCCCTCTGAATTTGGACCAACTTGTAGAGGTAGCTATCACCCTAGCCGCGCACGCTGTTATTGCTGTCGCTGGGACCTTTGACCCAGTTGCTTCGGCAACCTCTGAATAGCTGGCAGACTTATACCCCACTCACTTCCTAGAAGTGCCAGCTGACTTTGGGGTGTCTTGAGATTTTTATACTGGGATGGATACCACTGTTGTTCCAGATCTGAATGTTGGAGATTATCAGATGGACGACCTCTTTTCGGAGCGATACGACGGTGCAGGCAGTTTTGGCCTTTCTCGTGAGGCCAGTTCACCCGGTCGCCAGCCATCATCTACTCACTCTAATGCTGCTGGGCAATCATCTTCAAGAGAAGTGCGCCGCCCTCAGACCTTTGGTCGCTCTATCAGTCTCCCTCTAGTGATTGAAGCTGGAGGTGGTGTGAGAGAGTCCCCCCAGTCCTCAGAGAAAGTTTCCTTCTTAAGTTACTGGGTCTCTTCCGAAGCTGCTTCCACTCTTGCTCGTATCCAAGCATTGTATCCGGACACCTTTACTGCCTTTAATGTTCCTGGATCTATAGTACAGACGGCGCTGCTGGAGTCACTTGCTGGCTTTATTTGTGACCTTGCTACCAAGCAGATCCTGATGACTCATAGTAAGTTTATGGAAAGTGTCGAGGCCAATCTGAGCGGCTTCGAGAGGAATGGTTTGAACCTATCATGAATGAGGGACAGGCTTCAGGCGGTTGATGGTTTCCTTGAGCACACCGACAATGTGGCGATAATTGCGTCCTTGGAGGAGACTATCAAGGAGTGTGAGGGTGCCCTGGAGCAACACCAGCAGAACTTGGCTTGGTTCAAAGAGAAGGACTTTGCATTGGTTGCCCAGTTGCCTCGAGATGTGACTCTAATGGACTCTGTTTTGAAGGGTTTGATTTGATTTGATGTAACTCTGTGAATTTGTTATGATTTCTTCCATTTTCTCTTCTTTATTTTTTGTTGCTTCATCACGCTTTGTGCGCCTTTTCTTTTCTTCTTCTCTGTCATAACTTGTTTTCAAACATTTTAATCATGTTTTGGAAGTTTGACTTTAATGGAAAGCATGGACGTTTGGTAGTACTTTTGGGTTTCATTTCATCACTTTCTTTACATTGCTTTTACATAGCTTCTAAAGATAAGCAAAACTCTTGCAGTGAACAACACTTCATCATGACTAAGCTTTTACAAGTGTAAAATTTCACCAAGTATGGAAAACTTTCCTCAAACTAAGTGAATATGAGAGCAAAAGGTTTATTAAGTGTATGACACTTTCTTTACACTTTGCTTTGGAAACATTAACAAAGAAACTTACAACTCTTTTTCCTGAACAAAAGAAACTAAGGAAAATATTCTTTGACATACTTGGCGTTAACATGACCAGTTCTGAATTCGTCATCTACTCTTGTCAACTTGTAGTACCCGCTACTACTTGCCTCAGTAACTTTGTAAGGACCTTCCCATCTGGGTGAGAATTTGGGAATTGGCTGCCCTCGTATGATTGTGTCCACTGTTTTCCATACTAGGTCCCCTTCGCTGAACTTTCTGTGTTGAACAGATTGATTGTAGGCATGGGCTATGGATTGATGATACTTTTCCATTGCTCGCGAGACCCAATCTCTTCTTTCTTCAGCTAGACCATGTGCCCCCTGCTTCATCCATCAGTTTACTCAGTATTCGGATGAGGGTTTTGTTGGTCGCCTCGGCTTGTCCGTTCCCTTTGGGATAGTATGGACTAGACTTGTGGTGCTTAATCTGGTAGGCATCTAGCAGTTTTCCAACATGGCGATTTACAAAAGGAGTTCCATTGTCAGACAACATTACTTTTGGTAACCTACAGATTATGTTCTCTCTGATCCTGTCCCATCTGCCTTCCTCATCGGTACAACCTCTACCCACTTGGTGCTAACTTCAGTTGCTGCAAGTACCCATCTGTACCCTTTGGATTGCTGCGCTATAGGACCTGCCAGGTCAAATGCCCAAGTATGAAATGGATAAGGAGTCTTGATGTTGTGCAGTTCAACTGTCGGTGCATGTATCAAGTTCCCAAACTTTTGGCAGGATTGACATCTCCTCACAAAGTTTTTAACATCTTCTTCCATTGTCGGCCAGTAGTAGCCGAGGTGAATCAGATGTCCGTATAATCGCTGCCCTCCTTGATGCTCTATGTTGTGGGCTTCCCTCAGCATCTCATTTGCCTCATCTTTTGACAAACATACCAAAGGTTCCCCTTCGAAGCTTCTTAGGTACAGCTTGCCTTGGTCAAGGAAGAAACGAAGGGTTCGCCTCTTAACTCTGATTGCATTGGCTTTGTTCTCAAGCAATGTGCCATTTCCAAGGTAGTTGATATATGGCTGCCTCCATTCTTCACTGCTTAAGAAACAGGCTTCCTCTTCCTTAGGATGGGACTGACACTTTGCACATTACCTCTGCAACTCAGTACTTTTTTTTTCCATCTCTGCTAGTAATATCCTTGCCTCTATATCCGTCGGTATAAATTGATATCTCGATCTCCACAGGACTTAGCATGGATCTACTTAAGTCTGTAAGTTGCTCTTGCCTACCGACGCATCTTGCCCGCAAGTTGTTGGGACCGCAAAAATACAACTCTCCTCTGAGGAGGAGAAATGATGCAAGTTCTGCTAGTCTGATCGTTCTTTGGTCTGTTTTTAATTGCTGGATTATATCTATTTTCCACCCCTTAGCATCTTGTTTTGTATGTTCTTCGACTAGCACTATTGGTGTTGTTCTTTTCTTGATGACGATGGCTATACTATCATCTGGTATTTTCACATTGCCCCCATGTAGCCAAGGCATCAGGGAAACAGTTATGTGTTCGAGGGGTATGCTGGATTTGGACATCATCAAACTGAGTGAGCAACCTTTGAACTACAGTGCAGTAGGGGGCCAACAGAGGCTCCTTCAAGGAAAAAGCACCCATTATTTGCTTGACAACTAACTTGGAGTCGCCCCAGATTTTTAACTTGTGGAGGCCCTTCTTTTGGGCAGCTATCAGACCCGGTATCAACGTCTCATATTCAGCCTCGTTGTTTGAACACTCAAAGTCAAGCTTATATGATAGATGAAACTTCTCTCCTTCTTGACTAGTTAGTGTTACGCCAGCTCCATCTTTTCCAGCTCCGGAATCTCCATCAAACTTTAAGTCCCAATAAGTCTCAATTGCAGCTGCTGAGACATGGACCTCACCTGGTAGAGGTACCTCTGTAGGTTCATGTTCACTAGATGGGAACTAGGCTAGTAAGTCTGCAAGTGTTTGGCTCTCAATAGCCTTGGGAGTAACATAAGTGATATCATATTCTTCTAGAGCCAAAAGCCATCTTGCCATTCTCCCAGTCAGAGTAGGCTTGCTCAGCAAGTGGCGAACTGGATCACTCCGGGTCACAACCTGGATCGAGTGTGCCAAAAAGTAGTGGTGCAACTTCTGCAAACAATGCCTCTCAATTGGGGTATATCGCGACTCGGCACCATTGACTTTGCGACTGATGTAATAGAATTGTTTCTCAATGCCATCTATGTCTTGGACAAGTAGGGCTCCAATAGACCAAGGAGTAGAGGTTAGGTATAGTAGCAAAGGCTTTTCAAGCTGTGGGGCAATCATTGTAAGTGGAGAGGTAAGTGCTTTCTTCACCATATCAAACGCCTGTTGGTGTTCTTGCAACCATTCAAACTTGTGATTCCCTTTCAGTAGTGTCCCAAAGGAAAAGGTTATCTCAGCAAAGGCTGGAATGAACCTCTTGAGGTATGACACTTTGCCTAGGAATTTTTTCAAGGCCTTTTGAGAATGTGGCGGTGGTATTTCCATGATTGACTTGATCTTATCCCCATCTACTTCGATCCCCTGTTGGTGTACAAGAAAGCCAAGGAACTTGCTGGCGGTAACTCCGAAGGAACACTTAAGAGGGTTCATCTTTAGGCAGAATTTGCGACAACGCTGAAAAACTTTTTCCAAGTCGCAGAGGTGTCGGTTTTCCTCAACAGACTTGACCACTAGATCATCTACATATACTTCAACTTCATGATGCAACATGTCATGAACATTGCAGTCATAGCCCGTTAGTAGGTTGTCCCTGCATTTTTCAAACCAAAGGGCATCACCGTGTAGAAAAAATTTCCCAAGGGCGTTCTGAAAGTCGTCTTTTCTACGTATTCTGGTGCCATTTTGATCTGATTATAACCATTGAACCCATCCATGAAGGAGAACATCTTATAGCCTGCAGTAGAATCGACAAGTGTGTCAACATGGGGCAACGAAAACTCATCTTTTGGGCAGGCCTTATTCAGGTCGCAAAAGTCTATGCAGACTCTGATTTGACCGTTCTTCTTCTGCATAGGCACAATATTCGCTAGCCAAGTTGGGTACTGTATAGGCTCAATGAACTTGGCCCTATGTAACTTTTTTACCTCTGCCTTAATCTTTGCTTCAAGATCAAGGTAATACTTTTGAGCATGCTGCTTGATTGGCTTAGAGTTGGGGAAAGTGTCCAGATAATGAGTGACAAAGGATGTGTCAAGACCACACATCTCATCATATGTCCAAGCAAAGACATCACTGTATTACTCTAGTAGTGTTATCAATTCTGCCTCTGCTGCTGTGCCCAGGCAAGTCATTGAGGTTAACCTCAGCAAGGACCTCCTACTGGGGTTTGGGCCTATCTTGCATGCATTCAGGGGTGGTCTCAGGTGTCTCCACCAACCCTTCTTGGGACTCCTCATTGTCATATTTATTCGTCTCGGGGCCATCCTCCCAAGGTATGAAGTCTGGCCCCCAAGACCGTCATAGGTAATAAACTGTCTTGCTGCCTACGCGTACCTTAACAATCTTGGGTGGAGGACTTGTGGATTTGCTGCTCCTTTTATGTCCACTCCTTTCTGGAGCAGCCTCTGCATCTCGAATGTCTTCCCACTTCGGCAATTTTACCCTTGCAATTTTACCAGTCCTTGGAGTTTCATCCATTGACAACTCAGTAAAGAAAACTACATCCGAATAGTGTGCCTCTTCCACTCCGAATGGCTTTTCAAATGCATTTATAATCATTGTGCGCTTTCCGAACTTCGCTTTCACGCATTGGTGATAACTAGACGGGATAGCCTTATATCGGTGCATCCAAGCTCTGCCAAGTATCATATGGTAATTTGTGTCTGCTTCAATCACATGGAACTTAGTGGCGGAGTGGATCTCTCCAACTGCTAAGTCCACGAGCACATGGCCCCTAGTAACCTTTTTCTCACCACCAAAACCCGTTACAATGATCGGTTGGCGAATTAACCTGGACTCTGGGATACCAGCCTTTGCAAAGGTGTCAATAGTGATGATGTTTATGGATGCCCCACAATCGAGGAAAGCACGCTTGAACTCTACATCATTGATGTAAGCCATGACAAAAAGAGGACAATTATGAGGAAATGGGTATGCTTTGTCTGCTTCTGAAAAAGTAATGGCCCCATAATCTTTCTGGATGCACCGAGGCACATACTCCTTAGCCTCAGCAACTTCAGCATGGTGCACTTCAAAAATATTGATGAGGGCCTTTGTTACTTCCATCCTGGCGGCTTGGCTCAGCCCCAGCTGGTCAGAGAAGGTGCGAAACTTAACAGAGTTTTGCAAGGCTTGAGCATGAGTATCCTCTGCGAGTTTTGCCTCTGCAGGCACTGTCTTAGGGAGCTGGAAGTTGGCAATTTCTTCTAACTCATCATAGTAGGACGTCATGTGCACTTGATTGCGCATAGGCCCAAGATAGCCAATCATGTGTACATTCTTCCCTTTCTCCTTATGATTAGAATAGGAATCCTTCCTTACATCACGATTACCGGCATCTTTGAACATCAACTCATTTGCGTCAACTTTCTTCTTGAAGATACTTTTCAACGTCCAACAGTCCCTAGTAGGGTGTCTGGTGGTTCTGTGATAGACACAATAATCTGGGCTTCTTTGTTCTTCTTGGTTGGAGTAACATCAACTGGAGGTAAAATAAGTTCACCATCAGTGACCCATTCTTTAACCAAGGCCTTAACATTCTCAAGGATGTAAGGATATGGATTTCTGTCCTAATAAATCTTCCTCTTTCGAGAGGACGAGGCCTCCGCTTGCGAGCGACTCCCTCCTGTAGAGGTTACTGCAGCAACTCTGCTACTACGGGAGTAGCAGTGGCTGTCACGAGATCTGTGTAAGGGACCAGTGGTACTGAGGTTTCTAGTTGCCTCAATCAAGGTTAAAAAGGTAGGCAGATTATGGTTCACCAAGAAAATTTTGTAGTCGCATGTGGCACTCTTCACACATATGTTGACTAAGTGAGTCTCATCCATTGGCTCATGACAGTCAATAGCCTTGTCTTGGAACAGTTTAACATAGTCCAATATATCTTCACCTTCTTTTTGGACATCTCGCCCAAGTGTGAGGGTTGTAACTTTCTCTTGGACATTGAAAAACTTCGTATGGAACTTGTTCACCGCCTCTTCCCAACTCTTGATCGAGTTGGGAGCCAAGTTCACATAACAACTGTAAGCCCTTTCAGTAAGTGATTTGGAGAACTCCTGAAGGTGTAGAGAGTGGTCATTGCCATGGACGCCAAGAGTTTCAATGAACCTCACCACATGTTCTCTGGCATTGCTTTGTTTTCCATCAAACTTAATAAACTTGGGCACTGTATACACAATTGGGTATGGCATGGTCAATATCTTCTAAGAGTATGAGGGCTTCACATCTGGGTCTGGGAGAGATGGCAGTTGTTTCTTGCTGCGCTCTTGCTCGAGCATAACTTGTACATCGGCTAGAGTAACAAAGTGAGTGGGCTGGAATGGTCCAGTCTGCTCCTGGGTAGCTGAACTAGCAGTTGTACTATTCGCCAGAGGTACCACCAGAGGCACCTGGATCGGAGCTCGAACCTCAGGGAACAAGTTAGGCACTAAGTTTGGGACTGCTACAAGCGGAGGAGCTTACACTGGGGCTGGTCTAGAAGCCATGGCCATAATAGCCTCAGTAAGAGTTTGTAAAGCTGCCAGGATCTCCTTCTGCGTATCCTGGAGTGACTGAACTGCCTTAATCACGACATTGTGGTCATGGTCCTCCGCATGTGTTGCTCCCCCATTGGAAAAGCCTTGCTGCCGTAGGGGTTGCTAAACTTCACCTTCTACTATCTTTTCCAGCGAAGTATGTAAGCCACTGCGGGTATGAACCATTAACAAAGCAACCTCTCCAGCAGAGTCGCTAGAAATGTAGAGGGGTTCAAGGTTAGAGAGGTGATTAGAGAGGCAAAACTATGTTGATGGTCCAATAGTGGTGGAAGTGGCTGAAGAATGAGTAGCAGCAACTATCTGGGAGTTAGAGAGTGTGTAACTGGGTGAGGGTGAAGCAAATGGCTCAAGAAGAAGACAATGACAGTATCAAAATGGGTAGCATCTCCCCCAAATCTCCAAAATTCCCTTTGTCGAACCTTGGAAAATGTGTCTTATTTATAGGCTTTTCCTTGGCACTAAGAGGACACCAAGTGGCCAAATAGAGAGAAGACATGTGTCCTAAAGGATCACATGGAATATTTTGCCTTGAGCCACCAGGTTGAAGGTGCCATGTGTCCCTCTGCATATACTATGTACTATCTGTTTGCCTCCGCAACTACCTTTTTTGAGCCTCAGCAAGTGTAATTTCAACGGAAGTGTTTGTCTCTGCACTTGCCTTCTCAGCCTGAACCTCAGCAAGTGCACTTGCAGCGGTGAACCTTGCTGCTACACTTGCCTTCTTAGTCCATTTGGCCAGTACATGCATTCTCAAGACTCCATTAGTCTGCTATCGACTATGTTCGTGCTCACCTCAGCGAAGCCTCCACCCTTAGCCACCTAACCACAAACTCCCCAACTTTCCAGGGCGAAGGCCACAGCCAAGCTTGCTATCAGCCATGATATGCCTTAGTACCAAGCCCAAGGGGGCTTCCTTAGTCCTGCATGTGCGATTAAGGCAGGTCCATGACCTGGTAAATGGAAAGGGAGTCCTTTATGTTCGGGCTGCCCTGCTCCCATCTTCGCGAGGTTGCCGCGGTAAACTGGTATTTCTGGGCCTGCTATCAACTCCAACCAGTAAGTCTTGGGGCCTACTATTAGTGCCAAGTTAATAGACTGTGGTGCCTGCTATTAGCCTTAGGCTAGTAATGTCTTGGGGCTTGCTATCGGCGCCAAGCATTAGCCTTTACTTGCAGAGGGAAGCCTCTCTCAAATGCTGCTATCACCTTGGTAGGATATTCCCTCTGTAACTTAGTTGCTGCGGTAGTAGTTGTTGCGGTACTCATTTCCCGTGGCAAGTTCAGACGGCATGACCGAAGATATTAGAGATGATGGCGCCGACAGAACGCCTCTGCAACTTGGGCGCTGCAAGTATTGCCTCTGCAACTTAGTTGCTTTGGTCTTCTCTTTCCCTCGGCAACTCCAGATGATCGTGACATTGACATTACTTCGAATGGCGGCGGCGCCGAAGATACTTAGAATTGTAGTGCTGAGACAAAGTGCCTTTGTAACTTAGTTGTGTCGACTTTTCTCTTTTCCTCAGCAACTTCAGATGGCAGCGGAATTGAAAATTTTAGGAATGGTGGCACTGAGGCAAAGTGCCTCAGCAATTTTACCGCTGCACATGTTCCCTCTGCAACTTTACGGCTGCAGGTGTTGCCTCTACAACTTGACTTGGGCATTTTTCTTTGCGGAGTCTATCTGGAGCCCTGGTGGGTCGGACCTGCCTCGGCCCACTTGTTGGCCTACTTCCCTTAGGCTTTGGCCTATGCTCCGTTTTTATCCATGGCCACCTCTTTGGGGCGATCTCAGTGCTTAGGTCCATACTTAGTTTGGGGTTTAATTTCTGACCCTCTACAATGATGCAGCACTCTGTTCTGGTAAGTCTTCAACTCTTGTCTTTTCTGGCTTTTTACTTCAAGTTCTCATACTGTGAAATTTTACTAACTTGTTCATTCCTTTTCTTCTAGGCGATCCAGCGTGCTCATTCCTCTACAATGAAAGTCGAGGACTTGAAAAAAGAATTGGTCCACAAGACAAAAGAGGCTGTTGGCTTCCTCACTTCCTTAAATAACGCCAAGGCAAAAATGAAGATGCTTCTAGATCAGGCCAAGGCTGCCAAATAAGCTCGAGATCAAGTCGAGGAAAAGGCGAAGGCTGCTGAAGCAGTGGCCGATGTTCTTAGGACCGAGGCCAAAAAGTCCGAAGTAAAAATTGCCAAAGTCGAGGCGGAGCTGCTAGAGGCCATGGCAACCAAGGCGGTCAAAATCAAAGCAGCTGACGAAAAGGCCTACGCTGAAGGCCAAGCTGATGTGCGTGACGCCTATAAAGAACAAGTAAACCAAGCCTGCAACTGAAGTTTTTATCTCGGCTAGATGGCTGCTCTAAACAACCTGTTCATCCCAATGGATTCCGATCTCCGCGATATCGACTAACTCCAAGTGCCCTTCCCTCTGCCTCCCAAAGGATCGAGCGGCAAGGCCGGGGAAAAGGAGGCCGATTCCAACAACGCCGAAGAAGAAGAGGATATTGCTAAGGGGGCCAAGTCCCCAACATTAAATGATGAAGTCCTGGACTTGACTCATGATGAGGAGGAGGACTTGGTTTCCAAGGGTGCCTCTCCCAAACAAACAACTTCTGAGGCCGAGGTCCATGGAGCTGAGAAGAGCTTGGACCAGACTTTGTTGGAAATCGATGCCGAGATAACGGCGGAGAAGGAAGCCATATTGCCAATCGAGGTCGACACAACGCCAACAGCCGAGGTTGAGCAATCTGAGACCAGTGCCCATGTTTCCAACACTTAGGATTTTCTTTTCTTTTCTTTTACTCTGAACTTTTTCCTTTTTAGTTGTAACTTCTCTTTTGTAGCTTGGACAAGTAATTTCTTATGCCAGGCCGAAGTGCCTCTTTGTATCTAAACAAGTTTCTTCGCTAAATGTATGCATTTCTTCTAAGTGTTGAATGTATGCCTTCTTCCCTTCTATGCATGTTTCTATACTTAGAATATTTTTTGCACTTATTCAAAGTACACCTTAATTATGTAATCACTTCGAGGTACAATACCTTGGATATACCTTTATTGTTTGTCTCGGCCAACATTTGGAATACCTCGGCTAACACTTAAAAATATTTCAAAATATTTTTACAAGTGCTATTTCTTTAAACTTATTCAGTCAAGTATTGCTCCTTTATTTCCGCTTGCTATCTTCTATCAAGACCTCACTCTTTCAAGTTTTCCAAGCTTGGCAACCTGGTTGGTCATCTCGGGTAATATGTACCTCTGATATTTCTTTCCTAATCACCTCAGCAAACTCCAACTTGTAAATTTTTCTGAAATTTCAACAAGTGTTAAGCCCATGTTAACTTGTAAATTTTCTCTAAAAATTTCAACAAGTCCCAAGCTCTCAAGCTTATTTATCATTCCTGCTTCTGCCCCCTAATGTGAGCCTAAGTTCCACTTAAGTTCACATTATATGTTTATGATCTTTTGCCGAAGTCAGATTCAAACAAAGACTAGCTGAGATCCAACCTTGGTTTCTCTGTGAATCGACTTTAGTTCCACTTTGCCGACATGGCAATCTTAGGTTAATTCAACTTTGTTCAACTCTATTATATGCAAGTATAATTCAACTCTGTCATATAATAAGTCTAAGTTATTCGTTATGCTTCATTCAGAAACATCGCCAACTTAGTTCAACTCTATTATATGCACGTATAATTCAACTCTGCCATATAATAAGTCTAAGTTATTCATCATGTTTTATTTAGAAATATCGCCAACTTAGTTCAACTCTATTATATGCAAGTATAATTCAACTCTGCCATATAATAAGTCTAAGTTATTCGTCATGTTTCATTTAGAAACATCGCCAACTTAGTTCAACTCTATTATATGCAAGTATAATTCAATTCTGTCATATAATAAGTCTAAGTTATTCTTCATGTTTCATTTAGAAACATCATCATAGGACTAGTTAGTCCTATTGCACAAATTTAAAAATCTTAAACATCAAACTAGCATGTTATTATTACTTCGGCTAATAAAATTATGACATAAACTTCAAAAAATAAAAAACTAATGATAAAAAAACTTCAAGTTGCAAGTGTTCCAGGATCTTGGCAACTCTTTGTCGAGATGATTCTATAAGGCCCCTCCCAGTTTGGGCCAAGTTTTCCCTCCCTGGAATCCTTCTTGTTGTTGACGACCTTTTTTAGAACGAGGTCCCCAACCTTAAACTCTCTTGGGTTGACCTTCTTGTTATAAGTCCTAACAAGTTGTTGTTGGTATGCCCCTAGCCGAATTAATGCTCCTTCTCTTTTATCCTCCAGCAGGTCCAAATCTCAGGCGAAGAATGTCTCATTAGTCTCATTCTCTACTCCCTGGGTTCTGATCCCAGGGATGCCGACTTCCACTGGGATAACTGCTTCAGTGCCATAAGCCATGGCAAATAGAGACTCCCCAGTTGATCTTCTTGGCGTAGTCCGATATGCCCAGAGTACATTGGGCAACTCTTCCACCCATTTTGCCTTTGCTGCTTCTAGCCTCTTTTTGATCCCATCCAAGATAGTCTTATTGGATGCTTCTGCCTGACCATTGATCTGAGGGAAACTTGGAATAGAGTAATAGTTCTTGATTTTATACTTTGCACAAAAGCTTTTGATTAGCTTACTGTCAAACTGTGTACCATTGTCTGCTATTATTGCCATCAGGATCCCAAACTTGGTGATGATGTTCTTCCATATAAAGTTTTTCACATCAATATCTCAAATCTTCTCAAGGGGTTCAGCTTTTACCCACTTTGTGAAGTAATCAGCTACTACCAGCAAAAACTTCATTTGCCCAGTTGCTTGGGGTAGTTGTCCAACAAGATCCATGCCCCACTGGGCAAATGGCCAAGAGCTAGATACTGGGTTCAAATCTACTGCTAGTTGATGTATCAAGGGTGCAAACCTTTGACACTTATCGTACTCACTAACATAGGCTTTAGCATCCTTCTGCATGTAAAGCTATCAGTACCTCTAAGTAATGGCCCTATGAACAAGTGATCTGCCCCCAGCATGGCTTTCATATACTCCTTCAAGTATTTCATACAAGAAGTCTTTAACCTGGAAGGGATGCAAACATCTCAAAAGGGGACCAGTGAAGGATCTCCTGTAGAGATGGACATCTGCTGTTAGGCTGAACTTGGCCCACTTTAATCTGGTCTTATGTGCCTCTTTTCGGTCATCTGGCAGCTTGTCATCCCTAAGGAACATCACTATTGCATTTACCCAACTTGGACCCATCTCTACACACATTGCTTCATACTCTGTGATTAGTGGTTCGACACTTGGGCCTGACAAATAATCAACCATTATTGTCCTTGCCTCCCCTAATTTCATTGCACTAGTCAGGTTAGCCAAGGCATCGGCATGACTGTTATCATCTCAGCTAACCTGCTGTAGCCAACAATCCTGGAACAAGGCTAGCAGTCTAACAACTTCTTTGAAAAGGCTATCATTCTTTCATCTCGGGCTGCATACTCGCCTGTTGCCTGATTCACAATAAGTTGGGAATCACAGAAGACTACCACCTCATCGATTTCCATTGCTGCTGCTAATTTTAACCCTGCAATCAGTGTCTCATACTCTGCTTCATTGTTTGAGGCCTTGAACCCCAAATGAATAGACTGTTCTAACATTCGCCCATCTGGCGATACTAACACTACTCCTGCCCTCGCTCCTTGACGGTTTGAACTTTCATCAATAAACAGGCGGAAAGAGTCGCCGATACAAATGTCGCAGGGCTTCGGTTTCTCTTCTTTCTTCTGTTTTGCTTGAGTAGGGTTCTTGGGCCCCAATTGGGTTTCTTCTTGCTCCTATGGGCATTCCAAACCTTGGCTCACCGGAGTCCGACACGGAATGGCACCAGGGGTGAACTCGGCCACAAAGTCGACAAGAACCTGGCCCTTAATTGTTGTTCTGGGCCTAAACTCTAAGTCATATTGGCCCAACACTATTGCCCATCTGGCTACCCTGCCTGTCAGATCTCCTTGCTACAATAGGGACTTCAAAGGATGCTCAAACAGTACCACAATCTTGTGGGCTTGGAAGTAGTTATTCAGTTTTTTCGAAGCCATTACCAAGGCTAGTGTTAACTTTTTCAAGGGTAAGTATCTGGTCTTTGCACTTGCTAGGGTTTTACTCACATAGTATACTACCCTTTGTTTTCCTTTCTCTTCTCTGATTATCACTGCACTCACTGCGTGCTCTGAAACTACCAAGTATAGGAACAATTCTTCTCCAAGAATTGGATTTGATAGAACTAGAGCTGTTGTCAGGTACTTTTTTAAGTCGGCCAAGGCGACTTCGCACTCATCTGTCCACAAAAAATCTGTGGCCTTCTTTAACAAACTAAAAAATGGTTTACACTTATCAGAACTTCAGCTAATAAACCTGTTCAAGGCTGCGGCCCTTCCAGTCAATATCTGCACTTGTTTTGCGGATGTTACGCTTTTCAAGTCAAAGATGGCCTTGATTTGATCTGGACTTTCTTCAATGCTCCTTTTGGTGACCAAGTATCCCAGAAACTTTCCAGACTCAACTCCAAATGCGCATTTCGAAACATTGAGTCGGAGCCGATATATTCTCAGGATATCAAAAACTGCCTTCAAGTTGACTAGATAATTCCCAGGTTCTTTGGTCTTCACGACCATGTCATCAATGTACACTTCTACTGTCTTTCTAATCAAATGTCTAAACATTTTGGTCACTAACCTCTAGTAGGTTGCTCCTGTATTTTTCAACTCGAAAGGCATCACTCTATAGCAGTACAGCCCTTTTGGGGTAATAAATGCAGTTTTCTCCTTATCAGGGGGATATATTTCTATCTGGTGATATCCCTTGTAAGCATCCAGGAAGCTCATCCTTCCATGCCCTAAAGTGGCATCTACTAATTGGTCAATCTTGGGCAATGAAAAATTGTCCTCAGGGCAAGCTTTATTCAGGCTGGTGAAATCGACACAAACCCTCCGCTTGCCGTTCTTCTTTTTCACTACCACAGTGTTGGACAACCAAGTAGGGTAGTTCACCTCGCGAATGGCTTTGGCTACCAGCAGTTTGTCCACTTCCTCTTCAATTATTTCAACATGCATCAACGTCAGCCTCCTCGTTCGTTGGATGACTGGTTTAGCTGACCTGTCTACATTGAACATATGGCATGTGACCTCAGGGTCAATGCCTGGCATCTCGTATGGCGTCCAGGAAAATACCTCTATGTTGGCCAGTGAGAAAGCTTCCAACTCCCTTTCCTCATCATCGGCCAAGCTTGAGTCGAGAAGGAAGAAAAGTTCTTCATCCCCTTCTTGGACCAGAATTTTCTTCAAGGCTTCCTCACTCTTCTTGGCTGGTTCTTTGCCAGCATCATCTATAACTTCCATGTCTTCGTCTTCAATTTTTGTTGTTTCTATCTCTCGCACGCTGCAGGTGGATTTCATTGCTGCCATGAAGCAACTTTTTGCCTGCACCTAATCCCCTCTAACTTCTTCAATTTCATGCTTTGTTGGGAACCGCAACAGTTAGTGCAGCGTTGAGGGAACAACCCTCATTGCGTGCAACCATGGTCTTCCCAAGATAACATTATAAGGGGAGGGGGTGTCAATTACTGTAAACTCTGTGCTTACCTTTCTGGTGCCTGCCTGCACCTCCACATTTATTGCTCCCAGGGGCCATGTCGGCGTTCCATTGAACCTGACCATTGGGCTGTTGGACTGCTCCAAATCATCTCAATGAAGGCCACGTTCCTTGTAACATCAGACATACATGATGTCATAAGAGCTGCCTTGATCGATCAGAATGCGCCTTACCTGGCATTCCCCAATCTTGAGGGTTACTACCAGAGTATCGTTGTGTAGATGTTACACCATATCTAAGTGTGCCTCAGTAAAAGACACCATTGGCCCTTGGCACTTGTTTGTCCTAGGCCTTTTTAACTGGACCTGATACACATGCTGTAAGTGCCTCACCCTCTGAGTCTCTCCACTCACCTCGTTCTCATTGACCCTCAAGTGAATCACATTGATCACTCGAGGTCCATCTACTTGCTGTTGTGGTGGTGGTGGAGGTGGTGTTGCCGGTGCCTGGGGCAGTCTTGCTTGTTTTTCCCTTGTTCTAGCCTCATCTACCAGGTCTCTCAAATGACCCTGTCTGACCAAATCTTCTAAATGCGTCTTCAGGGCTTTATCCCTGAGTCAGGTGCCCATCCTCATTGTAGTAGGCTTAGTGCTTCCCAAGGCTTCTCCCCATAAATTCGCCAAGAACCTTCTCCGGCGCTCTATAATATGGCTGGTTCCTGATCCTTTCTAGAACTTTATAAAGCGGGATCGGAACACATTGGTGGCTGCCTGTGAAGCCCTCAACCTTGTTTTTTGCCTATTAAATCCAGTATTACCTCGGCTTCGCTTCGGCGAGCCGTTTCTCTTCTCCTGCTTTGGCGCCTTCATTTTCGGTGTATCCTCTTCTGCTCTGGCATATTTCTCGATCCTTGCCATGAGCTCCTCCATACTTTTTGGTAGAGTCTTTGCAAGCGACTTCCGAAGCGTGCAATCATCCTCCAAGCCGTTCTTAAAAGACACAACCGCCAGCTCCTGGTTGTATCCCGGTATTCGGTGGAACACCTCATAATACCTTTTGGCATAAGCTCTGAGGCTTTCACCCTCGCCAATTTTCAGAGCCATTAAGGAGTTTACTCTCAGTGGCTGCAACTTGTTTGTAACAAACCTGGCCACAAACATCTCGACTAGGCCTTCCCAACTCTTCACGATTCTTTTCAGCAACTTGTGAAACCAATCCAAAGCGATTTCCCTAAAGGATGAGGGGAATACCTTGCATAGCAACGGTTCGTTCTCGGTATACAAGGCCATTGAATTCAAATATAAGCTGACGTGAAAGTTCGGATCGGATTTACCATCATAAATCTGGAACCTCGGCATATAGAACCTTTTTGGGGCTTCAAACCTATCTGACTCCACTGAGAAAGATGTTCTCAGCTTCACGGGAGATGTAACCTCGGCATTCTACCGCTTCCTCTGGAGATAGTCCCTCAAATCCTCCTTAGTCCGACCAGGAGCTCGGCTGTGAACGGATTTCAACCTTTTTGGTGCGTTGCTCCCGGTGTCATTATGTGTCCTCTTAGACTTCTTTTCATTCATCGTGTTAAAACAAAGTTCCTTCCCTTGAACATGCCGATGTTCCTTGACATAAGTTCCCTTGGTACGAGGCGTCCTTTGAGACTCTCCTCTCATTGACTCTGCTTGCCCAGCATCCCATGAAGGCCAATGTGAGTGTTCCCTCACCTTGTCATGCTGAAGGACTGTTGGAATTGCTTTCTGCCCCCCTTTCTGGGCGTCGTTCTTGGCTGCTAGAATCAGCATATCCTTCAACGGGAACGGTAGTTGCATGACGTTATTCTGCATCATGAAGTTGACAATCGATTGTAAGTCTGCCAACTTGTTGGCCATTCCCTTCATCTCGTCATCTCTCCTTAGGCATCTGTCTTTCCATACCTGGACGTCGCTCTCGTTGTAATACTCATCTCGGCATGCTTTCTTCGGGGCGTTATCCCTATTGCTGATGTCCTTCTGCACAAGATTCGAATGCTGTGTTCCTTCATCACAATTGTCTTTCTCGATGTTAGGATCGGGATTCTTACCACTCCCACATGAGACGTCATCCGCGATCTATTCTTTCTACCCGTTGTTTGCCATCTATTATTCTTACGTTACGGCACCAAATTGTGGGTGTTGATTTTTTACCACACAGCCAAAAGGGGGAACTCAACTAGAGAGCACTGGCAAAATAGATTGAACCCGAACAACCTATCACAGATATATAGGAATCCGGCAGTGGTTCGTCCACCCGGGGGCACTTCGACGCTCAAGTCAATAATCGAATAGCTCTCAAAGATAGAAAATTGTGTTTAACTCACAAGAAAGAACTTATTGTCCCCAGCCTATCACACGTACCTCATACCCACGGGGGTGTGTTGCTTTTATAGCCAGCATTGACCTGATCCCTGTAGAAGCCTCACTTTAGTGGACTCAGGCTCAATGCTCATCCTGGACCCTCAACTAGATAGGGATAAACCCCGTAAGAGCTTTATCTTTATCCAAACTGAGATCCTCCCTTATTCTAGGACTCTTGTCCCTTATCTGCTCATGTTAGATTCTGGTATCTCTGCAAATAACCTCGGCCTAGCTGAGATCACCTTGGCATCAGGACCAGGCCACGTGACACCTCGGCTGACACTTCGGCATTACCTTGGCCACGTGCTGTCATTCACAAAATATGTCCCCACACTTTTGTTTGATAATCCCACGTCGAGAAAATAAGGAAAAAGTAAATTGTTTAATTTGGGAAAAAAAGGCCAACTTATATAATTTCAAAGCTTTTTTTAATAATTAATGTTATTATTATTATAGCAAAAAGGTTTCAAAATTTGGAGGCCGTCACCCACCTCTCCCAATTGGGTCCATCTTGCTTGCATGACTACAATTAATTATATTTTTAAAACAATATTTTGCTCTAAATGCAATGATGCAAGTTAATTCCACGATTATAACCACATGGATGACAATGTAACAAGGCACATGTCGGAGAGGAGAAGAGGTCAATTGATTGATTTTGATTTACTTTTAGTTTTTATTAGTAACATTCTGAACAAATTAAAATTCGATTTACTTTGAGCGAGACTATTATTTATAATCACGTAATTTTATTATATTTAATTTTTAAAAATAAATAATATATATAGTTTTATAAATAGATCATATATTTTTATTAAAGATAAATACATTGAATCACATGAACGTAACTTTAGAATGAATTTGATTTTTTTTTTTAAATATGCATGAGTTTATATGATAAATTCACCAACCTAAATTATGCCTCTCTAATTCTTGTTGACTAGCTTTCATTTACCTTTTATTTTACAATCACACATCGGAAAAAGAAACAAAAAATGAATTGTTTCACTTACATAAAGTTAATCTTATACCCCCATTTATATAAGCAAAAATAGTTTTTTAGTGAGAAACCCTATGATCAATATATCATACTTATTTTTTTGATTTTCTTAATTTTAAATAATTAAGAAAATCCTCATTGGTTAACTTTCAGTTAACTTTTATTTTACAATCCCACATAATTTTGATTTTAAAAATAATTTTGTATGAGATTTTGAAACTCTTATAATATTTAACTTTAAAATAATTACAATCTCACATCTCAGAAAAAAAAAAAAAAAAAAAAAAAAAAAAAAAAAAAAAAGTGAGTTGTTTCACTTATATAAAGTGTTACAATCTCACATCGGGAAAAGAACGAAAAAATGAGTTGTTTCACTTATATAAAATGAATCTTATAAATGGAGTTTTAAGGGAGAAACCTTTAAAAAGTCCAAACCCTCATTCTAAAATTATTGAATTTTCTTAATTTTAAATAATTAAGAAAATTCCTATTAGCTAGCTTCCATTTACTTTTTATTTTATAATCCCAAATCGTCGAAAAAAAAAAAGGAGAAAAAAGTGAATTGTTTCATTTTACATAAAATGAATTTTATGCTCCAATTTATATAAATTATTAAAATTTCTTAATTTTAAACAATTAAGAAAATCTCCATTGGTCAGTTTTCATTTAACTTTTATTTTGTAATCCCACATCGGGAAAAGAAGGAATTGTTTCACTCATATAAAGTGAATTTTATGCTCCCATAAATGAGCAAAAGAAAATTTTTAGTGAGAAACCCTATAATCAATACTATTTTTTTTTTTTTTGTTCGTATGTTTAAGAACACATGTACAATACTCCTATCACATCACTCGTGCTATGTGAAAGTGCAATGTGAAGGTGATTTTGTAAACATAGTTTCAATCTGCAATCCAATATCCATATCCATTTAACTTTTATTTTATAATCCCACATCGGAAAAAAGAAAGAAAAAGTTATTTGTTTCATTTATATAAAGTGAATCTTTTACTCCCATTTATATAAGCAAAATAAGAGTTTCAGTGAGAAATCCTATAATCAATACTAATTTTTTTTTATTTTCTTAATTTTAAACAATTAAGAAAATCTCTATTGGTTAACTTTCATTTAACTTTTATTTTACAATCCCACATAGACGTTTTGATTTTAAAAATAATTTTGTATGAGATTTTGAAACTCTCATAATATTTAACTTTAAAATAATTATAATCCCATATCGTGAAAAAAAATAAAAAGTGAGTTGTTTCACTTATATAAAGTGAATCTTATACTCTCATTTAATATTATAGTATTGTGTATGTTTCAGTTCAAGATAGTTTAAATTTTAAAATAAAATTTAAAGGTTTTAATTGATTAATTTTGTTGTAAATTGATTGATCTTTTGACTTAGCCGATTAGGCTGAATCATTTTCAGTTTGACTGATTTACTGGTTTAACCACGGTTTTAGTTGTTTTATCAAAATATATTGCTTAGATTTGTTTGATTTGAAATAAACTGAGATTGACCTTATTAAAAATTGAACGACTGAGATTGCTTGATTAGAAATAAACTTCCCATCCAAACAACTGTTAACTTTTATTTTATAATCCCACATCAGAAAAAGAAGGAAAAAATGAGTTATTTCACGATATAAACCTTATACTCTCATTTAATATTGTAATATTGTATATGTTTCAGTTCAAGACAGTTTAAATTTTAAAATTAAAATAAAATTTAAAAGTTTTAATTAATTAATCTTTGTATAAATTGGTTGGTTCTTTGACCTAGTTGATAGGGTGAACCGTTTTCGGTTTGACTGATTCGGCAGTTTAACTGCGATTTTAACGATTTTATCAAAATATATTGTTTAAATTTGTTTAATTCGAAATAAATTAAAGATTGACCAAATTAAAATTAAATGACTAAGATTGCTTGGTTCGAAATAAACTTCTTGCCCAAACAATTGTAAACTTTTAAACAATTAAGAAAATCCCCTTTGGTTAGCTTTCATTTAACTTTTATTTTATAATCTCATATCGAAAAAAGAAGAAAAAAATAAATTGTTTCACTTACGTAAAGTGAATCTTATACTCCCATTTATATAAGTAAAATGAGATTTTTAATGAAAATCCTTATGATCAATATCTCATATTAATTTTTTTTGATTTTCTTAATTTTAAACAATTAAGAAAATTTCAATTGGCTAGTTTCCATTTAACTTTTATTTTACATAATATAAAAAATTAAATATAATTATCATATAGTTATTAAATAATATATTATTTTATCTCATGCACAGCACATGTGATATGCTAGTATATTATATAAGGAGAGCTTGTGACAGTTTCAATATCTCATACTAATTTTCTTAATTTTAAATAATTAGGAAAATCTCTATTGGTTAGCTTTTATTTGATAATTCCACATCGGAAAAAGAAGAAAAAAAATGAGCTGTTTTACTCATATAAAGGGAATTTTATACTTCCATCTCATTTAATGAGGAACCTTGTAAGAGTTTGAATATCTCATACTGATTTTCTCGATTTTCTTAATTTTAAACAATTAAGAAAATCTCTATTGACTAGCTTTTATTTGATAATCCCACATCGACAAAAGAAGGGGAAAAAATGAGTTATTTTACTCATATAAAGTGACCCTCATACTCCCATCCCATTTAATATTGTAGTGTTGTGCATGTTTCAATTCAATATAGTTTAAATTTTAAAAGTTTTAATTAATTAATTATGACCTAACCGATTAGGCTAAATCATTTTTTATTTGATTGATTTGTTGTTTTAGCCGCGATTTTAGTGATTTTATCAAATTATATTGATTAGATTTGTTTAATTCGAAATAAACTAAAAATTGATCTGATTAAAGATTGAAAGACTGAGATCGCTTGATTAGAAATAAATTTTCCGTCTAAAGAATTGTAAACTTTTATTTTTATAATCCCATATAGGAAAAAGAAAAAAGGAAAAAAAAAAAGTGAGTTGCTCCACCTATATAAAGTGAATCTTAATAATGTAGCACTATGTATATTTCAATTCAAAACAGTTTAAATTTTAAAATTACAATAACATTTAAATGTTTTAATTAATTAATTTTTGTATAAGTTGGTTGGTCATTTGACCTAACCGATTAGGCTAAATCATTTTGGGTTTGACCAATTCGCCGGTTTAATCGTGATTTCTTATATTGATTTTATTAATTTTAAACAATTAAAAAAAATTCCATTAGCTAACTTCAATTTAACCATATAAAAATAAAATTCTAATTAGTTTTTAATTTATTTTATATTTGCACATCAGGAGAAGAAGAAAAAGTAAAGTTTGTTTCACTATCAATCTATTTATTATATAAAGAAAATGAGATTTTTAGGGAGAAACATTTTAGGAACTCCAAACCCTTATTCTAAAATTATTGAATTTTCTTAATTTTAAACAATTAAAAAAATTCTCGTTGGCTAGCTTCCATTTACTTTTTATTTTACAATCTTATATCGAAAAAATAAAGAAAAAAATGAATTGTTTCACTTACATAAAGTGAATTTTATACTCCCATTTATATAAGCAAAAGGAGATTTTTAGTGAAAAACCCTATAATCAATATCTCATACTCATTTTTCTTGATTTTCTTAATTTTAAACAACTAAGAAAATCCCTAGTAGCTAAGTTCCATTTAACTGTTATTTTACAATCCCACATAATTTTGATTTTAAAAATAATTTTGTATGAGATTTTGAAATTTTCATAATATTTAACTTTAAAATAATTATAATCCCACGTCCAGAAAAGAAAGAAACAGTGAGTTGTTTTACTTATATAATGTGTTACAATCTCACATCGGGGAAAAGAAAAAAAAAGTGAGTTGTTTCACTTATATAAAATGAATCTTATAAAGGGAAAAACCTTCTAGAAGCTCCAAACCCTCATTCTAAAATATTGAATTTTTTTAATTTTAAACAATTAAGAAAATTCTCATTGGCTAGCTTCCATTTACATTTTATTTTACAATCTCAAATTAGGAAAAAAAAAAAAAAAGTGAATTGTTTCATTTATATAAAGTGAATCTTATATTCCAATTTATATAATTTATTGAAATTTCTTAATGTTAAGAAAATCTCCATTGGTTAACTTTCATTTAACTTTTATTTTATAATCCCACATCGAAAAAAGAAAGAAAAAGTGAATTGTTTCATTTATATAAAGTGAATCTTATACTCCCATTTATATAAGTAAAAGAAGAGTTTTAATGAGAAGCCCTATAATCACTACTAATTTTTTTTTATTTTCTTAATTTTAAACAATTAAGAAAATCTCCATTGGTTAGCTTCCATTTAACTTTTATTTTACAATTTCACATAGACGTTTTGATTTTAAAAATAATTTTGTATGAGATTTTGAAACTCTCATAATATTTAACATTAAAATAATTACAATCCTACATCGTGAAAAAAAATAAAAGTGAGTTGTTTCACTTTATAAAGTAAATCTTATACTCTCATTTAATATTATAGTATTGTGCATATTTCAGTTTAAGATGGTTTAAATTTTAAAATAAAATTTAAAGATTTTAATTAATTAATTAGGTTGAATCGTCTTCCGTTTGGCTGATTTATTGGTTTAACCACGGTTTTAGTTATTTTATCAAAATATTGGTTAGATTTGTTTAATTTGAAATAAATTAAGATTGACCTTGACTGAGATTCCTTGATTAGAAATGAACTTCTCATCCAAACAACAGTTAACTTTTATTTTACAATCCTACATCAGGAAAACGAGGGAAAAATGAGTTATTTAATTATATAAACCTTATGCTCCCATTTAATATTGTAGTGTTGTGTATGTTTAAATTCAAGACAATTTAAATTTTAAAATTAAAATAAAATTTTAAAAATTTAATTAATTAATTTTTGTATAAGTTGGTTGCTCCTTTGACCTAGCAGATAGGGTGAATCATTTTCGGTTTGGCTGATTCCCTGGTTTAATTACGATTTTAGTGGTTTTATCAAAATATATTTGTTAAATTTGTTTGATTCGAAATAAAGTAAAGATTGACCTAATTAAATATTAAACGGTTAAGATTGCTTGATTCAAAATAAACTTTCTGCCTAAACAATTATTAAGTTTTAAACAAATAAGAAAATCACCACTGGCTAGCTTTCATTTAACTTTTATTTTATAATCCTACATCAAGAAAAAAAGGAAAAAGTGAATTGTTTCACTTATATAAACGAATCTTATACTCTCATTTATATAAGCAAAATGAGATTTTTAGCGAGAAGCCTTATGATTAATATCTCATATTAATGTTTTTGATTTTCTTAATTTTAAACAATTAAGAAAATCCCAATTGGTTAGCTTCCATTTAAATTTTATTTTACATAATATAAAAAAATTAAATATAATTATTATATTTTTATTAAATAATATATTATTTTATCTCGTGCATAGCACAGGTAATATACTAGTATTATTAGATAAGAAAAAGGGGATTTTTAGGTAGAAGATTTGTGAAAGCTCCAAAGTCTCATACTAATTTTTTTTAATTTTAGACAATTAAAAAAATCCCCATCGCTAGTTTTCATTTAACCATATAAAAATAAAACTATAATTAGTTTATGATTTATTTGATAATCTCACATCGAGAAAAAAAGAAAAAAGTGAATTGTTTCACTTTTATAAAGTGAATGTTATATTCCCAAATATTGTAGTATTGTACACGTTTCAATTCAATACAGTTTAAATTTTATAATAAAATTTAAAAGCTTTAATTAATTAATTTTTTTTTGTAAGTTGGTTAATCTTTTAACCTAACCAATTGGGTTGAATCATTTTTTATTTGACTGATTCGTTGGTTTATCCATGATTTTAGCGGTTTTAGAGCTTTAAAGTCTCATACTAATTGTCTTAATTTTTTTAAATTTTAAACAATTAAAAAAATCTCTATTGATTAGCTTTTATTTAACCATATAAAAATAAAACTCTAATTAGTTTATAATTTATTTGATAATCCCACATCGAGAAAGGAAGAAAAAAGTGAATTGTTTCATTTATATAAATGTGAATCTTATATTCCCATTTAATATTGTAGTGTTGTGCATATTTCAATTTAATATAGTTTAAATTTTGAAGTTTTAATTAATTAATTTTTGTATAAGTTGGTTGGTTTTTTGACATAACTAATTGAGCTGAATCGTTTTTTATTTGACTGATTTGTTGATTTAACCACGATTTTAGCGGTTTTATCAAAATATAATGGTTTAGATTTGTTTGATGGCGGTTTTATCAAAATATAATGGTTAGATTTGTTTGATTCGAAATAAACTAAAGATTGATCTGATTAAAAATTGAATGACCAAAATTGCTTGATTATAAATAAACTTTCCGCCCAAACAATTGTTAGCTTTTATTTTATAATCTCACATCGGAAAAAGATGGAAGAAGTGAATTGTTTCATTTATATAAAGTAAATTTTATATTCTCATTTAAAATTGTAGTGTTGTGCATATTTCAGTTTAAGACAGTTCAAATTTTAAAATTAAAATAACATTTAAAAGTTTTAATTAATTAATTTTTGTATAGGTTGATTGGTCTTTTGATCAAACCGATTTGGTTAAACCGTTTTCGGTTTGACTGATTCGGCGATATAATCGCGATTTCTCATACTGATTTTTTTAATTTTAAACAATTAAAAATATCTCCATTGACTAGCTTCCATTTAACCATATAAAAATAATACTTTAGTTAGTCTATGATTTATTTTACAATCCGATATCAGGAGAAGAAAAAAAAAGTAAATTGTTTCACTTATATAAGTGAATCTTATGCTCCTATTTAATATTGAGTTAATTACCTAAAAGTCATATTTACAAATGTTATAATAGCTCAGGTCTTATTTAAGATTTTTTGAACCATTAATGTCTCGTTTGGGAATAAGCTTTTTTAGTAACTTTTTGACTTTTTGGCTAAAATGTGATATAAAAAAAGCTAGTATGTTTGGGATGACTTTTTGGCTTTTTACGAAAAAGATGTACAAAAAGTAGAGAGAAAAGGGAATCTTTAACTTTTTGGTATGGATTGTTGGCTTTTTGGTTTTTTTAGCGACTTTTTGACTTTTTGGCTAAAAAAGCCACTTGCCAAACGAGGTTAGTAAAACTGAGAATATTTTCAATTTTTCCTAATTTTTAAAATTAAGAACATTATCAATTTTGCAAGTAATGTTCTAGATAATAGTTTCACCAACTGATGAAAAAAATAGAGCATGAGATTAACGTTTTTGCCTTTCTACTTATTAGTTTGATTCAATTATTTAATAAAACTGAGAATATTAACAGTTTTTTTTTTCCAATTTTAAAACTGAGAACATTCAGTTTTTTCAATTTTAATTCTTTTTCCGAGTTTTGTACATCATTGTTCCATCATCACCCTCTTTTGCAAACACAAAATTTTCAGTTTTGCATAAAAAAAATAATTCAATTTTTTTTTTCAATTTTTTAATTTTTTTTCACACACACACACACACACATATATATTTTAAGTTTTTCAATTTGAAAGTTGATGTTTTAAAATTTTGAAAATCAAAATAAATGTCAAATCTTCATGTTCATTTATAAATAATCATAAATGATGAACAATAATTGTTTTAAGGGCAGTTCTTACTATTAAAAATTTAGTGAGACTTAAAGGTCCAAAAAATCTTAATTAGGATTTAATAGAGTATAAGTTCATAAATTAAAACTTGTGTGTAAATGTCCATTTAATATTATAGTATTGTGCATAATTCTATTCAGGACAGTTTAAATTTTAAAATAAGAATTCTAATTAATCTATGGTTTATTTTATAATCCCACATTAAAAAAAGAAGGAAAAAATGAGTTGTTTCAACTATATAAAGTGAATCGTATACTCCATATCTATCTATATGTTATATAAGGAAAAGGGATTTTTAGTGAGGAGTTTTGTTAGAGTTTCAATATCTCATACTAATTTTCTTAATTTTAAACATTTTACTTTATATAAGTGAAACAATTCTCACATCGGAAGAAGAAGGATAACCATTAGCTAACTTTCATTTAACCATATAAAAATAAAATTCTAATTAGTTTATGATTTATTTTATAATCCCACATCGGGAGAAGAAGAAAAAAAGTGAGTTGTTTCACTTATATAAAATAAATTTTATACTCTCATTTAATATTATAGTATTGTGCATAGTTCATTTCAAGACAGTTTAAATTTTAAGATAAAATTATAATTAGTCTATGATATGATTTATTTTATAATCCCAAATTGGGAGAATAAATAAAAGAGTAATGCTAGGAATACCGAATTTTTTACCAGACAAATGAAATAAAAAGTTAGTTGTTTCACTTAATATAAAGTGAATTTTATAGAGTTGTTTCACTTATATAAAGTGAATCTTATAACTTCCATTTAATATTGTAGTATTGTGCATGTTTCATTTCAAGACAAATTAAATTTTAAAATAAAATTTGAAAGTTTTAATTAATTAATTTTTATGTAAGTTCGTTGGTCTTTTGACCTAACTAATTAGGCTGGGTCATTTAAGATTTGATTGATTCGCTGATTTAATCTCGATTTTAGCGATTTTATCAAAATATATTGGTTAGATTTGTTTGATTTGAAATAAATTAAAGATTGATATGATTAAAGATTAAACGACTAATTGCTTGATTAGAAATAAACTTTCAGCCCATACAATTGTTAACTTTTATTTTACAATCTCACATCGAAAAAAGAAAGAAAAAGTGAATTATTTTACTTATATAAAATGAACTTTATGCTCATATTTAATATTTTGTAACATTGTTTATGTTTCAGTTCAAGACAGTTTAAATTAATTAATTTTTGTATAAGTTGGTTGGTTGGTCTTTTGAACTAGCCGATTAGGTTGAACTGTTTTCGCTTTGACTAATTTGCTGATTTAACCGTGATCTTAGCAGTTTTATCAAAATATATTGGTTAGATTTGTTTGATTCGAAATAAAACTAAAGATTGACCTAATTAAATATTAAATTATTGATATTGTTTGATTCAAAATAAACTTCCTGCCGGAATAATTGTTAAATTTTATTTTATACAATCTCACATCGAGAAAAGAAGGAAAAAATGAATTGTTTCAGTTATATAAAGTACATATATGTTCCCATTTAATATTGTAATGTTGTGCATGCTTCAATTGAAAACAATTTAAAGTTTAAGATAAAATAAATTTAAAAATTTTAATTAATTAATTTTTATGTAAGTTGGTTGGTCTTTTGATCGATTTTTACGATTTTATCAATATACACATGTATATTATTTTATTTCTAGAATGTATGTTTAAGTTTTATGACAAACTTTAATATAGAATAAACTAAATTAAAAAATTTATAAAATGAAATTTATTTTTATTTTATTATAAATATAATTGTTTTTGTAATTTATTCTATTTTTTTCATCTAACCAATTATTTTTATTTTATGATATCTATTTCTTGTTTTATCATAAAACAAATGAAATTTATTTTTATTTTATGACATCTATTTATTATTGTGAACTTAAAATAAATAGTTAATGACCTAACAACTACAATATATATATATATATATATTATAATAAAATAATTACAATTTATCTCATTCGCAATTATTTTTATACTTTTAAATAAATTTTATATTATTATTTAATTTTATAATTATTTATTTAACTTGTAGATCACACGGGTTGATATGCTAATATCAAAAGAATTATTTATATGAATTCAATAATTATTTATTTAACCCGTGGATCACACCGGTTGATATGCTAATACCTATAGAACTATTCATATAAATTAAATAATTATTTATATTAATACCTATAAAACTATTCATATGAATTCAATAATTATTTATTTAACCCGTGGATCACACGGGTTGATAGGCTAATATATAGAAGTATTCATATGAATTCAGTTAATACCTTTAGCATTTTTTTAATTATTTTTATTGAAAAAAGATCCGAACCCCTTTTTGGGTCACCCCACGACCCCTTTGCTTTTGATTGATCAATTTTGTACTACATATGTTCTAATATTCCACTCGTTTTCCACGCACACTTCTCTTCTTTCTCGTTAACCTCTGTCACACATCTTAGGTCAGGCCCCGTGTGGGGGTGTTGGTTTTTTTTATTATTAAAATTGTCAAAAGTTAAAAACTTTATATCATTTCTTTCTATTTTTTTAATATATTTTTTTTATAAAAAATTAAAAAGTAACTACAATAATTACTTCCCAAACACTCTTTTAAATTAATTTAGATTATACATTAATGACTGTTTGGGAATTTAATTTTTTAAATTTTTTTTATAAAAAAAATGGTAAAAAAATTAAAGGAAATAATTTGATAAATTGTTTTTATTTTTAATTTTTTAACTAGAAGCTGAAGTTCTCAAACATAGCCTAAATATTCTGGGTTCTATGTATATAGTGTTACTTTTTTAGGCACAAACCCAAAATAAAATAAGATTTTGCTAACAAGTAGCAATTGATGATGTTTTACTTCATTTACTAAGTTTTAAAAAGAAAATATTGATTATGCCATGTACAACAAATAAAAATAATAATATTAATTATAATATATTGTTTATAAATTTAAAATTAAATAAAAATAGTCAAATAATAATTACATCTAATTTAATAGATAAATTTAAAATAAAAAATTATTAAAATCAAGAGCAAAACGTTTTTATATATTAAAATAATATTTTTAAATTATCAACATTTAATAAATGACTTAAGGCCCCAAATTTTTCTTTTACTAAAACCCCAAAAAATGGTTGAATCACCCGTCTTAATCACAAGCATAATTTTACAAACTCCAATGAAGGATAGTGTTTTTAAAATGATTGAACTACAAAATATTACACTCCTTTGGCAAGTAGGTTGGGTTGGCTATGGATTAAAATAGTTATAAAAAGGTAAAATAAGTTTAAAAATTAATAAAATAAAATGTCATATTCAAATCATAATTACTTTACTTTTTTTCTTATAAAAGTTAAAAAAGACAAAAAACTGAATTGAAACGAGACTTTTTAGCCCCATACTAATATAGCAAAAAAGGCAAAAATCAACCCACTTCCCAAATGAATCCTATCATTGTGTAATTTTAATGGTATTGACACTACAAAAAAAACAGTTTTTTGCGACGGCAAAACGCCGTCGCAAATGCTCCGCACGCCGTCGCTAATACCTTTTGCAACGGTAATTTGATTTTTTGCGACGGCAGGTGGGGGTCGCGACAAAGGGGGTTGCAAAAGGTCTTTAGCGACGGTACGTGCCGTCGCCAATGGTTTTTGCGACGGGAGGGTCCCTTTTTTGCGACGGTAGTTTCCTGTCGCCAATAAGTGAAAAAAATATAAGTTTTTGCGACGGTAAAGTTTTCCCGTCGCTAAATTGGTTTCTTGAGACGGCATAGCACCGTCGCTAAAAGTGTGCTACTGCATATAACTATTACCGACGGCATGGTGAGCCGTCGCTAAAGGTATGTTTTACAGGTGTTTCGAAAGCTTTTGCGACAGTATGGTGCCGTCGCAAAAGCCTCTAACATATGTTTTTGCGACGGCTGTTATGCCGTCTCAAAAAAAAAAAAAAAAAAAAAAAAAAAACCTGTTCCGAAATTATTAAAAAAATTAAAAAAACCTGTATTAAATGAAAAATAATTACAAAAAAATCCAAAAATTACATAATAATATAAATACATACATAAACAAAAGTTGACAAATAATGAAAATTCATAATGTTGTTCCATTCATAATATTACATAAATAAAAATTTAAAACAATAAAAATTATGCCATTACATAATGTCGCATAATACATACATAATGTTGTTCACAAATTTAAATAACATAAATCAAAATCAAAATCAAAATCAAAACCAAAACCAAAAGTTTTCGTCTTGATTCTTTCATGGGTTACAAAAACAAAAGTTGGACATAATCTTTATACGCTCGCATTCCACAAGAAGCAAACTGCTACTCAGGAAATATCTGAAAAAAACAAGATAAAAATAATTAATAACCATATAATGGTGTTAATATTTTAATTACAGAAAAATATAAAAAAAATTGACTACTATATAATTAGAAAGATAGTTAGTAAATAATTTTGACTAGACCGAAATCCGACTCTAACTCCCAAACCGGGAACCCAATTCAAGCCCCGTCTTCTCCCACAAGTCTCTCGTGCCTAGGAGGTCGTGTGTGCCAAATTTCGTGCTAAACCGACGTCGTTTGGTGATTTTGGGGCCTTAACTCTCCGAATTCAAGTTTCTTAAGGAACTAATTTGTCTAAAGTGAAATCCGGCTCTAACTCCCAAACCGGGAACCCGATTCGAGCCCCGTCTTCTCCCACAAGTCTCTCGTGCCTAGGAGGTCGTGTGTGCCAAGTTTCGTGCTCAACCGACGCGGTTTGGTGATTTTGGGGCCTTAACTCTCCGAATTCAAGTTTCTTAAGGAACTAATTTGCCTAAAGTGAAATCCGGCTCTAACTCCCAAACCGGGAACCCGATTCGAGCCCCGTCTTCTCCCACAAGTCTCTCGTGCCTAGGAGGTCGTGTGTGCCAAGTTTCGTGCTCAACCGACGCGGTTTGGTGAATTTGGGGCCTTAACTCCTTGAATTCAAGTTTCTTAAGGAACTAATTTGCCTAAAGTGAAATCCGGCTCTAACTCCCAAACTGGGAACCCGATTCGAGCCCCGTCTTCTCCCACAAGTCTCTCGTGCCTAGGAGGTCGTGTGTGCCAAGTTTCGTGCTAAACCGACGCGTTTGGTGATTTTGGGGCCTTAACTCTCCGAATTCAAGTTTCTTAAGGAACTAATTTGCCTAAAGTGAAATCCGGCTCTAACTCCCAAACCGGGAACCCGATTCGAGCCCCGTCTTCTCCCACAAGTCTCTCGTGCCTAGGAGGTCGTGTGTGCCAAGTTTCGTGCTCAACCGACGCGGTTTGGTGATTTTGGGGCCTTAACTCCTCGAATTCAAGTTCCTTAAGGAACTAATTTGCCTAAAGTGAAATCCGGCTCTAACTCCCAAACCGGGAACCCGATTCGAGCCCCGTCTTCTCCCACAAGTCTCTCGTGCCTAGGAGGTCGTGTGTGCCAAGTTTCGTGCTCAACCGACGCGGTTTGGTGATTTTGGGGCCTTAACTCCTCGAATTCAAGTTTCTTAAGGAACTAATTTGCCTAAAGTGAAATCCGGCTCTAACTCCCAAACCGGGAACCCGATTCGAGCCCCGTCTTCTCCCACAAGTCTCTCGTGCCTAGGAGGTCGTGTGTGCCAAGTTTCGTGCTCAACCGACGCGGTTTGGTGATTTTGGGGCCTTAACTCTCCGAATTCAAGTTTCTTAAGGAACTAATTTGCCTAAAGTGAAATCCGGCTCTAACTCCCAAACCGGGAACCCGATTCGAGCCCCGTCTTCTCCCACAAGTCTCTCGTGCCTAGGAGGTCGTGTGTGCCAAGTTTCGTGCTCAACCGACGCGGTTTGGTGATTTTGGGGCCTTAACTCTCCGAATTCAAGTTTCTTAAGGAACTAGTTTGCCTAAAGTGAAATCCGGCTCTAACTCCCAAACCGGGAACCCGATTCGAGCCCCGTCTTCTCCTACAAGTCTCTCGTGCCTAGGAGGTCGTGTGTGCCAAGTTTCGTGCTCAACCGACGCGGTTTGGTGAATTTGGGACATTAACTCCTCGAATTCAAGTTCCTTAAGGAACTAGTTTGCCTAAAGTGAAATCCGGCTCTAACTCCCAAACCGGGAACCCGATTCGAGCCCCGTCTTCTCCCACAAGTCTCTTAACTTAGAATGTAAAGAATGCAAAGATACATTTTAGCTTAGAATACAAAGATACATTTTATACCTGATCTTCTGGTGGTGGTGTATATGGATTCTCATCTTCTGCAGATTCCCTAAATGCCCGGTGGCCACTCGATGCATCAGGAACCTATGTTAGTCAATGCATAATGTGTTAATCATATTTGAATTTTATACATAATCTTGAGTGAAAATTGAACTATCAAACGATTTAATTTATATGGAACCTGTCTGTTGGGATCCACACTCGCCCCCTGTGACACAAGGGCCATCATCTCAGCTCTCATCTGCTCTAAATGTGTAGAGAACTCTGCTCGCAGCTCCTCCCTCAACTCATCCCTTAGCTCTGCACGAACCTTCTGCGTGATCTGATCAATAGTCGATGGCTGGGGTGTTGACTGTGATGGCCCAGCACCATCTTTATACACCGCTCTCCGAGGCACAATTCTCCCGTATGTGCGACAATATCCATGTCCGTCATGACCTATCAACTCATGGAAAATGGCATTCCTAGCCTCCAAAGTCTGACCATCCTCAGGTAGCATAGAGAGTTGACGATTAAACTCATCCTGTATTGAATAAGACAGACAAGTATATGCCAAATTAAGATGGTTGACACAAAAAAAATAAACTTTAAATACAATCAAAGGTGTTTGGAAACTACCAAGGTCTGGATAACCTCTGGGTCATCTACTCTACGTGTCATAAGCCAAACATTCATCTTATCAGTAGACTCCCCTTACTGGTCATCTACATTTTTTTTAGAAATATGAAAATTAGAATCCAAATAATTTGCAAATATACAATGTTTGTTTATATACAAAAATAAAACAATAAAATGTAAACCTCATGCCGTATCTGAGAGAAAGTAGTACGTCCTGTGGTATGAGCTATGCCGTGAGCTCGCCGATTTTTAGCGTTCCTACTTGCAATTTTCTATAACAGGTTCAACAAATGTAAGTATGTAAATATGATTTGTATGTTTAAATATCATAAATATAACGTAATTGTATACCTCAGCATCGGAAGTACGCCAATACTCCACAAGTTGTTCCCACTGGCTTGGCACAACGTTCATAGGAACATCATCCTTCAGATTAGGATCAGAACTTCTAGGCTTGAAATACTTAGCCTTAAGCTTGTTCTTGTGATCCTTCCATATGCTGTTGCAGTTTTTCATGCAGATTGGCTTGTACTCCTCTGGACATATATTCAAATTGTCCTATAAAACACAATTTCAAAGTTTAAGGCTAAGTATAACACAAATTTGGAATTCGAATTTGTGGACAAAAATATACTTTTACCTTCACATCCTTCCAGATAGCATCAACAATATCATCAGGCACATTGTTCCAGTCAAGAAAAGTAAGAGGAACAATGTTACCATTCCGCACAATAATGCCAAGTTGAGTAGTTAACTTGGCCACGTTATCCCCTATTGGGCAGTAATTTCCATCAAATTGTATGTCCAGCTTTTTACCAGTACCCCACTCTTTAATGCCCTTGGCACATCCTCTACCACGCCTAGTCGAGGTTGATGAAGAACTAACATGACCTGCGATATACAATAATAATAAACAATATGCAATGGTAATAAACAAATGCAAATTTAAATAATGTGAATACAAATCATATCAAATAAACCTGAGGTGGGCTGTGAAGAAGTCGAAGGGTCTGCAAAATACAATGAGAATAAACAAGTTATATATAATGAGCATAAATAAATGTATGTGTAAATAATTTTCATACAAATCAAAGCAAATTTATATACCTGTGGATGGCTCATAAGCTGATGATGATAGCTGCAGTGGTGCCACTGATGGTGGACGCACCGATGGTAGGCGTGGAGGCTGAGTACATGGTAGCTGCTGTGGTGCCACTGATGGTGGTCGATACGGTGGTACTAATGGCCCCTCAGATGGTGGTGGCACTAATGGCCCCTCCGATGCTGGCCGATGTGATGCCTCCTCTGATGGTGGTGCTACTGATGTCCTGTTATGTAGCACATCGGACATCATGCGCCGGGGATTATCAGGCTTCCTCTTCCTTCCCATAATAATCTGCAAGCAATATAACATTAATTGACATTAGAAACATAGACAATGGTTTGTCATCAACTATAATATGACATTAATTGAACTAATACAATTACAAAGACAAAGTAAATTAAGAAATTGATGATTAACTACAACCTTGGCCTTAATTGAATTACTAATGTTGATTAAATATCAGCCTATTTGAACATCAACTGTTTCCCCTTCTGCGGCTTCCCTCACCCAACCAACTTCTTCATCACGAAGCATTATATTTTCTTCCAATTGTTGGCTCATGTATGGCTCGATTTGTGGATCAGTCGAACTCATATCAAATAAACCTCTTTGAGACATCTTCACCACGACTTGCCAGTCTGGTTGTAACGGGTCTGCAACATACCAAACTTGCTCTGCTTGGGACGCCAAGATGAAAGGTTCATTGGTAATTCGATCATCTCGGTACAACAAATGATTGAAGTTCACCAACGTGAAATTGAAGACATCTTCTTTCTTTCCGTGAATGTTGTCAATCCAATCACACTTAAACAACACATGTTTCTTCTCATTGGAATATCGAATCTCAACAATATCTGTCAATTGTCCATAATAGTACACAGACCCCAGACGAGGATTCTTGTCTTTTCGACTAGCATAACTTATGGTATCTGCCTTCAAAGCTACACCACAATTTTGTGTGGCTCGACGATCATCCATGGCCTTTACTCGATACCGAAACCCATTCAGTATATACCCGTTGAACCTCCTTGCCAGGTTATGAGGACCATTTGCCAATAGAATAATCTCTTCAGAAAATATGACATCAGTAGTCCTTCGCAAAGTTTGGACCTATTTAACACGAAAATGTAAAATTTAAAATGTAGATCGACTTAAGTAACTAGAATCTATAGAGTTAAATACATACATGTTCCTTGAACCAAATGTGAAAAGTTTCAAAATGTTCACGCCGAAGTTGATGATCGTCGACACGAGGCATTTTGAGCTTAAGTACTTCAAGGTGTTTGCTGTGTAGATTGAAATTTTAGCAATACAAAAAATTTAGTTGAAAATTCAAGAAAACATAATAAAATATTGAGTGAGTGACTTAACCTACTTTATGAATGGTTGAACCGCGCTTGTATTGAATAAGATGTACCGATGAGCTTGTACCCAAGAAGTATTATCAAGATAAAAGCTTGTGTTTTCACCAATAGCATGACCCAAATTATCATCACCACTGTAGTTCCTCACGGGTCGACTAGATTTGGTTTCCACATCATTGAGATATTGTGCACAAAAATTCATGCATTCTTCCATAAGATATCCTTTAGCAATTGATCCTTCAGGACGAGCTCTATTACGCACGTATTGCTTCAAAGTAAGAAGATACCTCTCAATTGGATACATCCATCGAAACTGAATCGCTCCACCCAATAAGGCTTCATCAGCTAGATGTATAGGCAAGTGCTCCATTATATCAAAAAAACTCGGAGGAAATATTTTCTCTAGATGACAAAGTGTTACAGCGATACGATCTTTAATATATTGCAAATCCGTCGCACGATTCACTTTCGAACACAATTGTCTAAAGAAATTGCTCAATTCAATCAAGGGTTCAATTACATTCTTCGGTAACGATCTGCGAATAGCCAATGGAATAAGTTGTTGCATCAGAATATGACTATCGTGGCTCTTAAGACCCCCAATGCTTCTATCATGTAAGCGCACACGACGTGATATATTGGATGAATACCCGTCGGGAACTCTTACTTCCTTCAACACTTTCAAGAACAAATCTTTCTCATCCTTGGTCATCGTGAATTGTGCTGGTGGTAAATAGGCTTTATTCGACCCTCTTAACTGCAAATGTAGGGGTTTTCTAATATTCATATCTTGTAAATCACGCCGAGCATTAACACCATCCTTCGATTTTCCTGCAACCCCTAATATTGTCCACAACACATTGTCACAAACATTCTTCTCTATATGCATCACATCGAGGTTGTGTCTTATTAGATTGTGCTCCCAATATGGCAATTCATAAAAGATACTCTTTTTCTTCCAACTATGGGTGCGATGTCCAGCTTTCTCCTTCTCTACCTGTCTCCTATGCCTCTCCTTAAGGTCATCCCTCTTGTATTGGGTTAAAATACCCTCAGATTCTAATTGTAGCAACATCTCAGTTCCAGACAACAATTTTGGTTTGAGTCTGACTTCCCGACTACCATCAAATGATACTTTATCCTTCCGGAATTTATGGCCAGTAGGTAAAAATCTGCGATGACCCAAGTATGATTGTTTCCTACTATGCTTCAACCAACACGATGTAGTTTCCTTATTGCAACAAGGACATGCATATTCGCCTTTAGTGCTCCATCCTGACAAGTTTGCATATGCAGGAAAATCACTAATTGTCCACAGTAAAGCTGCATGCATTTGAAACATTTGATTTGTTGATGCATCAAATGTTGACACACCCTCATTCCATAGTTCTTTCAACTCCTCAATCAACGGTTGCATATACACATCAATCTTGTCACCAGGTCCTTTCGGGCCGTCAATAAGCACGAATAAAATTAGAAATGGTTGCTTCATGCACATCCATGGCGGCAAGTTGTATGGAACGAGCACAACAGGGCAAGTGCTATGAACTATGTTCATCGTTCTGAATGGGTTAAAACCATCAGATGCTAAGCCAAGCCTTACACTTCGGCAATCATTACTAAAGTCAATATTCCGACGGTCAAAATCTTTCCATGCAAGGGAGTCAGCAGGATGCCTGAAGACACCATCATCAGTTCGTTCCTCTGCATGCCATCTCATTAACTTGGCCATCTTGGATGACATAAACAACCTCTACAACCTTGGCTTTAAAGGAAAATACCTCATCTGTTTTGCAGCTATTCGTTTGCCACCTTTGTTAGGACCATTTGAACCACCATCACCATTTGATTTCCATCTAGAACTGTTGCATATGACACATTTATCAAGATTGGCGTCCTCATTTCGAAACAACATGCAACTGTTGGGACATGCATCCCACGTCTCATACGTGAAGCCCAAATCTGTTGTGACCTTTTGAGCTTTATAATATGAGTCCGGGAGTTTCACACCCAACGGGAACGCCTCATTCAATAACTCAAGCAACATGTCAACAGACTTGTCTGTCCACTGATTAAGCACCTTCAAATGTAAAGTCGAACAATGAATGACAAAGATGTGAACTTCTGACAACCCGGATACAATTCACTTTGTGCATCTTGAAGAAGTTTGAAATACTTTGCAGTCTCTGCATTTGGACCGAGCTGGGGTTCAGATGCATGGGGATCAGGCCCCTGTGGTTCATTACCCTCAACACTTGTACCGGCATGTGGATTTCCCATAGCCCCTTGTATCATTCCAATCATATCATCCCCAATGTCTAAATTAGTTAATGTTTCATTCTCTCGATTACCATGCAGAGATACGTAAGATTCCCCATGATTAATCCAATGTTTGTATTTTTTAAAAAAACCATTCAAAATCAGATCACCCTCTCGTACAAAATAGTATCGATTCTCGCACTTCCTACACGGACAACTGATTATCGAACCTTCAACCCTATTGGTGTAGGCAAACACAAGGAATTCATCAATCCCATTAATGTATTCGCTGTCCATCATCTGTACACATCCACAAAAATATCTCATCAAAGTAACTCTAAATATAATACCTTTAACTCAAACCTATTCAAAAAAATACTCAAAACTCATCTATTTAAGTTTGTCTAAAAAATACTTAAAACTCATCTATGCTCTTTAACTCAAACTCATCTATGTCCCCGAGACACATGTTTGCCAGGATATGTATGCAATATATTTGTAATAAGGAAGATTAAACAAAGTTAGTTTGAAAAACAAAGTTAATGAATTTTCAAATTTTTTAGAAGAAAAACAAAAATGAAAACCAAAATACAATCTTTTTTTTTTTTAAGTCCTTAAAACGATCCACTTTATTGCATCAGGTTTGATATCCAACAGATTAAAAACACTCAAACTAGTCCAGATTTTGGAGGGATTTGGGGGGCTTCCAATTGCAAATAAGAAAAGGTAAAACAAATCTTTAGATTTTACATATTTAAAATGAACAATTTGCCATTCCAGCTGCAGTAGTCTCTAAAAGTCATGTACCCTCGATCTAGATCAACATTTTGAACCAACACTACTAGAATTATACCACCACTTCCTATAAACAAACTCAAAATCGGTTTTGTTCTCTTTATATCAGTAATTTTGATCTTTGTAAACATTTTATCGTTATCTTTCCTATTATATTATTGATCCTTACCTCAATGTGCCCCTCTTTAATGGTGACTAGTTGTTCATTTGTTTGTCAATTGTTTTTCCATTTTTTCAAGCATAAGACGTCCTACTTCTCTAACATTCACTGCATTTTTTTAATTTTTTTTAATTTTTGGCAATCGGTAATAGAAGAAGGAAATGTTAGCAAGAGAAGTTAGTTTAGTAGTTAGGTTGAGCTTTATATTGGTGAGTGAGAGTCCTTCAACCTCCTTTGATTGTCTTTTTTACACTTCCTGGACCTTATGTCATTGATTAAGCTAGGATGAAAATGAGAAAAAAAAAAAAAAAAAAAAAGGGTTTATTACACTAATAGTCCCTATAGTTTGGGATTTGTGTCACTTTGGTCCCTGACTTTTCAATTGTGACACATTTGATCCTGAATTTTGAATCTTGTTCCAAATAAGGACAATTGAAAATATCATTAGATTTTTTAAGGGTAAAATCGTCAATTTGATAAAATATAAACTAATTTGACAAAAATAAATGTCAAAAAATATTTTTAATTTTTTAAAAATTATTTTTATCCACCAATAATAAAATTATGTAAAATTAATAAAAATTACATGATTAATTTTTATAATTAATTTTACATGATCATCATCCAAACACATAATAAAATTAATTTGGTAAAATAAATAAATAAATGTCTAAAAGATTTATCAATTTTACATAATTTTATTTTTAGTAAGTAGAAATAATTTTTAAAAATTTAAAAATATTTGTTTGACATTTATTTTTGTCAAATTAGTTTATATTTTATCAAATTGACAATTTTACCCTTGAAAAATCTAATGATATCTTCAATTGTCCTTATTTGAAATAAGATTCAAAATTCAGGGTCAAATATGTCACAATTGAAAAGTCAGGGACCAAAGTGATACAAGCCCCAAACTATAGGGACTATTTGTGTAATTTGCCCAAAAAAAAAAGTACTCGCATATTGAATCTGTTTTTGTTTAGTGGGTCGTCTGATTGAATATTAACATGGGTGAAGTCTGATTGAATATTAACATGGGTGAAGAAGGCTAATTTCATCTCACCTAGAATACGTACAGACAATCTAAAGATTTTACATTTATGTCTAAACATTGTTCATTCTGTTAAAGTTTTTCACTGTTTGGAAGAAAAAAAAATAATTACATTTTACATATTTTTCATATATATTTTTTTCTTTTTCATTTCTGAATTTTTATCCAAATTTATAATCTAAACACAACCTAAAAAAATAAAATGAAAAAATAATGAAACTTTTTGGACAGCATACATACATATATATGAAAAATAATTTATATTCATGTATATATATTATATATATATTTTTTGAACAGCTAATACATACATACATATATATATATATATATATACAGAGAGAGAGAGAGAGAGAGAGAGAGCATACCTGAGGTAGCTGTCGCCGTCGAAGCACCACCGCTAGCCCTTCGCCGTTCGTCGTCGCCGCACCACCGCACCACCGCTAGCCCTTCGCCGTTCGTCACCCGTCGCTGGTTTGGGGATTTAGGGATTTCGTGCTTCAAAACAATTTTAGGGATTTCGAGATCGAACTGAGCGGCAAGATGAAAGGGAAGAGGGGGGGAAACTTGGTTTTTACTTTTTGCGACGGGAAGGTTTACACCGTCGCAAATGATACAAAATTATCCATTAACGACGCCATTTTAATAAACCTTTTTTCGCGACGGACAAAACGCCGTCGCAAATGGTCGAGTATTTGCGACAGCAAGCTTTTGCCGTCTCAAACATGTTTTTTTTCCCGACGGTTCAACACGCCGTCGCTAATAGCTCCTCATTTTAATACCCGACCGTGCAGTTTTATTACCGACGGTTAAACGCCGTCGCTAAAGCTCTTTTTTGCGACGGTTAATTTTGCCGTCGCAAAAAACCATTTTTGGCGACGGGGATTGCGCCGTCGCGAATACTTCCGTGTTTTTTGCCCTCTTTTCTTGTAGTGTGATGGTTTAAATCTTTTTTGCTTGTAGCTAACATTTGATAATTTTAATGGTATTGATGGTTTAAATCTTTTTTGTTTTTAATAAATTAATGTTTTAAAAAAAATTAAAACAAACGAAAAATATTAGGAATGAGAAGGAAATCAAAAAAATCACAAATCAATCCGATCTAGATCAAATCACATGGTTTGCTTTAGTTTTCTCAATACACAATTTGGTTTTAATCCTTGAAATAAGCAAATTGTATTTAATCGTCCAGTTCGTAATTTTATAGTTATAGTTAGTATGGTGCCGACCCAAACCGTTTGTAAATATATATACATAATTTATTATTTATAGTATACAATCAAGTAGTGGCGGAGGCAGAAATTTAATACAGAAAGGTAGAAATAGTTCCCCAAAAAAAAAAAAAATAGATACTATTAAATTTATATATATTTTTTTTATTGGATCTATTGCTGAGATTCAATATTACAATTATAATAAGAATTATATCAATGTAGCTTAGAAATTCACAATCAACAACCCAACTAAATCCACGATTAACAAATTCAACATCATCAACTTAACAAAGAGCCCCACAATAGAGAAAAATAATTAACTAAACAAATCCCAGACTAAAAAAAATGATCAATCAATTGAATTTTTGCCGTTAACTTTCTAGCTAAGGCCCTGTTTGTTTAGAGTTAAAGGGAGGAGATTGAGATTGAGATTGATAGTGAGGTGGGACCCACTATATGAGGTGTTTGTTTTGAGAGATGATGAAGGGACTCCTAATCCCTTGGTATTAAGATAGGCCTTGGAAGGGGGATTAGGATGGAGAAGGAGGAAGAGGAGGAGGAGATGGTATTAAAAAAATAGTCCCAAGGACTAGAAATTTTTTATTTTATTTATTTATTTATTTATTTTTTACATGTTGGGAATTTTTCTTTGAAAATTAATATTTAATTTTTTTATATTTTTTGTTAAGTAAAAATTATTGTTTTATTTGTTTTATTTTTTCCTAGAAATTTTTTATTTTTTTAATTTTATTTTAATTTTTCACATGTTAGGAATTTTTTTTTTTGAACATTAATGTTTAATATTTTTGTATTTTTTTATTTGTTATTTTATTTTATATAAAAATAATTTAACAATCTCTACACTAACTACTATCATTAAAATATACACAATTTTAGTTAATTTCCTTACTAACAATCCCTTCACTATTAATCTCCTCACTATGAATCCCCTCCATTTTACCTCTGAAAACAAACGGGCCTTAAGAGTATATAAGAATGGCCAAACAAAAATGTAGTAAAGCACTTTTAAAATTTTTAAAATTCAAAATAATTTTACATAATTTAAGAAGGGATATTGTTATAATTTTATAAAGAATAAATAAGATATAAATTTGATATACAAGGGTAATACTATAAATATTACAAACTTACGGGGCACACGGTCTCCCTAGTCCTATGTTGGCTCCGCCACTACACTCAAGTACCTAATTAATATCCAAATGCATAGTGCTTGATATTTGAGTAGGTTGTACATAATATATTGTGAATGATGATAAATTTTTTAAAAATTATGGTTTCAATCTGAAACGAATTGCGTTTTATTGGTCTAATCTGGTTTAATTTCAAATTTTTTATGATTTGATTTGACTTCAAATTCCTTGAAAATGTAATTGATGATTTGGGCGTGGTTTATTCCTAAACGTGTCAAACCAATCCATGCTCACTCCTAAAAAAATATATCTAAAGAAACTTATACACCAATAAATTTTAGGGTTTATTATACATTTTATTCCTAAACTATTGTCAGATTATTTATTTAGTCCTTGAATTATTGATTGAATTTATTTAATCCCTAAAATATGTAAATCTAAATCTATTTAGTCTCTAAACTATCTATTGAATCTATTAAATCTCTAAAATATTTAATTCAAACTTATTCAGTTCGTAAAAGTATTATAAATTAATAAAAGACCCTCTCTAATTAAGATTTTATTATAGAAAATTCTATTAAAATTTTATTTTGTCTTTAAAATGTATTTTATTTCGTTGTTTCTTTAAATTAATATTAGAGTTTGATTTTTCAGTGCTGTCGAAAAATTATATGAATATTAGATATATTTAAGAAATATAATTAGATAATTTAAATAA